>JAEMBT020000001.1:4496000-4982219 GCA_018873245.2 Archegozetes longisetosus
GAAGTTAATTTATTAAAAAATTATCAAAATTCTATTTTTCATTTACGCAATTCTATGTCTTACAGCTCGGCCCAGACTTTTCACGTGGGATTGAGATTATTAGTTTCCACTCACCAGGTGACAGGCTTTATATCGATATGTGTCACCTGATTTGATAGGGGTAACGACTTCTTACGAACACTTTTGGTTGAAAAGATTCAAATTTTAGTCCTTTTCAATTCCTGTTAGAATTCACTTCAAAGTAAAATTGAAATTAGGCTAAAGTTTGCATTCGAATAGTTAGCTTTCATGTTTAATCTAACTTTGATCGAAGTTTATACGAAATTTTTTCAAATTCAATTAAAATTTTCTCAATCTTTGTTTTATATAATCAAATATTAATTAGAAATACAATAGAAATCTATCAAATTTACCAAAATTATCAGGAAATTTTAATTTTGCTTTTGATTGTGTCGGTCTTTTGATCGTCGGTCATTTGATAGTCGGTCTTTTGATTTTCGGTCTTATGTTTTTCAGTCTTTTGACCCAAATCCCTGTTGGATATGCTGGAGTTATGGGACCATTCAAGTTGCCTAGAATATAGCTATATATATGTAGTTTAATGCTTGAAATTTTCTCTTAGAAATCTCTTTTCGTTTTCATTCTATAAATAAAATAAAAAGTTGTTTTACTTTTTGAACGCCCCTTAGTTATTATATAAATAGTCTCACATTTTAATTGTTTCTTAATTATAAAATTATAATAATTACGAGTAATAAAATAATAACTAATTACATATTCTTAAATCCAATATATTAATACTCCCATTTAAATTAACAAATGTTTATATTTAAAAAGTTATTTATAAATATAAAACCCTTCTATAAATAGAATTTAATAATATTCCGATTTTAATAATAAATTTTAAGAATTTAACTAATAGTATATATATTTTTAAAAATTAAATATATAGATAATAATTTAAAAGTTTAAATTTAAATAATTAAATTTAAGGCAAAAATAAGTATAGAAAAACTCCCAGAAATCGTCCAAAATATTGTCAATAGTTAGCAAAATATGACACATATTTTCAGTGATCATTCTCTCAAACGTGTTGACTCTTATATATGTTTCCCGCGATTTGATTGCAATCAGTCTATCATTCAATCCATCAGTCATTTGTGTCACAACTTGTCCATCAATTGCCCACTCAGTCATTGTGTCCAACAATTGCCGACAATCAGGTCTCCGTCGGGGAACAGTAGCTATCATTGATTCAATTAAATCATATAGTTTTGTATAATTATTATCTAGATGACTGTTTGAATAATGTTGTATTGATTCTGATCTGTAAATTGAAATTAAATAATAAAATAATAAATATATTTTAACTTTATTAAAAATCAATATTACCTTAGTAAATTAATATCGGTATCAAATATTTCATAGGCTATCACTCCCAGTGAAAAAACATCTACTTTTGTCGTATAGCTAGTCGTAGTCCTGACTTCAGGTGCCATATATTTGAGAGTTCCCACACCTGTTGTGTGACAATATTCTGGTGTCTTATTGATTGCAAAATGAATTTTACTTTTGTTGTTTTCATCAATTTTAGTGACTCTCTCGTGAAATGTATATAAACCCAAATCAGCAATTTTAATGAACCGATTGTTGTTAACATTTTGTGCGATCAATATATTGTCGGGTTTGAGGTCCCGATGAATGACCGGTGGTTTCAAGTCATGTAAATATTGGACGCATTCTAACAGCTCTTTGAATATCTCACACGTAATGTAATACTCCATACAATCCATGGGTTGACCCACTTGTCGGCCGAATATCTGTGCCTTCATTTTGATGACATCTTTAAGACTCAGTGGACAATACTCCATATCAATGAATAGTCTATTTTTATATCCCCACCAGTTGTATATATCGACCGTATAATCAATTTCCAATTTAAATAGAATTTCCACCTCTTTTGTCACATTTAAATCTTTAATATCTCTATCTATATATTATAATAATATTATTTACTAAATATTTTTCAGAAAATATCAGATATGTCATTTACCTAAACAGATGAGTTTGACAGCCACTACATCATTATCCCATATATTCCGACACTTGTATACCGATCCAAATGCTCCCGAACCCAATCGATACAACACATCGTAATGAAATATATTTTGCGGTCCAAATGCATCTATGAAATTTGATATAAATAGAGTTTTTAAGGAATATGAATATACAGAATATAGAATATATAGAATATATAGAATATATAGAATATATAGAATGTTCTGATATAATACTAACTAGCAATGGGTTGATCTAACGGTGAATAATTTCTTATTTTATTCAGAGTATTGTCAATGAATTTAATCATATTATCGGTCGATTCTGTGATCAAATCACATGTTTTGAGTGTTATTTCAAATTCATTCATACAATAATAAAATAAATCGCTATATTCTGTGTCTTCAATCTTATCTCTTAATAATTTATACACTTTATTACTATTGATGCGACAAATAGCCAGAACAGGCTCCTTATTCTTGTTTTTATGATTATTGCAATGAATTACATTAAGTTCAATAGTAAACAGCTTTAAAGTATCGATTGTTGCCAATAATGAAATCTTGCTTTCAGTAATATATTTATTACAAAAATATATGTGATTATCATTGGATAAAAAATAAGTATTTGCTGTATCACTGCACACACTTGTGATACCTAATAAATTGCATAGCAATTTTGGTCGACATATGTTTTCTTCATCACTTTGATGTCCCAAATGCTTGTTTCCATTAAAACCCCAACTGAATACTTGTCCATCGGATGTCACGGCAAACGACGCATCACCAAAACAATAGACATTTTTAATATCATAATCGCCGCCGAAGTTAACCCTCTCAGCTGTAGTAATGGCCTGACAGGTGGTGCCTCGGCTACCAACCTGTCCGTATTTATTACTGCCCCAACCATAGACTTGATTATTACGGGTCAACACAAGTGTGTGCCAATAGCCACAACTCACAGCAGATATTAAATCGTTATTTTCGTTAACTTTTATATTCAAAGGTTTGTTAAATAAGTAATCAACACTTCCAATACCTAACTGACCGCAATCATTGAGACCCCAACTGTATATCATGTGATCACCACTTTGACAAACAATAAATTCAGATCCATTCACAAAATTACAAATCTTTTTGTCTCTCAATTCTGGTATCTCTTGTGGTTCACGCATCGGTATATCATGTCCCAAACCAAGTGATCCAAAATAATTAATTCCGCATCCATAGACACGGTTTTCATGTGTCACAAACAATATATTATCACCTTTTGTGTCGTCCATTACATGAAAGTATTTAATACTTTTTATCCAATCACTTGTTGGCAACTTTTGGTCACTTATTGCTAACTGCGGATCAATCACTGGTTTTGTCATATCTTTAATATTATTCATAGTATTGACGATGAACTCAATCATATTATCAGTCGATTCACTGAGAAAGTCATGAGTTTTGTATGATATATGAAATTCATTAAAAATAAAATCATTTAGTGTTTTATATATTGTGCCAAATATTTGGCTTTCATTTAAAACATATAATTGGTTGTCCATCGGAAGCATAACAGTGTGTCTATTCACCACTTTACGTGAATTCGAGACAATTCCTATTAAATCACAATTTTGCACATTTAATGACATAACTATTGGCTTTACATCAGCACTGGGAGTCCTGTCATCTTCACGTTTACCACAATAATACAAATTATTATCAACTGATAAGAAGTAACTCAGTTGTTGACAGCAACAAACACTTGTGATACCAAACAAATTGCAAATCAATTGTGGTCGACAAACACTCTCATCATCACAATTATCCTGTGTTTTAGAAGATAAACCGCGGTTAATACAAGGAAAAAAGTATTTTTAAAATAATTAAGAGTGCGGTTTATACATGAGGTGCGGTTTATCTAAAAAAATTTACACAAAATAATCAAAAATTTAATTACAACTAATAATCACAAATCTGCTTTCTGAAACTATTTTTGGTGCACTCTTCAGATATGTCATTCCAACTTTCTTTAACCCATTTGCAAACCTCATTATAGGAGGCGGGCCTCACAGCACCATCTTTAGTGAATGTATGGTACCCATCAATCGTACACTTGTCCTACTTTTTTCGTAATTTAGATTTAAGCCATTTATTCACACTTAAAACTAATAGTTGTAATTTCTATTAAATCTTTTTTGTATTTTGATATAACAGCTATTTTTTCTGCAGTTCAGCACCTCCTGCAACCATTTGGTAAACTCCTTATATCATGCATTTTGGTCTGCCTTAACAATTACCCCTTACCCCTCGCGGTTTATACATGAGTGCGATCAATCTATTAGTGCAATCAATCTATTAGTGCAATCAATCTATTAAAACTTACTGTATGTCCCAAAATTTTGCCATCAATGTCGCCCCAACTGAATACCTGTCCATCACTGGTCAGTGCAAACGATGAAACTTCAAAACAATAGACACTTTTAATAACATAATCACCGCCGAAGTCAACTCTCTCGGGTGTATTAACAGCGCAACAGGTGGTGTCTCGGCTACCGACTTGTCCGGTCCTATTGAGACCCCAACCGTACACTTCATTATTACGGGTCAACACAAGTGTGTGATAATTACCACAACTCATAGATTCTATAAAATCATTGTTTGAATTGATCTCAATCTTCATTGATTTAACATATATTTCGTTAACATCTCCGACACCCAACTGTCCATATCTATTAAAACCACAACTGTATATCATATGATCACTACTTTGACAAACAATAAACTCTTCTCCATTAATAAAATTACAAATCTTTTTGTGTCTCAACTCTAGTATCTCTTGTGGTTCACTCACATACCGGTTGTGTCCCAAACCCAGTGAACCCCAACTATTATTTCCCATTCCATATACCCGGTCTTCATGTGTCACAAACAACATATTAACACCGTTTTCATCGTCAAACACATAAAAATATTTAATTAATTTTATACAATCATTTATAGAAAGTTTGTTTGTAATTAGTGTATTAGTTTGATCCATAATTTTGGGGAAAACTGTTTTAAAATTATATAATCTAATAGAAAATCACTTGTTTTCACAGCAATTATGAAATTTTGGTTCATACCATTGAAGATGGTTAAACACTGTTTTATCAATGTAATTTTAATAATTTAAAATGACCACTAATTTAAATATAAATTAACTAATAATGTTACTTTATATGACATTTATACTTCAATGCACATTTTGATATGATTACTTTTGAATAAATATATTTTGCTTATTAAGCCACTTAAGTAAAAATAATTGTTATTTAAAAAAATGTCACTTATTTGTCACCTATTTAATTTCAATTATCAACAATGTAATATATAGCATGGATACTTGATAAATTGCAGTTTTAGATAAGTTTATTAAGTTTAAAAGTTTTCATATTATGTAATAATGTGATAATTATTTTTGTAAACAACTTTTATATTTTACGTTTAACATATGTTTTGTCATTATGTCATTAACGTTCATTATGTCGTTAAAGTTCATTATGTCGTCATCACAACAATCACACTTTCCTATCTCTAAATTTTATCAAAATGTCTTAACTAAGCGTGACTTATTATTTACTTCAATTGATTCAAAGAGAGGTAATACCTCGAGAAATCAAATCAAAAGTTACATTAATGAGATTGTGAATCTAGTTAATAATGAGAAAATTAAGTATGAAAAAAGTGACAACTCATTGAATGACAGTTTAACGCCTACTCAAAACACACCAAATCTGAACAGCACTCCTATTAATACTGAAGTTGAATAATCGGGTAATTCACAAAATAGTGGCGAATATTTAACTAAATTTTGTAAAGCGACTAACGATTACAGGAATTTGAGTTCTGAAGAGAGAATAGATTTAATTTTTCATAAAGTCCTTGACTTAACCTCAAAAGTGGACTCAAATACAAAAGCCTTAAATCAAATTCAAGCCATTCGTAATCCTGATCAACAAACGTGGGGTAGAAAATCTTCTAATCAACGGCCTCAACAATTAAACCGATGGAATCATTTCATGTATTGTAAAAATATTTCGCATGATAGCAATAATTATTGTAATCGTCAGACGACTCATTCCTCTCGTAGTTTTTATCCCATTTACGAAAACTTCGATAACTATTACAGATATCTTATTAATGGTCAGCAACTGTCACAATCGATACCAAACTATAATTGTCAAAATTTTTTATATCTGAACGACAAGAAGTTTTATCCGCCAAGGCGTCAACAGTTCGAGTCGTACGGTCGCAAAAAACTCTTAAAACCTTTAGCTACAAATACAATTAAAACTAAAGGTAATTCACTTCTTAATTTAGTCTCACTTAACTTCCGTAGCCTTAATAATAACATTTTTCACTTTAAAATATATCTAATTAATGATAAAATTGACATATTTTTGGGAACAGAAACCCATTTAGACTCAACTACTACAGATAATATGATTGACAGCTCTTATAATATCTATAGAAAAGATAGAAATAAATTTGGGATGGATTGATCATTGGAATAAAAAAATATTCTCAGATCTAAATCTATAGATAATATTATCACTGATAATTTTGAGAGTGTCTTTGCTGAACTTAACTTAAAAAACTGCAAATACATAATTGGTTCCATATATATAGCTCCCAATCCGACCTCAACTCAAATAAACGAATTTGAAAAACTTATAAACAAAATAAACAATTTTTATTCCGATCATAAAATTATACTTTCAGGTGATTACAACATAAATATTTTAAACTCTTCTTCAACTATAAGTCTGAAGTTATTAAGTTTATTGAATACCTATAAATTGTATCAAGCAGTAACTGAACCTACCTATCCATCACATCCTAAATACAGTTCAAATCCTTCACTAATAGATCTACTGATTACTGATGACAAGAATCTATTGACACAAATACGGGTTCAGAATAGTATATCAGAAACTTGTGACCATTTGGCAATCTTTACTGTCATTAATGGTCAACCTATTGACAAATCTGCTAAAAGCAATTCAGGAAAAATTGATTTTAATGATAAAGATATAGATATATTTGAAACAAAACTATCAACTATTAATTGGCAATCAATTGTTGATAGAAATACAGATATCGATTCTATCTATTCCGAATTTATGCATGAAATTAGTTTTGCCTTCAATAGTTCGTTCAAATATAAAACTCTTAGAAATAATCATAGAAAAATTCCTTATGATATCAAACATTTGATAAAAATAAAACGATTAACACAAAAAATATAAGCAAACATTAAATAAATATTATCTTTTTTGCAGTCAATATCTTTTCAGTGCTATCAAATAAAAAATTATTTCTTTTCATGAGAAAGAATATCAGAAACTCATTAATAAATCAAATGATCTCTCCTCTCTCTATAGAAAAATTAAACAATCAACAAAACGATCTAATAATCCAAAATTTTTAATTATGAAAACGAATTAATCGATTCTAAAACAGATATCTGTAAAACATTTGTGAGACACTTTTCTTCTGTCTACTGTCCAGATACTAATCCTCTTATACCTATTGAATCAATCGTTTTTGTGCTAACCAAAATAGTCAACCAAATATATTAAGTGAACTGATCTTTGATATGACCGATATCACACGTGAAATTTTAAAGTTAAACCTAAAAAAATCTGATGGGCTTTCGGTAATACCCACTGCACTAATTAAAAGATGTTGTGGCCTTTTTAGTCGAGTATTTTATGTACTATTCAAAGCAATTTTATTCTATGAAAAAATACCAAAAGATATGAAAATTAGTTGTGTGACGCCCGTTCACAAACCGAATAAACCAAAGAACAGTATAACTTCCTATCGACCGGTCTCTGTTTCCAATAATTGCATGAAAATATTTGAATCTCTACTCAATAATAATGTTAATTCATTCATAACTTGTAGTGATATTCTACCTGACTGTCAATACTTCTTCAGAACTGGGATAAGTACCTCGCATCAATTAATATGATATACACAATTACTACAGCTTTCGATAATAAGCTTTAATGTGTGTTGACGCTATTTTTCTCGATTATTCTAATGTTTTTGATACTGTATCCCATTCTGAGCTCGTAAATGAATTGCAAACCATAGGAATTGTTGGTAAAATTCCAAATATTATTGTCAGTTTTCTATCTGAAAGAAAACAATATGTAAAGTTTGATGGCATGAAATCTGAGTTGTTTGATGTTGTTTCAGGTGTCATACAAGGCGGCAAATTGAGTCCTGTTCTATTTAATATTTATATAAGGGAAATAGTTTCTGTTATATTGTACTCGAAACCTTTCAAACACGCTGATGATATTGTTCTGTTGAAATTTATATATGATAAATCGGATACTTTGTTACTTCAAACTGATTTGGATGCTGTTCAGAAATGGAGTGATGAAAAACGATTGAAACTTAATGCATCTAAATCTGTACATATGAGATTTTCCTTAAAGAATTTAGTTAAACTTCCCCTATCAAATTAAAGTTCAATCTATACCTTTACAACAAAATCATAAACATCTCGGAGTTTTTATTGATAATAGTCTAATTTTTAATGATCATATCGATTATGTCTACAGCTCCTGCATGAGAAAGTGGACAACACTCAGAAGATTATGCGTTTTGCGAGTCCTGATATTTTGATTCAATTATATAAAGTATATATTCTTCTAAGTTGAATATTGCTATATAACTTGGGTTCCTAATGAACAACAAAGCAAAAGAATCGAATGCATATAAAAACAAATCACTAAATTTATTTGCAATCAAGCTAGTTTATGTCATTTTTCTTACTCTCAAAGATTATTAGAGCTCGATCTTGAATCTCTTAAAATTACAAGAGATCTCAAAATATTAAAATATGTGTTCAAATCGATATACAATTTTAGTGATATCCCACTTTCTTGGAAAAATAAATTTGTAATAAAGGATTCGCGAAACGGCATTCTTTTAGAACCAATTCATACTCGAGTAAGACTGTGTGATCAAAACTTTTATATTTATGTTATTAATCTGTTTAATTCTTTGCCAATTTTAATAAGAAATGAAAAATATTTTGTGAATTTTATGTCGTTTTGTCAAAATTTTTATTGGATGATAATGCGTAAACATTGTTTCGACATGTTACGAATGAATAAAGATTGTATTAATAATATTGTTATTATTATTATTAATGAATTCTTGATAAAACTATTAACAAGATTTGCTTTTATCAGTTAAATAAACATGTAAATTGAAAAAATTGCTGAACTGAATATCAAATGCATTGTTATTATATGAAACCGATAATCTATTTAAAGATAAAATCTTTTCAAACTTGTTTTTAAGAAATTCTGAAAAACCTCTCTAGCTTTATATTGTAAATAGCAAATTTTAATATGATTTTGTTTATAAAAAAAATCTAATTAATTAGTTTGTGTAAAATAAATTTAATCTTGGCTTAAAATGCAATGATGATAACGATTGATATTTTTTCAGCTTTTATAAACAAAGTTGATTTGTTTAGTATTCAGTCCATTTTCATTTCGATCTATATTTCACATAAATGACTGTACTAAAAAAGAATTATCATCAACTTAATGTATGCCGTTCTACCTCGAACTCCTTAACTAAAACGCATAGCTAGGGGCTAAAACTAGTATTCATCTTAAGTTCCGAAATCAATTTTTATTATATTCTCAATAATATTAGCCTTTATCTGATTGCAATCTTTCATCTTATAAAAAATAAGAAAGAACTGAAATAACACGAATGAAAAGTACAATAATTAATTAGTTTATGGTATGAATGATAGGATTACAATTACATGTAAGAGATATTTTAACACGAACTTAACTATCTTCACAATATTGAGCGCATACTCTATCGTCGGGTAAACAAAAATTCATTTAATAAAACCTTCAATCAAAATAAACATTAAATGAATAACGTTTTATATGTTTAACGAAGAATAACTTTTATTTTGATCGAATTAATTCAATATTAAGTCATCGAAAAATTTAAACGCTTGTATATCATAAATAACTATTGATGCAAATCTAATAGTAGTCTTAAAAATTGCTTTTTATTATAATAATGTTTGAAAATTTATTATCAATTTTGTAATGCGCTCAAATTTATTTAATCAAAATAAGATTCCCTTGTTAATAAAAATTTTAATAATTGGTCTAAAACTAATTATAAATAAAAAATATGATAATCTATTTTATTTGAGAAGTTATATTGAGACTTTTTTGCTTGTCTGATCCTCAATAGCAGATACACAGTCTCAACTGATTTAAGTTACTCAAACTTGCGCTTTCTTGATGTAAATTTAAAAATTATTCAAACAGCTTATTTACTGTAGTGTGCTTTGGAAACTGTTCGATAAAAGATTTGTAGTGAGTTTCTGAAAGGACACGCTTTACCGAATATGCGAAGTAGAGCTCGAACATGTAAACCCTAAACCCGTTGAAGACCCGTAAAAGCCCAAATCCGTACAGTTGGATTTTAAAAATCTTCCTCCCAAAACCCTAACATTAGGAAATTGTAGATTTCTCTTAGAAATTAAAACGTTCAATTCATGCAGGGATTTTTGAAGGAAAATTTTTAAAATGCAACTGTACGGATTTGGGTTTTTTACGAATCTACAACGGGTTTAGGGTTTATATGTTTGAGCTCTAATGCTAAGTACAGATAAAAGCGTTTCAGGTAGCGTTTCCAACTGTCAGCTATTTCGCTGACGGTCCGCGTTTTGTACTTTCGATTTTGATTGTCAGTGGACGGGTCTTCGCTGACATTACTATGTCAGTGGAAATGATTTTAAACTAAAATACTAAATGCAGTATAATATACATAAATAATGTCTAAACCGAAAATTAATAAAAAATTTTGTCAGCGATTTCAACGACTTTTCTTTTTGTTTTTCCCTTTTGTCAGCGAATGATCCTGACTAAAGTTCGTAACGCTAATGAGTAAAATGTAATAAAACATATGCTTTCTAACTGAAATACCTTAACATAAATCATATCTTCTAATCTCGAGGTAAAGTACTAGTAGTTTTGAGATTAAGGTAAAAGTTCCCACGAGAAAGGTATGAAATACAAAATCTTGAAAAATACAAGACTAGACGGAATTGGGCTGAACCAAACGAGGCTGAGACAAGATCAAGATTAATAAAGATCAAAAACTTTAATGACAATTAGAACGTAATCAAATCTAGAGCAAAGGGAGAACTTCTGCAATTTTTAAAGTCGACCTCTTTGGTAGATTTAAAGTGGCAACACTAATTGAATCCCTAAAAATTGAACTTTTTTTCATTACTTCGCTTTTGTTTTACGCGATTGTACGATACTTGTATTCAAAATCATAAAAAACAAAGTCAAAGTTCTGAACAATCAAATGCGATACTAAATGATTAACTAATTACAAAGTCCTATCAGAACAGATTATTGAGTGCACTCTCTTTTGGAAAGTTCTTTACATTCGATTAATATATCTAATGTTGAAAAATATGTTGAGTTTTAATTGAGTCATTGAACATTTTAAAGTCGAATCTCATAATAAAAGTCTGTAATATTATAGAACTCGAATAGAATTAAAAATTTAATAAAAATACCCAAAGAACAAAATGTGATCACTATTGAGTTGGAATTATGTGAGCGTCAACTATATAGTCCTTTGCTAATAAAACTTACCTCGTTTATTACCTTATTCTTAAAATGTTGTGAATTTTTCATCTTTAATGGATAAAACAGGATATTTCGTTAGATAAATAAAATGATAAATTTCAGTAAATTATAAAGTAGTCATTTGCAAACATTCTCACATTTATCATCGATTATTGGTATTGTTTTTAAGTTTTACTTTTTGTAGTTGATTTTTTTCTTCAAAGATAACCTTTATTTTGCGTCTATCCTATCTATTATTTTTGTTCTATCCTGTATTTCTAGTCCTATCCAAAAGAATTTGTTCTATATCTGTTATACATGAAAAATATCAAAATCAAGTGAACAGCTTGTTAACGGAGTGTTATCTCTTATAAATGTTTTATGTTGTTCAATTATTTTTTTCGATTGCCTTTGTGTTAACTGATGTTAAAATAGTTTTGTTTATATGTACATTATTTAAATGAGTGTGAAATTAATAGAACGTGTTTTCTTCTAGTTTCGTAATTGTGCTGTTGCTTCAATTGAGAATCACGAAATTTTTTCTTTTTGGATAGTTATATTGTTGTTTTGCAATTCAAATATTTGTTTTTTGTCATTATTAAGGCGTCTATAATTCGGGGCATATAACCCTCTGATTCGGGAGGGAAAAAGGAGTTGAAAAAGGCACAATTGGGGGGCTTATTCGGGAAACTCAAATTACTATTTTATTACAGAAAAATTTTAGTTATAATCTAAAATTGATTGAATTGTATTACATTTGAGTGTTCAATAGTTTGTAAACTTTCATTTCGCTCTGACTTATCTACAAATAACTTTCAAACTATAAATAATATCTTTCATATTATTCGTAGATAAGTTAGCGCGAAGTCGAAGTTTGAAAAGTATTAATTTTTTTTCCATATTACATGCTATATGTTGTTATTTCAATTAGAAAATTGCAAGAATTCTAATGTAATGTCATAATATAGAAAGTCTTTTGTGCTGTGAAAACTTAAATTTTAGAAAACTCAGGGAATTTTTCTCAATTCGGGACTTATTCGGGAAATCGAGACTTTCCCCTTGATTCAGGAAATTCGGGAAAATAAGGATGTCACCGTATGACTTCTTATTACTTGATACGCATTCATAGACTGATTTCCTCCTGATTAAGTTTCAGGAGATGATTTGGAATTTCCCGGAATATAGACGCTCTAGTCATTATATAAATTGTTGCCACGCGTTAGACACCATCAGTTAAGTTAAAAGAGTTTAATAACTCGATTTTAGGACATTCACAACACACTAATCATATGTAAGCAGTAAATTGGGAGAACGTTATCAGTGTTTTTATGCATATAAACAATTTATACTTAAGAACGATTAGTCTTTAACAAGTAAGCAATCTTCGCATTCATACTAACTTGAAATAGGGATAATTTGTTTAAAAAAAGTTATAAATGTTATATTCTTCGATCGCTTCCATTTAGACCTCATAAGCTCTAAGGAGAAAATATGAATTGTACTCGTTATTAGTATAATTGAACATTTAACTGCAAGAAGAGCCTCTACTTTCAAATATGAAAAGGGCTTCTCAATGATAAACCAAAACTTAATTCAGTATTAAGTTTTAGTCATTTAGCTTCACTAACTAATCGGACATTTTTTAATCTGAGCCTTACTTTTGTGACTAAAACATCAAAACGTATGCATCAAGATATACATTCATATAAGTTTTGATTGAGTTAACTTTTGAACTTTTAACTAATGGTAAAATAATATAAATATTTTTTGAACAGGGTTTAAGGCTAAAACACTAAAAGGTACACATTGAGACACATGGGGCTCAATCCTGGAAAGCAGCATATCTCAGACAAATACAGAATTATAAAATAATTCTAGTCATTGACTTCGCGGCACTTTCTCGATAGGATTAATGTGGGCCCTCTTATCAGTTTTGATCAATCAAAAGATTAGCTATCAAATTAGATCTTACTATAAATTATATACTAATACTTTTGAAAATTTCCAAATATTTTCTATATAAGTAGATCGAACTCATTGATAGAAAATCAAAATACTATTCAATGTAAATGAGATCTTAATCAAACTTTTATTTATTTAGTCTTAGTATAGTTTATTAAAATAATACAAATATAAAGTATTTTATGAAAAAAGTGCTAAACACAAGAAAATTAATGTTTATGTTGAGGTATAACATTAAACGGACTCATCGTTTTTTGCGAGTTACATCAGCATAAACTTGTGCATAGCTTGTTATTAAATTTGCAAACACAATTTTTATACATTTTTCTTTACATTTACATTGATTTAAAAGTTGAACAGTTCTAAAAATTTGAATATTAGACAAAAGAAACTTTTAATACTTAATGAAAAAATTTGTTATTAGAGTAAACAGTGGTCACAGTATTCAATCAATTTGGGAGAAAGCTGTTTATGAGCTTAACTTTCAACAATTGAATCCTTTTTCAATGATTATGTGAATTAGATTAAAATTCTTTAGTACTACAAAACTGATAAGAGAGTCCATATTTGAACCTATTGATAAAATGCCTCGAAGTCGGTGATTGGCATCATTTTATACATTCTATGTTTGCCTGAGATATTCTCTTTTCTAGAATTGAGCCTCATATACATATAAAAGTTTTGATTTCATTTAATTATTCAATTGTTCATAAATGGCAAAATGATATAGAGGTAAGTAGTTCATAAGTCTTTCCGCAAAAGTAGATTTTAACTACAATAACAACATATGAACTATTTGCATACTTCACTAGTATTAGTGCTAACTCGCTTTCATATCAATCTGTACTGAAGTAAAGCTAAGAGTTTGATAAGGATATCAAAAAAGGATTAGTTCTAAACTTTTAGTAATTGCAATTGTCTCTCGATTTAAAAGTAGTTTTCAATGCTTTTTATATGGATAATCTTAAACCTAAGGCTCTTCAAAAAAATATATTCATATCGAGATAAGACTTTAATAAGTCCTATTGTGAAAAGTTTTAATTTTTTAATAACGAAAATAATATAATTTATAAATGATTTACATACTATACAAATGATTATTAGGACAAACCTTCATTCATATCAAACTCTACTGAAATCAAACTAAAAGTTTAATAAAGATATGAAAAGTTGGATTAGTTCTAAACTCTTAATAGTATGATCTCCCTTACAATTTAGAAGTAGTCTTTAATACTTATACTAAAAATCTTAAACTTAAGGCTCAGATTCAAAAAATATTGAACGACTAAAGCGCTAAATATGATATATATAGATACTAGTGCTTGGTAAGCCCTTTTGACACTTGAAGATAAGGAGGAGGCTCTTCCTGCAGTTAAAGCTTCAATTTGAGTTTATAAAAAGTTAACATTTGCCTCTAAACTGACTTATTTTATCTTGTGATTAGTTATAACGAATACGAACTTCAGTAATTAGGTAAAAATTATAGATATCAATAGATAACAGTATTATGCTTCAGTAGTTATGTTGAGATATAACCAAATAAATCTACGATACTATAGTGGTTAATATTCCTGCTTGTCACGCCGAAGACCGGGGAACAGTTTCATGTAACGGCGAATAATCTTTTCTGCTTGAGAAAAAAATTATTTGTTCAAAAAGAAAAGTTTAAATTATCAAACATTAGGCACTTTAAAGTTTGAAACAGAAAATCTAAATTTCATTCCTGACTCCTCAAACCCAGTAAAGTGAAACGACCTGAACAAATTTTTTTCGAATAATTGCACTGGCAACCATAACTCATATTTGTTATATCAGTAGACTTCTGATCAAAATTTACGATTAAGGAAGTCAAAACAATTATTAAGAAAATAGGTTTAACTTTCTTTATCTCATTAATTGATTAATTAATTTTATGCAATTTCTTGTCATTATTATTTTGCAAAACGTTTCATCCAATTAATAATTAATAAGCATGAAATCGTGTTCTAACCCTGAGAACAAAATCATAGTAAGTAACAAATTCTACGTTCCTTTGATTTAGTCCAATTTATAGTCAGATCGTATAATTACTTAACATTTTATATTCTTTAAGTTAAACTCATATTGTATTCAGTAAACAAAAAATCTGGTCTCAATCAAGCTTTAAAAAACATTTGACATACTTAAGATTTGATCAATTATTTGTATTTTACCTTTTACATGCTTATTCAACAAATATCAATAAATTATTCGAATCTGTATAAAAAATGTAGGATAGATGTGAATTTTGTTTGAATATTATTTTGATAATTAAAGGCGCAAACAAAATAAAAATAATAAGAATTAAAGTGATATAACATAATTGTTTGATTGAATTTTTCAGGTTAATATAAAGAATGAGCTGAATTTTATTTTCTATTTTTAATTTTGACCTCACTATTCAGTTATATGGCTTAACGGACTTTTTATTTGCTTTCCTGTACTTTAAAAGCAATAATAAATAAGTATTGAATAGAGAAAATGACTTGCTTAATGAAATAATTGAAAAATTACCTCAAAAATTTCTTTTAGTCTTTTATCATAATTATAGTCTTTGACGTCCATCAAAAAATTTATAAAATAGTAAAACCTTCTGGTTGTAGCCCGGTTTATGGTGCATCTAGTGTCAGGAAACAAGTGAGTGATGTTGTTAACCAAGCAATGTCTTTCTACGCCTAGCACGTCTTACACATTACTTAACTTTTGCTTAATTAAGTATAACATCAATACCGCTAGTTTGGGTTGAGTTAAGATAGGGTTGGTAATTTAAATGATGCCTTGCGCTAGGCGTAGGACAAATTGTTTGAGTAACCACTCCGTTTACATATACTCAACAATACATGAACCATAAACCGAATTACACCTGCGAATTGAAATGTTATCGTACCCTTAAAACACATAACAATTTTTATTTTTACTGGAAATTCATGTTGCAATATATGGAAGAAAGATTTAAAGTTACAAGTTTCAAAATATACAGTAAATATTGTGTAGAAAACTAAGGATAGGTTTTGAAATTATAAATTTATAAGTGATAGTATCTATATATCCAAAATTTTTTCTATCAAAGTTGATGCTCTTTTTCTTGCATCTGAGTTTTGCATTTTATAGGAAATACTAGACAATCTCCGATAAACTAAGAGGTCATCTAACATTGTATTAATACAGCCAAAAGTAGTCGACAAGCTACTAAAATAGGGCTCAAGACATAAACCAAAACCATTATCTTTAACTCTCTGAGCATTATCTAATTGGTCACCAAATAGCGGCAAAACAATCAAAGGTTTAGAATAGAAAAAGGCATCAGTTATTGTCTTATTATCACCGTTAGTCATAACCAAATCAACTAAAGGCAAGACATCAGTTTGTGGCAACTCTTCTAAGCCCCACATATTGTCGGGTAATTCATATTTATCGTGAAAAATGCCTTTCGATACAATAAATTTGTGCTGAGATTTGGCTAAAATATCTATTAATCTTTTCATTAGAGCCAAATCAGCGCAACCATAAGTACCCATAGATAGATATATGAGTTTTCCTGGTTTTCCAATCAGTTGTTTAGGTATTGAAAATTCTCCATTAGTTTTATTCTGCAAGCAATCCAATTGAACCCAATTTTTGGGCCAATCATCAGTCAATTTATAGTCCAGTTCTTTCGGATAGACATAAATGTTAAGATAAGGTGAGTGTGGATGAAACGAATTCTTTGGTAGTTCTGGAGCTCCCTTTGAAACACACCATTGATTTAAATTAGTCCATAAGTCGTGAAATATGCGATTCCACTTATTTCTAAATATATCCCAGCTCTGATCAAAACATCTTTGTTGTAGACCTAGTAAAATGATTAAATTTATTCTTACATTAAAAACCTTCGCTTAGTGATAACAGTGTATGAAATCTACTTGTACCATAGTGTGATTATAATTGCATTATTGAACCAAAAGTAACACAAGTTTTAGAAAATAAATAAATTTCAGGAAGGAATACAAAAGTAAAATCACAGTTTGATAGTCAAATAAATATGCTTAATATCAGCCCACAATTAAATAGTAGGAAAATTTAGTAAAATCTTAACGTACCAGACCAGGCAGGTGGTAATCTCTCATCATTCAAGTACAGATTGGGTGCACCAAAAATCAACCAAACCCAAGGAATACCAGAATTAGTCAAAGCTGGTGAACATATGAGCGATTCAACAATAATAATATCAGGCTTGACTCGTTCTATTAATTTTTCATAATAAGCTTCTCTTTCTTTAGTTTCTTCAAACTTTTTTACTAAGTATTTAAGGCTGAATTTCTCAGCGATTTCTACGGGAGAGCACTTGAATACTTCGAAATCGAAATCAGAAAGTGTATCTTTAGTTTCAGAGATCGTCCGTGGTGTTTCATCCAAATCTTCTACATATTCGTATGAATTCTGAGAGGTGACAGTTTGGGCATCTTTCGATGATTTCGATATATTGATAGCCAATACAATTTTGTGGCCACGCTCTTGAAGTTCTTCTGCTAATACTTGAAAAGAACTGATGTTTTCGCGACCATTATTTGGTACTAATAATATCGTTAGACTTTTGAACGACTGACTATTTTCCATTATCACTATCTCATTAAAGCTTCACAAATTTTTATTAAATCAAAATTGTTTGCCACTATTGTGTAAAATACCAATTCTTCATGAAATATGAAGATAATTTCTGAGCCAAAATCTCTTTACATTTATTGACAAACTTATCGTTTTTGAGAAATGAGGGAAAAATAGACTTTACAAAGAATGAAACTGTTTGTTATCTGAAACGATATTTATAATGACGCCTAAAACCAGATAATCAAGAAGATCTTATTGACGGAAGCACAAAAAACAGGTTATGCCGTTTGGATTGTCCGTATAAATAGATTTGATTGGTATTCTTCTTCAGTAAGTTCATGTTTTAAAGTCATCGTTATATTTTATTACATTTTTTAAAGACAAATTCACCTAATTTAAGGCTGTTGTTTATGTTCTGAAAAAGTTTTAATAATAAACTTGATATAAAAAGAAAATAAAGACGAGTCTAGAGAAACAGTGAAACAGGAAAAGCCTATTTACAGATTATAGTGTTTCCATAAGAAAGTTATTTTTTCCATTCAATATTCTTGCATTTGACATACTTTTTAGTAATTGAGTGTTTTGTTTTTCTTATATTTCAAAAAACTCTCATATTGCAGCGATTATTTTAAGTTATAAATATTAATGAGTTTTCATAATGTCATACCGAATTATAATATGATTATTTAACCTGTTTATTCTTGTTTACATTCAGTCTATCACTCGAACAAAGTCATTAGACTTTAAGATTTCAAGATTGGACCTTTTACTCATTTCTAATAAACAGAAAATTCTGTCTCAACTTTCTGTTGATGTAATTATGTCAGTTTGAAAAGTTCTTTTTAACCTATTTATGAAGCATTCGATATCGTGTGAAATTCAAGAAAAAATCAATTATGATTACACAGTAATATCTTAATGTGGTGAATATTTAGGGCCCATAATTAATATTCACTACAACGAAGATCCTCTATAAAGAGGTTAACTGTATTGAGGTTTTATCATAACTCAAAGATCACGATTGATAAATGTTTTTCACACCTTAATATTGATAATCGATTCAATAAATTTCAAACATAAAAATCTTTTAAGTGCTTATAAATCTTACTTTCATGACTTGTCAAAAATACAAAAAGTTACTCAATTAATAATCAATCAGCATTTGTACAGTAATACCTCGATATAGTGAACCTCCTAATAGTCAGTCTTCTTTTAGTAAAAGCAATGATCTGCTGCTTACACACGTAAACTAATTTCAAGCAATCTTCATGGTGAAACTTGATTTTATAGTGGATGTTGATTATCAATCTCCAGCCATCTGCAATACTGAGGTATTACTGCAGTCATATTAAAGTGTTGGTAGTCAGAAAGCCTTATTCACAAATAACACTTAAGGGCGACTTTTCAAAAATTTATAATTCATAATCTTCTATTTTAAATCTCCTCTTGATTTAGCTGATAGAAGCTTAGCGCAGTTAAGTTTTAATCGTTCAAATTTCAGACCTAAATGAGCGTTCCTTCTCATTAAGACAGTTTGGTTAAGTTATACTTAAGCCTCAAATGCAGTTCATGAATACTGCTGAGAGTTTTATTTCTGTCAATGTCTATCTGTCATTCTATCATCATAACATGGATACTTATAACATTTTCAGATTTTTTTTATAATACTTAACATTAATATTTAGCATAAAATTTTTTAAGACATTGCATTAATTATCTCTGTTTATGTTAACAGTTTAAAAGTTTTGAACGAATATTTTAAAGACGATTTGAACTCTTCAGGTTAATTAGAAACTTGAACCACAATTAACTAAACGTTTAGTATAAAAACCTTCAGCAGTACTACACTTCAAATTTTCTATTCCCTCTATGAAGTTGCGCTTCTACAGCTAAACAAACGACAATCATTGCAGTCTGGCTTGTCTAAAATAATATACCGTTATTAGAGTCAAAACTCACAAATAGAGAATTTCTTCATCTAAATATTTAATATTTGTATTGCAACGTATCTGAAGTATAACTGATTTGCAGATTTTATTGAACGAATCTAGTTCAAAACTTGAACTGTTGAAGGGTTGATAAAAGATACAATATAGTGAACTTCCTTAACTTCCTTATACAGAATCCTCGTTAGAATGAAAGTGATAGTCTACATCATTTCTCGCATAATAATCCCTTTGTATTGAAACCTCGTTTAGAGAACATTATCTGCCGAACCATTGACCACATCAAAGTATTACTGCCTATGGATCTAATTGAACTTTCCAGTGTTTACTGACATGAAAAGCAATTGATGAAATAAAATCAAGCTCACCCACGTTTGTAACATTACATTGAAATTAAACAATAGAAAGCATAGTTCCCGATCTTGAACTGGTTATAGTGAAAAATAGTTGCATTAAATTTACTTTGAAATCTCATTAGAGGTCCCAATGTATACTAAGGAGTACTAGGTTTGATTTAATTCATCTAATCGTATGTATTTATGTTATCATTAAAATTAATAATTTAAATAAGAGATTTTAAGAGGTACCTTTTGCATAACTAATACTTTTGTAATCAAATTAATTGATGCAAAACTTGCAACGGTCTAGTTGATGATAGTTTTCCAAATAAAAGTTTTCAACTATAATACTTGTTATCACAAATTGAAGGACTCAATAATTCTGGTTTCGAGCATAAACACCATATTCTACTTAAAGGAGTAATGAATATCCAGAATAAAATCAGATGTCTATAAGGAAAATACAATTTAAAATAAATGTTGAATTGTCTAATGAAAAGATACGCACAAAAAATTCAGATTTCGAATGTCATACTCACAGCCTGATATGAATTGTGTTGCACTATATCTTAAGATAGAACCAATAGTGATTTGTTCCCTAAAGCCTTTAACAATCTAAGTTCCGAATGAGTAACTTTTGCCAGAATTGACGATATCTAATCTCATTTTCAAATCATATATTTGAAGATAGATCAAAATTTAGTTAACGTGTGAAGTACATGAAAAAATAAAGTACATTTTAGCATTAATTATAACTTTACCAAATAGGAAAGTATTTTCTGATAAGGAATCATTTTTAAAGCTATGCTAATAATCTATAACCACGTTGTCAGCTTAACATTTAATAATTTTTCTTCACATTTTCAAATATGGGCACAAAGATCTAAATAACGCGAAGATAGCTTTAAAAAATCAAAAGTTTGAATCGTAATTAACAAAACTTTGATATCTAAAATTTCTCTGCCATCACAACATTTTAAATATACTGCGGATTTCTCCATTCTCTTAAGGTATTCATATTTCTCTTTAAGCCAATACGAACGACAATCATTGTAGTTTACTTTGTGATCTTCAAAATATATTTTATTATCGGAGTTGAGAGCAAAAATTGTTAAAAGAACTTTCTCATCTACAGAGGGTTGGCAACTCAATTCGTGAACAAATTGAAAGAGTTGCAACTTTTTATATAATTAACACATCAATTCTGATTATACTATTGAATAACACACTTACATACAAATACTTTAATATCAATTTATTAGTAATAATCAAAGCGGCAACAAACAAAACTACTGATCAAACTGAAGGGCAGTTTATAACTTTTTAAACTGTGCCGTTCACTTACAAATTTAATAAAGGGGTTAAATATGTGAAAAAATATGCAATTCTCATGTGTATGTATCAAAGATTAATTGTCATAATGAAAGTTGTAAACTAATTTAACCAAATCGTATTGAAGGTTGAAAGAAACAATGTGTTCGTTCAATGAAAATTTGTTCACTTGAAATAGTATTGTATTTCTCATCCTCATTTTGTGAGCAAACAAAATCACAAATCGTTTTTTAAGTGTTGAGAATACCAAATTAATTATTATTGAAAAAATGTCTGCCAAAGTCTTCTCATCTTGTTTCGATTATTTAACTTATATGTAATAATCTATGGACGACAATAAGGCGAAAATTATCGCAAATTACTGTGAAAGTATCTATGATTTTTAAAAAGTTGTAAACTATCCTTCAGTTTGATTAGCAGTTTTGTTTGTTGCCGTTTTGATTATTACTAATAAATTGATATTAAAATATTTGTATGTAAGTGTGTTATTCAATAGTATAATCAGAATTGATGTGTTAATTATATAAAAAGTTGCAACTCTTTCAATTTGTTCGCGAATTGAGCTGCTAACCCTCTGTAGATATGCGATGCCTGGATTTTTGTGTAAAAATAGTGTAGCCGGTCTTTTAAGGTTAGAGAATGCGTTCAATTCAAAACTCAAACAATTCAGTGGTTTGGTAGAAATCTCGAGATGAAAATGGATTTTAGATTCTCTTATGAAATGAAAAGCATTCAATGGAATAAAATCGATCACCCTATGAAAATCAGTGCAATGTCGACAATGACTTTAGATTATGAAAAGCGTAGTTTTCAACTATTTCCAGTGAACCAAACCAAAATGAAATATCTCTCAACCTATTCTGGTATTCTAATAGAGGTTTGAATGCATAAGAAGAAATTTCAGTCAAGTTCAATGCTTCTAATTGCATAACCTTTATATTCGTGATCAAACTTAGTGACTTGAAAAAGTCATTATGAAGAGGAGAATTAGTGACTAGAGTGTTCAAGTATTTTCAAGTATTTTGCTACCAAAGTAGTTGCTTTAAAAGCATTTGTATCATTTATAGTGAAGTTTAGGCATTGACCAAAATTCGGTCGAACGTCCAGCCAGAAAGTATTTTCCTTCAATTCTGGTATTATAGCATGATTCGAATGCAAGTTTAGTGCTTCAAGTAAATGTTTCAAATTATAAAATTCATTATCACTACATATAATATCATTATAAATACAAGGATTCTAGAACTCTGGTTTGGACATTCACACATTGTTCCTCTTACATAAACAATTAGTGTAAGAAATGAAAACAGCATTTCTATGAGAGAATTGCAGTGAATTATTTGCATTTTCTTACAAGTTAAAAATTACATAACGTCATGCGAACCAGAGTTTGGACAAAGTTATAATTTATTTTTAGCTAAGATAGAGTTTGTCGAAAAATATGAAATTTTTTTCAATAAAACTACATTATATAAGAAATAAGAATAACTTAATGAACAACTGATAGTGTTATAAAGTTCAATATTCATATAAATTATAGAAAATCTAGTATATATGTTTATGTATATATATTGCTCATTGTACACTTTTATTGTACGGTATGTATAATTTTTATTACCCTCTTCACATTTCGAAATTAATATGATTGATAGATGCCAAGACACGTCTCTATCATATCTTATCGTTGAAGCAGAAATTTTTAGTCAGATTAAGGTTTTTTGAGTGTGCAGAATGTACAAGTATTATACGATTGATAATCTCATTATAGCTCAATGAAAACAGATATACTATTAATTTTTAAAATTAAAGCTACTTTGAATAGATATCTTTAGTAGTTTTATTCTTCAAAACATTTAGGATAATCATGAAACAATTTATATTTGCAAATATCATTACAAACAATACAGTAATGAGATAAACAAACTTATGAATCTCCATGATCTTAATTGCAACCAACAAGATTTTTGACATCTAAAATATCTTTACCGTTACTGTACTTTAAGTCCCTCATTCTTTTAAGGTAGTCATATTTCTCTATAAGCCAATACGAACGACAATCATTGCAGTCTATTTGTCGTCCAAAGTAAATTGTATTATTGGGATCTAAGCCCAGAAATGGTGAGAAAATTCTTTCATCCACGTATGTGATATTAGGATTTTCAGATAAATATACGCTAGTCGTTCTTTGAATATTGGTGAATGAGTTAATTTCAAAACTGGAACTATTTAATTATTGACCATTAATAAAGAGCTCTAAATGAGTTTTAGATTCTTTTCTCAAATGGAAAGCATTCAACGGAATGAACGAGTTTGGATTCCAGGATAAATCCAATATTTCTAATGAATTCAAATAATAAAAAGCATAGTTTCCTACTTTCGTCATTTGACCAAATCGAAAACGAAATACTTTCAGTTTATTCTGATATCCCATCAGAGGCCTGAATGTGTGGAGAGGAATTTCAGTTATTTGACTTCGATCTAATACTATTTCTTCGGCATTCAACATCAAACTTAATAATGCGAAAATATCATTTTCAGGCGGAGATTTTTTAGGCGAAACCTCTTGAAATGTTTCTCTTCGTCGCTCAATCAAAAACTTAACGACTCGAATAAACGTTTTAAATCGAAATATTCAGTACCAGTGCATGAAATAGTTTTGTCGTTACACACGCATGGACCCAATAGTTCTGGTTTAGGACAGACGCATGTTATTGTTTCAATTAAAGAAATGATTATAATGAATAAAAACAAAAAGTCTAGGAAAAAACTCATTATTAATAAGAATCACTTTATTTTATCAAAGTTTCCTTACTAGAAATTAGCATTCTTTAAATTAGTTACTCAAGTTATTATTAGTGACTTAGTATTTTTATCCTATAACTTTAGAATGGTATGTAACATATAAGGCGGTATGCAATAGTCTTGGTTATAAAACCCAGAGTTATCGCGGAACGTCCACGTTTTCTAATCAGTGGCTAATGTCGACGTAACAGAAGTTAATTCTACGTTTATTTTACCTTAACCTCTAGTTAAACTTTTAACGTTAAGTATTGCAAAGTTATAGTTTCTGTAACGGAGGTTTTTAACCAAAATTTAGAGGTAATCAGAACTATTGCATACCACCCAAAGTGTTTTCATAACCTCTATAAGATTCAAGTTCAATACAAACACGTGTTTGTACTCACAGACTTTATATCCTCATTATCTTATCATAGTTAAAATCAAGTACATTCAAATAAATATTTTGAGTCAAAAAGTACAGGTAGAAAAAGAGTTAATTAAAAGTGAAATTTTATTTGAAATTCGTTAAAAAAATACAAGAAATACGTATAAACTTTCATAAAATTCAATGAAAATCTAACTATAATTTAATACATACAGATTTTTTCCAAACAAACCTATCATATAATGATTAAAGTTACGATCATAGAAAACTCAACTGTAAAGTATTATGAAATGCACGGAATTTTGAAGATTTATATATTCAATAGCTTTTCGATTTTAACGGAAGCCTGTTTTTTCGAATCTGAATTCTGCATTCTATATGAAATCATAGACATTCTTCTTTTGAGAAGCGGGTCGTCTAACATAGAATTGATAACGCAGAGCAGAGTTTCTCTACCACAAGAAAAGGGATCAAGAATTAAGCCGAAACCGTTTTCCTTAATTCTCTGTCCATTATCTAATTGGTCACCAAATATTGGCATAACAATAACAGGTTTGTTATAATAAAACGCATCAGTTATTGTCTTATTATCACCATTAGTGATAACCAAATCAACTAAAGGCAAGACATCAGTTTGTGGCAACTCTTCCAAACCCCACATATTGTCGGGTAATTCATATTTATCGTGAAAACGACCCTTTGACACAATAAACTTATTCTCTGACTTGGATAAAAATGTAGTCAACCTCTTCATTAGTTCTAAATCAGCGTATTCTCCCATTGATAAATAGACCAGTCTTCCTGGTTTTGACATCAAATGGTCAGGTATCGAAAATTTTCCATTTGATTTCTTCATTAGGCAATCGAGTTGTAACCAATTACGAGGTAATTCTTCCAAAACTTTATAGTCAAGTTCTTTTGGGTAAACATAAATGTTAAGGTAGGGCGATCGTGGATGAAATGCATTCTTAGGTAGTTCTGGCGCTCCTTTTGAAACACACCATGCGTTTAATTCGGTTTTCAAATCACTGAATATCTCATTCCACCGCTGTCTGAAGGTATTCCAATCTGGTCTCCTACCATTTTTCGGCAAACCTGATAGTAATTTAATAATCAATTTTAGATAGATCAATATCACATTGATTTTTTTCTGGCACAAGGTGTTCTTATAATTTCAAGAATTGTTAGATTAAACACATCTAAAAATCGTAACTAAGGTTATCTTATTTCCAATCTTTAAGATAAGTGATGAAAAGTTTGTAAAATCGACTTTAATATAGCCTGAAAGTAGTTCACTCAACTTTTATGACTTAATGAAATCTGAGAAATTTTGCAGAAAATATCAATACAGTAAACTGAGAAGTTTCACAAAAATGTAAGACACTTAGCATTAAATAACATTACATAGCATAGCAGAATGCTTTAAAGTATGAATCTCCAAAAAATGTTGTCTACATTACTTGAATTAACTATAGATAACAAATTAAGTATATTATGATAACATACCAGACCAAGCAGGAGGCAATCTCTCATCATCCATGCACAAATTGGGTGCACCAAAATTCAACCAAACCCAAGGAATACCAGAATTAGTCAAAGCTGGTGAACATATGAGCGATTCAACAATAATGACATCAGGTTTGACTCTTTGGACCAATTTCTCGTAGTAAAATTCACGTTGTTTGCCGTTTTCAAAACTTCTCCTAACATTTTCGAGAGAGAAGTTCTTAATTTTTCCAATAGCAGAAGAATCTATTGTCTCCAAATTCGAGTCATAAATTTTTTTATCCGGGGAGTTCACTGAATCTTCAATTTCTTCTTCAAATCCATGAGAAGTCAAAAGTCCTTTTGAAGAGATATCAACAGCAAATACGACTCTATGTCCTCGCTCTCGAAGTTCTTCGGCCAACACTTGACAAGAGCCAATATTTTCGCCACCATTTGCAGGTACGAATAAAATAGTTAGACTTTTAGAACTACTCATAGTTGCAGAAAATGTGCGATAAACACTTGAAAAAGTTTGATGGAAACAAACTTTTAGAAAAGTAAAGAAAAACTGAAAGGTTTACAAAATGAGTGCTCTGTTTAAACTGGAGTGAAGTGTTATTTTTCTAACCTGTCAAAAAATGATTTGTATTCGTAGTGAGCTTATTCCACTGGAGCAGCTCACATTTATACTGACCCTTAAGGACAGACAATTGATGTTAAATTTATTGAGGGAAATTCGAATAATAAAAAACCGGTTATTTAAACATATAATTTTCTTTTTTGATTAATGAGAAGAGATTTAAGTCACTTTCTCTGCAGTCACACGTTATTTCGTGCTCTACTCTGGACTCTGGAGGAAGGATTTCACTCGATTTTAGAAATTAAGGCTACGATCCTCTCAGGACCAGAACAACCGACTTAGTGTTACAAAAAGTATTAGCCCTCTATCCATAATATCTTTGATACCAGAAGATAATCTCATATTAAGCACTTCCATCGTCACAACTTATCTATTAGAACACTTAGACTGCTGACACACTTTTAGGTGATTTAATGATCCGCTTAGTATTTCATTGAACTCCTTAAGAAGTTTTCCTATTATATCAAAATCCAGTATAGGTTTACAATAAGTTAATGTTTTTCGATAAATATTAATTGTTGAATAATAACGAGTATTTATATCAAAACTATTATGTTTGAGGAAAATTTTATAGCGTTATGAATGGAGTAAATAATTTAGTAATTGTTCGCTTGAACTCTTGACGCAATAATAATAAAACTTATGATGGCTCAATATGTTGGTTCAATTTGAAGCTCTAGTCATGGCTGAGTCTGACCTGATTTTATGTTTTGAAAATTAAATATTGAACAAATAGAAAGAATATTTGTTTTTCAATGATGGCAACTTCAAAAGTAGTTACCGATGGTTACATTACATCTGTAATTGACGTAAATTGATATATTTAATTGATAAAGAGTTGATTAAAATACTTGTGAATTTAAATGAAATTATCTAATCTTGATTGAAGCCTAAGTGTTCGTGCCTTAATCAACAAGTATTGTTAAATCAGATTAAAAATAATCTTCTAACTTCTCAAACATGAATAATAATTTTATTACTTATGATCATTAAATCATTAGATAATATGTGGTTATTAATCAAATTTAAATTGGATTTTCATCTCTAGAGTAATATCTGCTGAGCATATTAGTTATCAGATTGTGATAACCAAAATATTATTTAAGATAGCTTTTGAAAAACAAACATTCTATAAAACTGTTGAAAAGAGGAACTCATTTCAATTTTAGTCATTTGTAAGTAGTCTTTATTTATTATTTGTCTGATGACTTTTTGGATAATAGATGAGCGCAAGATCTTTGTGACAAGTTTATTAATCTAAGATTAGACTGTTTATGATGGAATAATCTATGAAGTCCTCTATAAAGTTGACTGAAATCTTTAACTCTAATAAAAATGCAGCTTAAATATACAGTATATTAATATATTTTGAAATTTAAAATATAATTTTGAAACCATATGACATTACTTTTAATTAGAGTTGCTCCAAATTTTTCGCGTGCTATCTGGTGTGGGTCCCAACGTAAAACAACGTTTCTTGTACGTTTTACGTAAATAAACGTTACGAAACATGTCAATTAGATTCTCTAAACACAATATTAAGTCGAGAATCTGTACATTATATGATAGTGAGAAAAACAGTAACGATGTGTCGGCTGCTTAAAAGCATTAAAACTATTAAGCTTGGATTCGCATCCCACCTGTCGACTGACACTCAAACTTTACTGTGCATTTGAGATCATTTGAATAAAACTCAACAAATATAAGTTTCGAAAATAGTAAAATTGAAATACAAGGGTAAATATAAGCCTTCTCTACAAATAATGAGTTAATCCTTCCGGTCCTCTAAATAAATACCGATGTTTTGAGAGTCGAGAAGTTGAGTTTGTGTTGAATGAGCTGCAAATTCAATGTGTATCGTTCTGGACATTAACTTATTTTGCCACTTAGACCGTTTTATATCTATAGTTTGTTTAGGATTAGGCCCGTATGCACAGTGTGTTTTAAAACGATTTTAAGGCTAAAACCGGGCTTAAAACCCAAAACTCATTTTAAAACTCATGCACAGTAAAAATTTAGAACCGTTTTAAACTAAAACCACCTACTAGTTTTAAATCGATTTTAGTGATCAACAAAATAAGTAAATATAAACAAAATTTTACAAAAAGAATATTATAAAAATGAACCAATTTTTTCAAATTGAAGAATTAGATAATTATGAAATAGTGACGAATAAAAATTTTAAACGTCAAAGAGTATTAAAAGACAGATTCAATCCATTTGATAGTTATGATTACATATTCATAAGAAAATATAGACTTACAAAACAGTGTTTCATTGAACTGTTGAATCTAATTAATACAGGTTTAGTTAATATCAAAATGAAAAAAGACTCATTGCCTCCAATAATTCAATTATCTATTGTTTTAAGATTTTATGCCATCGGTTTAAGATTTTATTATCACTTTTATTCAGCTTATTTTTATTCATTTTCAACTTTTTAATGAATAAACACATTTGTTTACATTTTTGCTGGTTTTCTGGCTTTAAAACGGTTTTTACTAAAACTAGTTTTATTACAGTCTGTGCATGAGTTTTAAGTTTTGAGTTAAAACCGTTTTAGCAAAAACCGTCTTAAGACTTAAAACCGTTTTAACTAAAACTCAACTGTGCATACGGGCCTTAGTGTTTTGAAGCTTTAAGTGATGTCATTTAAGTACATTCAGAAATTAATTATTTATTTAGTTTTTCCATAACTAACTTTTTTGCAGTTAACTTAATTAACAATAAAGCAAACTAAAACTAAAGGCACATAAACCTTATTAAAAAAATTTTTAACTTTTTTAGCCAACAGCTTTTGCGAAACTAACTTTTCACAAAAACTGAAGCTTTTAATCTAGAGTTCAATCGATCTGAAGATTAAAGAATCAAACTTTTGTTTCTCAAAAGTAGTGACCGATTAAGAAATTAACAAAAAGCAAACCTATAATTTTATTAAATATTAATTATAATTATTGCAAACAAACAGAAAATTAAGGAAAAACAGATAATTGGGCAGAAGAAAAACCTTTTTCGCGCTAAAGCCTAAAAAAATGGGTCAAAACTACTCAACGATTAGGAGCATAAATGACAACTAAAAGACTATTGAGTGCAAAACACTTGACGGATCATTTGAATTAATCGAGAAATACATTAAAATGCGAAAGTATTGAGAAATAAGTTCACTAAAGAGCATGACTTTACGGTCAATAATTGTTGAAATCGGCATCTAAATTAGCATAAAGTTATGCCGTAATAGTTGAGCGGATCTAAAGGCATATCTCGAGGTCATCAAAACTGTTGGCCGACTCTTCAGAAAAGTCGACGAGAACTGTAGCAGAAGTGGTAAGAGTGAGGGTAGGATTAAGTTTAGGGAAATTCATTAAATGATCAATCGATTGATTGATCATCAAGGAGATGAATCGAATCCCAAGTCTTCCCATATTATTGGATTCTATCTAAAAGAGATAAGTATAGGAGTCACGAATCTGTCATCAAAGCCTGGAATCAATTCAACAAATGAATGATTTATTACTATTTTTTAGTATTGATTGTCACAAAATGCTTGCAGCTAACTTTCATGAGCTTTCAAATTTTCCAATTTTTTCCCATTCACTTAATGAAACAAGATTCAAAATCACTTCTTTGAAATATAAACTATTTTTTAGTTTTTTAAGTCAACAACTTTTGAGCTCAGTTTTCTCATTCATCACAAAAGGTTGTGTTTTAAACATTTTTAGATATTTTTTCAAGAATAAACACATTTTTGTTAGTTTTCTCTTTGTTGAATGAGAAATGAATTTTCATAAAAATTGTAACAGTTTATTTTGTAAAAAATTTGTAGGATCTTGAAGCTTATCGTAACTTGTATCGAAAATCATAGATTTTTCTTCTTTTGTTGATTATCTGAGAATCATTAAATCTTATAATCCAAATAAAATCTATCACTAAAAGAGGTTGTTATTGACAAAGAAATTAACTTTTGATTAATTACATTTAATGCCTAAAATGGATGATAAAAGTTTGAAATTTCTATGCATTAGTTAATATTTTTGTTCAAATAGCGCAAATGAAGGCTTGAAAATTAAAATTCAATTGAACTGACTTTGATCTGGCGTTGAACTAAATTTGATATGTTAGATTTTTTTCCTTAATTACAAAGAACGTGAATTAATCGTCTTCTTAGATTTTATTTACTTATCAGTTAGAATAAACATATCACTATACCTAATGATAGGGAAGTTGCATAAATTAATATTGCATAATAACAATTCTAAATTCATTAAACTCCCAGAAGTCATGATCTGAAGAAAAATTTTTCTACCGCTGAATAAATTTTTTTAATGAGGTTTCAAGAAATGATAAGCAAGTTATGCAAAAACGTCAACTTTAATAACAAATATTGAGGCAAACATCAAAAAACTAATATTTTCATAGATAGGCGTTTATGCAACATAAAAATGATTAAAAAAATTATAATTTTTTCTACTAATACATCATTGAAACGCTTGAGTTTTAATGTGTCTTTCATTGGTTGTTATCGCACTTATGTTCTAATAAAAATATGACAAACGCTTCACAAAACCAAAACTAGATTTTTGTAATGTTTATGTTTTGTTCCATTTCTATGGTGCGAACGAAATCTATGGCAATTCGTTACTAGTAGTATAGATAAAATCGCGAAATAAAACACGAAAACCATCTGAAATTGAAGTCAAAATAATTACTTGATTACATGTTTAATGTGCTTTAGTTGAACGCTATTTACCGTCGCATAAATAACTGGATCCCAGCGTTCACTAATTACAAGTTTTTGGCTTAAGTAAGTTTGATATAAGCGAAAAGAGCTGCAGAATACCTCTGGAAGTCTGAAACAGTAACAGAAAATTATTATTCATATTGCTTGAAAAGATTTAAAAGATTTTCACTTTGAGACTAAACTATCGGTGGAAGTAATGAAAGGCATGAGATTATGTGCAATTGAAAAAGTTAACTTTTCTGCAGTTTGAACAAACAATTTATTACTTCTCTTTGAAGTGCTCGTAAAAGGCTCTGAAAAGCTAACTTTCTCTTAAGACTTATTCTATATTTGAGTGAAGTTAAAAATTCTTTTAGCGATATTAACTTCGAGGCTTTCGTGGCCGCATTAATGAAAATTGTGCAAAAAATTAACATAATTTTGTCATTTGTTTTTATAGAGTATTACAAATTAGAAAATATTTGAGAAGAAAGAAAAGTTTGCAAAAAAGTTCAAACCTCATAATGATTATTAAAATATGGGAAAGTACTTAAAAGGCTCAAATTATTGAACAGATCATAAGGAAATCTGTCTTATATTTTGATAAATAACTCTATTCTTTCTGATTTGCAACAACTTAAGACCAGAAGCAATAATACCATAAGTTCTACTGACGAGGAAAAGTTAAGCTCGAGTCAAACGAGTCAATGTCTTGTTATGCATAAAAAATTCAACGCTCTGTAGTTTATCATATCCTATAGTTTGCTTGAATTGATTGGGATATGAAATTTCGATCACAGAATTCGTAATAACAACCCAACTGATAATGAACAGCTAGAGAACTACTGCTGAGAAAATCGTGAACCGAATAAGTGAATCCATTATTAAAGCATTGCTTTCGATCAGTGGCGTAACTCTTCCCTTAAGCTGAAATTCTGAGAAATTAGATGATAATGAGCTGAAATCTAATTGGCTTAAGTGAAAAGCAGATTTAGTCGTGAATTAATTGAGAGCATTTTGGATCATTAAAAAAAGTGTGGAATTTATTTGAACTGTTTTCCTCGCTACTTACTATCCTGTCTCGCATTAGTATTCCTACAACTCTTGGTTATTGTTTGAGAAATAAGCCGTTTCTGTTTCCTCACTTCTAAGTTCACACTCAAAACAACGTTGTCTAAAGTTATGTGAGAACAACTCATATATTAATAATGGATCAATAGATAGCTGTCAATAGACACGAGATCATAACAGCTTTGAACATGGCGAATTTAATTAAAATAGAGTTATCAAATCACAAGTTGACAATATATCTTGTCTTAAATCAAATAGAAGTAAAACGATTTTCTTTATTTTTCAGTCTAGCACCAAGTTTTTATGATTAGAAAAGGGTGAATGTTTCAATTTTGGCCCTAAATTTCTTTTGGAAAGTGTTTTGAAAATACCTTATCATTACTCGAGGCTAATTATCTTTTGATGAGTAAAGGGTATTCTTATCTTTGAAGTAAGATTTTCGCAATCGAATAAGCGGAAAATATTATCAAAAAAACCAAAATGCCCTCAAATAGTCAATCCTTAGTGGTTTTAGTCATTACATGATTTGACTAATAAATTGATGTTAACTGGAACTGAAATACTAATCTTACAGTAAACTAGCTAATCTCACATTAATCACTTATACTATATTTTAATTGGGTATAATCTAATGAACACTCACTGAGGTGTTGGCAAAAATACGAATTTAAAGTCATAATGCTTGTTGTAAGTTTGGTGTACCTTTAATTGATATCGAATATCAGCATCTTGGTATTGAATATCAGTATCTTTAGCGTGGGATTGTGCCAAAAACTTGAGAAAAGTTTACAATAAAACTCTTGGAAAATATTTAACTTATACTTATACTTGATAAACAATGCTCTTCAATTATCATATTAGTTATATTTAAACAGAAACCAGTTAAATAATCTCTTACCTGCTCTGATTGCATAGTTTTTCTCTATTGTGACTCAAACTATAGTAAGGCATTTATTATTTTTGTTATTATTTCGTAAACTTGAAACAGACAATTAGGATCAGCTAAGTTTAAATTGATTTGTGTTTTATGACTTGAATCGACATGAAAACAGGAAATAATACTCTTGGCCACAAGTGCAAACTTTTGTCCTTTAATTTCACACTTCAACTGAGAGCCAGAGCTGATTTGTCTCAAGAGATGTTTTGATCGAAATTTCGTCTTTTCTCTGAGTCGACGTCAAGACATATAACTCTATGTTTTTCTGTGCATTTATGCTCAAAATACTAATCGAAAGTGAATTCCTGTCAATTCTCTATTTGTTTTTCTCGTATCGAAAAACAATAAAAGATAAAAATCTCAACTTTGTCACATTGGCGAAGATAGAACTTTTGGCAAAAATGGGCATAAATATATAGCAATTGAAGAAGTAAATGGTCTCTAAGTTTTGTTGACATAATTCGAGGTCGTTTAGAAAATTTGGATGTAACAGTGATTTGAATATTAAATTCAGATTAAAAGTTATTAGCCTGAAGAACAAGAGCTTTCTCTTTGATTCCACGATAAACTTAACCACATTTTAATAATGACTTTTCTATGTATTTACATAATCTTCTTGTGATCAATTTTTTATTACTTTCATTTCGAAATATTAAACCATAAAAACTAATCATAATGAAGACGGATTATGAAAGATTGAACTTATATTTTACTCAAAAACACATTAGTGCCGTACTAAGTATTTATTATTTTTCAGATTGATTTTATGGAAAAAATAAATAGATATTTAACTTTCCTCTTTACTCCTTTTTATATGAATTATTAATGTTAAACCGAGATAGAGTTTATGGCCTTTTTATTGAGAAAGATGCTCAGTTTTCTCTAGTTATGTTTCGCATTACCACAGATCGTAACCAGCTCATATATTTATTTTTTAATTACCGTGTAATTTAGCTCAAAGGGATCCAAAGATGCGAAACATTTGTAAACTGCTCGAGTGTGGTATAGTTTTATCCTATATTTATAAGTCAGTTATGCAATTCAGTGAATTATATTAGCATAAGTTGATATAAATGTCAATTTGTTTTCATAATAACCGGAATAAGTTATTGGAAAAGTGATTTCTATTCGAGCAATAAATATTAGAAAACAAATAGCATAATTGCGTTTGAGTGACATAATTACAACGTTTGTGGTGCTCAATACGTATTATGAGAAATGATATTAGTCTACTTAAAAACAAGAAACTATAGACTGTTAAAAAGTACACAGCTGCAAGTCAAGTACACCGGAAAAATTAATTATCCATGATAACAACAAGGAAAAGATCACTTCTATGCCAATCTCCCTATGATGCGCATTCATTTTTCGTCAAATTTGCTTTGATCATGTATATCAAATGTGAAACAAGTTTCTTAATATAAGATATACAGTGAAAAGATGTAACGTATACCACAACCTCTAGTTGTTATTTGAGTGTATAATTTCTTATGTTAAGCCAACTTGAAAGGTGTATTTTAAGTTTTACTCGATTAATAGCCATAAAACTTTATCAAAAAGTCAATCTGAGGATAACTTAGTGATAGTATATAGGATTAGAAATAAAAACAATTGGTTTTCACTCTTTTTTTGCCATGAAACACATTGATGATTGAACAGAAGCAAAAGAACCCAATTTTATACTTTAGTTGAGTTGCGAATTTGTCTCACGAGACAAATAATCAACAATTGAACTGCCAGTAGAATGAAAAACTTTTCTTCCTTACAGATTTGTATTGACCTAAGGGTCTGACAGCCAGAAAGAAAGATATTCGACAACACAAAACGCTTTTTCTATAATATCCTTTCAAAAGAATGATGTTCTCAATCAAACATTAAAACATGCATTACTGATGAGTTTCTATGATAGGCTGACATTCTATACTAGATTTCAGCACAAAAAGAGCCTACCACATAAAAGAAAGTTGGGAATTAGTTTTCTAACAGACAGAAAAAGTTTGACGCTGGTGCTTTTTATGAACACAAACTAATATGCTGTATAGAAAACTCTACTCTACGTGAGATAATCAATCGATATTCATTGAATTGATGTATTGCTTTCACTCATGTTATAAAAGCTATAAAAGTTTCCTAAATTTTCTCAATAAGTCAATGAAGTATCGCTCATAATTGATCTAATTATTAGTAATAGATTTTAAATAATTTTTTATATAAATTAGTTAAATGAGGCGTTAAACAGTGAAACATGTATCAGATAGTAATAATTTGCGCTTATAGGCAACTATTGCTAACATATGACAAAATTTTGATTACATGCCATACGTTTGACTATCCATCAACACAGATATAATTTAAAACAACCTAAAGCTTATTCCAAAATTAATACAAGGCATCGATAATAGTGATTAGAAAATAAGTTTTAATTGATATACGAGTGCAAATTAAGACCCGTGCAGAGTGCAAGTTTATTTGGCATTCAATAGTTCAACAAGATTAGAACGATAATCACTCAATTATTAGATATCTATTAAACTATACAAATGATTGATAGTTAAAGAAAAGCCGAAATGTCCAGTTCAATAGGCATTCAGTGATTTAAGGAATAAATAAAATTAAAAATCTAGAAAATCAGCTAGGAATCTAAAGCCGGACGCTCGTGTAGTAGTGTAGTCGGTGTAGTAGTTGTAGTGGTGTAGTGGTTGAAGTGGTGGTTGTTGTGGTTGTGGTTGTGGTTGTGGTTGTGGTAGTGTGTTCTTGAATAATAGGGATAAGTATAATACCCTGTTGTTGCTGTTGATTTTGATTGATATTTATATTGCTGCCACCACCACCTCCTCCTCCTCCATTACCTCCTTTGCCGCCTTTACCTCCTTTGCCACCTTAAGCAAAATTAATTTTTCAGAATGGTAATTTCTTTCTATATATGACGACGGATTTCGAAGATATGAACTGATGAGTAAGTTTTACACTATACTATCAATGCTATACTTCAAACTAATTGTTGCTTATTTTCTAATGCAAATGTTAAACTACACTATTTGTGGTTTGAAAATGAATTGCTGACCTCTTATAATATGTTATAATAAAATTGATTTATTAAAGACCTATAGTTTTGCATAAGCAAGAGTAAAATACATGCATTGAAACATTTACTGCATTGAGTAGGTTTTTGAGAAATTTAGAGGGGCTTAAGTCTAATTGAATTGCTAGAGCAGATAATTGGTAACACATTTCATATTGTTATATTTGAGGTTCTACATATATCAGTAATAAGCAAAAGTGATTACACAAGTTACCTGAAAAAATAATCAAAAACCAAATGTTTCTAAAAAATCAAAATATAGTAATAAAAATAATGACTCGTTAAAATTAATTTTGCAATACTAATTAGATTTCTATTTCTACTTATTTGTTGAATAAATTGAGTTTAAAAAATGTAAATGAGTTCTCATTATTTATAAGCTTTAATACCTTTAGCGATATAATCTTAGATAAGAACTTCGATGGTAAACAAATTTATGATCGGCATCGTTTGCTCAATATTTTAATGAAACTGATATTTGTTATAAGCCCGTTGGTTATCTAAATTTGTCAAAAGCCTAAGTCAGGTAGTAGTTTTAGGCGGCATTTTTCTAACAGATTATAGAATTATTTAACTAATCAATTTTCTATTAGATTACTTAAGAGTAAATTGACTAGTGCACATTTTCAAGCTGTAACAATTTCAGTTCAAATCTTCAAAATCAGACTTCATATAACATACCCTTTCCTCTCTTCTTCTTTCTTTTCTTACCTTTCTTTCCCTTCTTCTTCTTCTTCTTCTTTTTCTTCTTTCCTGAAAAATAAGTTAATTATAAACATTAGAAAACATTATTCTGAGAAAATTAATTGAAACCTTTGCTTTTCTTTCTCCTCTTTCTCTTATTTTTCTTTTTACTCTTTTTACTTTTCTTTCTCTTTGTTTTTTTCTTTTTAGTACCCTTTCCTTTCCCTTTTTTCTTGCCTCCTCCTTTCCCGATTAGAGCCTGGTCCGATCCTGATAGTCCTGATTCTGACTTTGAGAGCTCATTCGTTACCGGGGACAATTCTGTGCTGTCTTTTTCATCCTGATCCTTTTCTCCAAAATCAGAACTCGCTAAATCTTCAAAAAATCAGATCAAAATTTTCAATAATTCAATTGAAATTTAGATGAATATAAATATAATATGAATGTACTGACCGACGAGAACGAATAAGATAACGAATAACGCTAAAACTCTTATCGGTATCATTGGTGAAGTGAAAGTGGCTTAAACCAGGAGCCACTCTTTGAAAATGATTAAACTGATGCCAGTCACCGTCTTATATACACTTTGGATATTTTAAAAAGTAATTCACCGTCTGGCTTATACGTAGAAAATCATTTGTTTTATGAATTTATAAAGTTTTTGTAAAAAGTCTGGAATATGTTAGCAAATAATTAAAATTGGTTTTATAAAACACTTGCATGAAATTTATTAATTTAATGCAAGTTATTTTTAATACACTTGATTTATGAGATCATTGCACTTCTTTTAATCAGCTTTCGTTCTTTAAATTACATTTATTCATATGATCAAAGTTTTGACTTATTAGTTTCACTACTAAGAGTTGATATCATATTAAACTCACTAGATTTTCTCGTATAACCAAATATACACAGTTAAAACTCAACTTAATAAGTATTATTCTCAATCATTTGATTCTGTTAGATTCAAATCCATCTAATCTGAAAGTTGTCTTTCACTGAATAAAAATTTTGCTTCAATAAGATCTTTAAACTTTGAATATTTAAAATACAATTTTCACTAGAGTATAAGAAATAAAAACTATCAGATCTTAGAATATGTAACAAATATTAATATTTCATAATCAAATAGGTTAATAAGTAGTACTTCATTATTGCTTCAAATATAATAAATAAGTATTAATGTAAAGAAGTTTGGTTTTGGATCAAATTCTCAACACTTTTTATAAATATATCACTTAATTGACCACATTTGGTATTAAGTGTTCGATTCAGATTTCTTTTCATAGACATAAGTAAATTATCTTTCAGCTTAGTATTAAACTCATAATCACGGATAGCCCAATAAATAGCTCTAAAAGAGGGTTGAGTTTCCCAAAAGAAAGTATTTCTACTGCCATGGACTACTGCCACACCATTGAGTTGTGCACTTTCGCACATCTGACCATTGCTACAATGATCTGTTAAATAATTCCACCTGCAGTCTAGCTCTAGATATTTATCAGGGTTATTATGAAGATAAACACCGATCACATCGTTTACAAACCATTTAATCACATATTTATATTTAATAACAATAGGCTCTAAATCGTAGAAAAAGTTAACTTTTCTCATCCGAGTCAAATTCATCAAAATTATTCCCGTGTTTAGTGAGTATTCTGTCGGAGTCGGCGCTGTCTTCGAATTTTTGTACCACGAAGTCTTCGGATTCATATCTTCCGTTGCCATCGCGAGTATTTGTGTTGAATTCATTTGATTAAAGTAATCCCACAATTGTTCGACTGGTGCCAGAAATAGTACGTCTCCGTCAACATGAATGATTGAGTCATAATTCGGTAGAAGAATCTAAAAAAAATTTAGGAAAAAATGGTTTTCCCTTAATATTTGTTTGTGTTGATAACCTACTGAATAAAATAGTCGTTGAGAAGCACATGGCTTGAAAGCTTGTTTCCAATACTCTGGGTTGCTCACTCTTGGAAATTGGGCTGATATGATCTCGAACGTGATTCTATGCAGAATACTCGGTGACCATTCAAATATCTGAAAGGAGTTTAATTGGTAGTTATAACTTATTCATATGCTGCTTCATTTAGTAATTATGAAAATAAACTTAACAAAAGATTTTTTACATAACTATTCCTTTCAAACTAATGTTAAACTATGAAAATAAGATTTTCCTATTTTGATTGATGGACTGTCAAGAATAACAAAACCAAAACTAAGTTTGTGCACAATCATCAATAGCAGAAAGTATAACAAATTTGGGGTTGCATTAGATATAATAAAATTACTATTACTTCAATCAAGAAAACAATTATTCAGATTGATTGTAAAAAAATGCCCATTTGTTCACCTTTTCTGCATATAACTCTGCGTTGTTATCGACCACAATAATAAAATGCAATTTAGATTGAGAAAAATGATGGCAGACTTAATCATGGTTAAAGTTTGCTCGAAAATATGACCAGCTCCACAACTAGTCACTGCTATCTTAATCGTGTGACTTCTCGGTACTCCAAACCTTATGAAACAGTTGCCACCAAATTTTGAAACAGAATTTTGTGTAATGAAATGATCAATAAATTTAGAATGATGGTAAAGATAAAAGTTTTTGGGAAAGTTGATTCCAGTCAGTTGTAATATTGAAAGAACTAAACTCGATGTGAGAGCAAGTAATAGAAAGGCTTTCTGGCGTGACATGATTGAGATCTCAAATGAATTAATTAAGGATTGCGATGATATTTGAAGGATAAAACTTAACCTCTTCTATTAAATACATTTTAGAAGTGACAAAAAACTAATATTAAGAATACTAGTACTTAAAATATTATATTAAAAATAGTTTAGTAGAGTTGGAAGCTGAATAAGAAAATGTTCACTATAATTGAGTAAGACGTTAACTAACAGATGATATGATGACATGTTTCTAGTATTTAGTCGAAAGCATATTGCAGTAGTTTAGACATTAGCATAGTATTGATATTTCCATAAAACTAGAACAAAACAAATGATTAAATATTTATAAACTGATTAAACCCTCATAATCGAATAGACTATAACTGAAAAAAAGCATTAAATGATAAACTGGTAAACTCACAATTGAAATGTCAAAACATCATTCATATTGAAAGTAATAGAAATTTGGCGCACCATTACTGCAAACTAAATCATATGATTGGTAGACTTAAGGCTAATGAAAAGCTAAACATAACTTAGATGAACATAAGTTAGAGGCCTGCGTTCAAATTGATAGGAACCTAAATAATAAGCTAACTCAACATTTATAATGGTTGAGCATTTGGCGAGTTAAAGGTATTTTCCATGACAACACGACAAAGTTATAAACTATTCAAGATAATAATAATGCACAATAAATCCTAAACAAAGAGAACTACAAAATAAGCTCAAATACTTTTTATTTAATTAATTTCAGTACCGTTTCTTTCCAATGTATAGATTGATGCTTAACTCAAATGAAAAAGTTATATAAATTAGAAATAATTGATTCAAATTCTAATGTCATCACATTAGAACAGTTAGAAAAATGCTTTATTAATTCACAAAATAAATTAATCTTCATTATTAACTACTTTTGTACAAACTAATGAAAATTTTTAGTGCATATTATGAATAATTTTCATTTCATCAGCAGTTAGCTCGAAATCGAAAACATTGAAATTTTCAATAATTCTTTCCTTATGCACACTCTTAGGAATGACAACGAGTCCTCTTTGTATCTGCCAACGAATCATCACTTGTGCAGAAGTCTTGTTATGATTTTTGCCAATTTCTACCAATGTATGATCATTAATAAGAGATCCAATGCCTAACGGAGAATAACCGGTGACAGCGATTCCATGCTTTTTGCAGTACTCAACAGTCTCGTCCTGGTTCAACTTCGGGTGAATTTCGATTTGATTCATAGCTGGTACAACTTTTGCAGTTTTCGCAAGAGTTTCCAAATTGTTGACATTAAAATTTGAGACACCGATAGATCGGGTAAGGTTCTGATGGTAGGCGTCTTCCAGTCCTTTGTAAATATCGCTATAATTTTCTTGAGGCCAATGGACCAGAACTAAGTCAACATAAGTCATATTGAGTTCGGTCAGAGAGTGATGGACTATCTCTAGAGCTTTTTTCGCATCCATATTCGATGGCCAGACTTTAGTAGTGATGAAAACGTCTTCTCTCTTAACAATTCCAGCTTTGATAGATTCATGAACTCCTTGTCCAACTTCTTTCTCGTTGTGGTAAAACCAAGCTGTGTCTATATGTCTATAACCTGCTACCAAAGCGTCTTTGACTGCCTGTACGACTGGATCACCGGTCGCCTGCCAGGTTCCGATTCCGATAACTGGCACTTCATAGTTTGTATTGAGCTTGACTTTAGGCACGACTAGAGATAAGATAACAAATAATATTATTTTTCATATGAGTTCCTTATACTCTGATTGGATTTTTCTTTATATTTTGTTGATTTTGAGCAAATTTACGAGTATTTAAAAAAATAGAATATTATAGTCATACCAACAGCAGAAGCCATGTATGCGCTTAACACTAATAAGAAAAAAGTTGAGAAATTCATTTCTGGTATAACTAAGCTTAGAATGTTAGTTAAAGTGGCAAGTTGAACGTTTTAACTAACCATTAATCGGTTTCAATTTATATCAAGTTTAAAATGTCATCTGGATTGGTACACATTAGAAGTTTGTCCTAAAGTATTTTGCAATTCAAGTCTCGCAACTACTGCTTTTCTAAGCGGATATATTTCTAACTTGTATTGCAAGTACATTAGTTTGATTAAATGCAGTAGTATATTAGTTAATTGTTGCTGAAACAGTTGACCTTAACCTCAACTTTCATAACTATTATCTATTTGCTTAGTTGTAATCTGATCTGAGATAAAGTGTTCAATTAGTAACAATGAGTTAGAAAAACAAGTCATTATTTGCCTAATATTTTCAGATAAATGTTTTATCTATTATTATTTTATGGATGTCTGCACGGGTTTCTCATAATAATCAAACTTTTAAATCAGATCAACATAATTTAAACGTATTTTGAAAAAATGTTAAATCTATTAAACTTTATTTTAATAAATTACTTCAATTTAAAATCTCATTTAAAAATACATTTAAATTCAAGTATCAGCTTAATGCATATTATGGATAGTTTTCATTTCATCATCGGTTAGCTCAAAGTCAAAAACATTGAAGTCTTCAATAATTCTTTCCTTATGCACACTCTTAGGGATGACAACGAGTCCTCTCTGTATCTGCCAACGAATCATCACTTGTGCAGAAGTCCTGTTATGATTTTTGCCAATTTCTACTAATGTATGATCACCAATGAGAGTTCCAGTGCCTAACGGAGAATAACCGGTGACAGCGATTCCATGCTTTTTGCAGTACTCAACAGTTGCGTCCTGATTATTCTTCGGATGAATTTGGATCTGATTCATAGCTGGTACAACCTTTGCAGTTTTCGCAAGAGTTTCCAATTGTTGGACATTAAAATTTGAAACACCGATAGATCGAGTGAGATTTTGATGGAAAGCATCCTCTAGTCCTTTATAAGTGTCTGAGTAATTTCCGTGCGGGAAGTGAATGAGAACTAAATCAACGTATGAAATATTCATTTCAGTCAAAGAGTGATGGACTGTTTCCAGAGCTTTTTTTTGGTTTGATCCGTCGGGCCAGACCTTGGTAGTAATAAAACATCTTCTCTCTTAACAACTCCAGCCTTTATTGACTCGTGTAATCCTTGTCCAACTTGTTTCTCATTCTTATAAACAAATGCTGTATCTATGTGTCTATAACCTGCTTCCAACGCATCTTTGACCGCCTGTACAACTGGATCTCCGGTCGCCTGCCAGGTTCCAAGACCAATTATCGGCACCTCGTATTTAGTATTTAGTTTGACTTTTGGCACATCTATATATCAAATGTTTCATTAGATTTTTTGCTCAATGATTGAAGATTTTTTACTAGAAAAATTTTCAGAATCTAATTATGTTGTAGTATAGTTTTCTAAACTGGAAGTTGGATATATAGAGTGTCCACAAAGTGCTTTCACATTTAAGTGAACTTTTGATTGTTACGCAAGCTCGTCAAGTTTTATCTTACAAGCATTTTAGATTGAGACTGATACTTCCAATAATTTGTGAACTTATTATGTCAACTTTTGGACACTCTATAGATTATTTTTAAACCTACTATTTCAATAACAGGTTTTTAACATTAAAATGTTGAATACTCTATAAATTTCTTATTCATACCGACAGCGTTTGCCAAATACAAACTTAACAATAGTGAAAGCAATGTTAAGAAATTCATTTTAGATAATAGATAATTAGACACAGGATTACAATAGTCACTGAAAAGCAATATTGTTAGGTGTGTTGTGAGCCTTATTAATTTATACCCAATTTTGCCATTTGTTTGATTTCTCTCACGAAAAGATATGAAATAAGTTTCGTAACTTTTCGAATTTGAGTCATAGTGATGCATGCTTTTATTATATGTTTTTAGTTAAAGCCATAAGTTTATTTATCTACTAGTAGTTAAAGTACTAGATTTTCTTTTCCAGAACTTTGTGCTTTTTATTAATCTTTGTTCGAACAAGGATTTCAATTTTTAAAAACATTTACGTCAAATATTTAGCTAATCCTGCAATTAGAAAATTAGACCACAAATAGCGGAATGTAGCAACAACTAAAACTCTTTTTCAATTATTTTAAAATAAATAAAACAATTTTGGTAAATCATATTCATGTTTAAAATACACGATAATAGAGCAGAGTATTAGATCATTCAATATAATTCATTTTGTCAACAAGTTTATGTGCGCACAAAGTTGTCTTTTTAGGCCAACTTTTAAACTTTTCGTTCACTTCCAGATAAACTTTATTACCACCAAATTTGTCTCCTCTCTGAAAATAAATTGATCGCAAACCAAACCTGAAAACTCATCCAAAAGTATAGTACTTCCTGTTTATTTTGTTTGAATTTGACAACAAATTGCTCCCAAGTTGTTAACATTGGTCTCGATTGAGAACGGAAAAATGCACAAAATATTCAGTTCGACTAATACCAGTTTGAAAATGAATTTGCAACTCATTTGAATGTCTGGTTACGTACGAACGCTGAGCAGACTTAAATTTTACTTTAATTGACATGAATATTATCTTTGAACTTGAGCCTTACGTTAGGACTAACATAGTAAAGGTACATACATTACAAACATACATTAATGCATGAACATTCTTACATTTCAATTTTTGAGAATAAAAAGCATTCACCACTACTTTTAAATTAAATACAAATTCCAATTACTTATAATTTAGAATAAGTCCTACTTTTGATATCGTTATCAAACTTTAGTTTGACTTAAGTGCAGATTCATATAAATGAGAGTTAGTACCAATAATTATTCGTATAGTATTCAAATGATTCGTATGTTGTTCTGTTTTTGTTGTGTAAATATATATAAATAAGTCAAAAGCAAATCAAAAATAAGTCCTTATATGTGGACGTGAGAGAATTAAAAGTGGTATACAAAAAAGGAAATAATGTTTAGCTCACTATTGGGACCAATTGATGCCCTTAAGAGCTCAAAAAGCATTCTTGAATGCAATTGTCCGATAAAGTGCTCATCAATATTAACTGATAATCTTTAGAGAGAGAGAGAGAGAGAGAGAGAGAGAGAGAGAGAGAGAGAGAGAGAGAGAGAGAGAGAGAGAGAGAGAGAAATAAAATTGTTTGAAATATCATTGGGAACAGTATCTCTTCTTGGAGACTATGGTCATTGCTATCAATTCTAATAAGAAAAAAGACATAAATTACATTATTTAATTGAATGCAAGTCTGGCGAAAATGAGGTCAAATTATAGCCTTTACTAATATTACTATTGATCTGATAAATGAAATTAGATGATATAAAAAAGCTTATACTAATTCAACTTTTCCTCCAGTCTCCTTAATTAGAATAATATTTACCAACTAAAGTATGTCAGAAATAATTTCTTAATATTTGACAGTAGGATTAAAGTAGTTCTTAAAGTGGTTCGTTTTAAGAAAAACAATTAAGCGATACATTTCGCAAGAGGTGAGGGGAAAATACGAGTGACGAGCCTACAGCACTTTTCTCGTCACAGAGGGCAATCAATTTTTAAGGTCACTTTCTAGTCAAGCAACACATTATAGAAATAATCATAAAAGGCAGATATTTAGACTAACAACTCAGACATATTAAAAATATTCACTGAATATTTATTCATATCTCCTCAACACAAATCAATGTCATATCAATTACAGACTTTTATAGGACTTTTCATAAATCAAAGCTTGTTGGAAAGTCTAAGTGTGATGTTTGTGGTGTTTGCAATGAATTTCGCATTCAAATCTTCAATATAAAAGAACAAAAACATGAATCAAATGATGGAATAGAAAATAAACCTAATTAATAATCAAAGGCAAATAAATTTTATGAATTGAAATCTAGATTGAAAACCGAATTATTAAACAAATTTGCCACGATTTCATGAAAACTTGCAAATACCTATCACTAATGTCAATGTCGAGTATTAGAAAGTTTCATTGCTATAACTTGAGGATACATGACTTGAAGACTAATAAAGTTATGTGTTTATACCCCGAAAACGTAATAAAAAAGTGTGAACGAGGTAATTTCTTTCTTCATTATTTGAGCAACTACTTAGATATAAAAGTGAAAGTTCTAAACGTTTTCTCTAAAAGTAATTTTCAATGCTCTCAATACTCATAATCTTAATAGTAAGGCTATTGTTAAGAAAAAAATGTTCACATTGTTTCAATGAACTGTAAAGGCCTCTTATGCGAAAAATAACTGAAATCTATTTAAAATTATGTTTGAATCTTACATGTATAACATAACATGTATTGTTCCTGATTTAAGTTAAATTAATCACCATAAAAATGTTTCATTAGTTGTACGACATGAATGAATAGCATGACTTTTATTAAGGACGAAATTTATCCTACAGTAATTAAATGAAAGTAAAGTTTAAGTTCCCGAGTCAAAACGAAATTTTCTAATTACAAAATGAGCAAAGCCCTTAATACAATAATGAAATTGATAAATAAGTCATTAAGTAAATATAACTGTGAAATAAAGGTGTTTCTAAAGAGATTTTAGGTGAACAGCATCGTGTAACGTATACCCGCGGGTGAACCACATATTGCTTTACTACGTAAAACACACAAGTCCTAATTATTTCTGTTTTCACTATTTTGCTGGCTCATTTAGTTTTCAAATTATTTATTAGTTTTCATCAAGAGTTTTAATTAAACACAGGAAAAACTCACCTGATTCCCAGTGTGACTGCTGTTAGGTTATCCCTGAATCTTCTAATAACTAGAAAAATACTTTTATAAAAGTAATATATATTTAGCTACTAGCAGCTTTTTTGACTAACTATAAAACGCAATACTTATTTATGAATACGAATGTAACTTGAAAATGATCTGCATCTATTTTATACATTTCAAGTGTGATTAACAACTACTGTATCAAAAAAGTTTTCTTGTTGATTTTACGTATTAAATTTCATAGAAGTGATTCTGCGGTTCTAAGCGGGTAAACTGAGATCTTATATATAAGACCGCACTGCAAACCGCAATCTCCTTAAAAAACCTGGAACTGAACCGAGCCGAACCGCGGTTTGGTTACCCGCGAACTTCATTACTGTGGATAAGTTTTTCATGCATTCAAACCTACTTATTCATTAGTTTGATTAGAGAATTATTCCTGGAAATATGAAGAAATAATATAAAAGCTAATGAAATTATGAGTCTTCGTAAGTCAATAAAAGTAGTATCACTTAAATTAATGCTCTATTCGCGTGATTTTAACAATTTATTTTCTTCATAATATTTACTGACGTTATATTGGGATTATATCGATTTAATTGTCTTAAGTGTCATTAGTTTCTAAACTCATTTTGCATATTATATGACTTTTAGGTTAAAGCTAGAAATAAAAAGCAAAAAACTCAATAAAATATTTTGCTTCAGTTATATCTCTGTCCATTAACAAACTGTGAGCTAGCCCTCAACTTTGGTAACAAAATGATTGTTCCGATTGAAGATCCATCAGCTATTGACTCAAACATAGGTCTAAATATGGATATAGCGTACCTCCACTTAGTTACCAGAGCATTTCGAGCCTCACTATCAATACTAAACGTGATTGTAATTCTTGCTTCGGTTTATTTTGCAATCACGGGAAAAGATCTGTTCGGTGATAAGTTCGAAACACATCAAGCGGTCGTTGTATTCATCGCCACATGCGTTGATGGTATCGCATTTCTCGGGGTTGTAAATGCTTTTTGGTTAGGAAAATCCAAGCAACACCTGAAGATCGCTATCTCTTATTCTATTTGTGTCACTATTTTGATAACTTGTGCTCTAATCAGCTGTTTCTTTATGACCGATATTTCTGGAGCTGATATTCTTTTCATTGTTTTGTCAACTTTTATGTCTGTTCTCTTGTTGGGTACTTCGTGGAGTTTTGCGTTTTGTATTCATAAGTTAAAAGCGCTCGACAAATTGAGAAAGAAAGGAGCCGTCAAATAGTTTGTTATTCAAAGTTTTTTACGCTTGGAAACTTAATAACCCTTGATAGCAATCAGAAGAGATGCGTTGTAGTGGCATGCTACCCATCAGATCAAACAGTAGATATTAAGAAACGCGTTACATATTAATTATAGCCAATGGGGCGAATTAGAAAGCAAAATTGGCAAATAATTGATCCGAATAACGGGCATGTTGACATGAAAACAACCTTTATCTTGTAGCTATCGAGGGCTTTAAGTTTTTAGGTGTGTCATTCCACTTTCATTCCACTCAACCTATTGAGTTGTGAGAACTCAGTGCCAGATTTGTTGAAATTTCTGTTTTATTGATGATTAAAGTTCTTATGATTATAAAAGCTTTGTCTTACCATTATTTAAATTTATGTATATTTTGTAATTAAAAATAATCAATAATATTTAAACTAAAAATTAAATAATTGTTTAGAAGCGATTCAAATAAAACTCAGTTATTGCGCTCACAACACCCTCTATTTCACTTCAAATTAAACACAAAATCAATCAAAATGCTGTTAGATTAATTGACCAATTAACTGGATTAAAACTAATTAAAAATTAAAACTGATGAATACAAAAGTACTTAACATTTTATTTGTAAAACTTCTTCAAAAGTAAATTAATTTATTGTGAAAAATGTAAGAAAATGTAAAATTTCTGTCAATTCAATAATTAAGCCCTGTTGAAGTATATTATTAATAGCAAAAAAACTAACATTTATCTAGTTTAAGTGATCCGGAGGCTATCTTGCCTATTCTATATCCTCCGGTGCGCTTCTCAATGCTGTATTAGTTGGTTCCTCACAAAAACACTACGGAAATACTACTTGAACTCATTCATTAAGCCCCTAGCAACCAAAATGTGCTCATATGAACAGTCACGTCAACATTTAAGTTAAAAGATTTAAAATAAGTGCATTTTACAGTTTTCTCTATTTGAACTAATCCTCAAGACGATAAAGGCTCTTTAACTTGTTTAAATACTAAGTAATTTTGTTAAAAAGTTCGTAAAAAAGAGCAAAAAAATCTAATAATATGAGATCATAGTGATACTACTAAATCATTAAGTACATTTATAAATAATAATGTGAAAAATTGTATAGATTTAAAGCATAAAATAGAATAAATGCATTCAAAGTTTTATTTCACTCTTATTAAGAACATTAGAGCTTTTCAAGAGTTAACTATTGGTTTATAATACACATTGAGACTATCAGATTATTACATTTGATTCAAACTATCTTTTAAAATAAAAAATCTCAAAACCCTGAAGGCTAAGTTTATTCACATTAATATTCTTATGTACTATCATTGAAAATACTTTTCTGCAGATTTTGACAAAAATAAGATATACTTATCTAAGAAACAAAGAAATGTCAAAATCCTTATTTTGAAAGTTTGCAGCAGAGCCTTCCTGTACCTTATACCAACCAGAGTACATCTTAATCTAACTACAGCAAAGTATTTTCAGTTATAGTCTTATGCAATCAGAAATGAATGTATTTTCTTTATTTAGTAAGTCAAAATTTTAAAGTCGCACAACCTTAAGAATTAGTTATTTTATTTTTCTGTATTTATAAATAATTGTTTCACAAATCAATGAAAAAAGAGCACAAATTAACCCAGTGAATAGTAAAACATAATTAATTAGTACATTACGGAAGTGAATCTTTTGGTCACTTCTAATATCAGAATCAGCTTGCTGATGACTTTTAAGGTTTGTCAATTTATCGATATACTGAATGAAATAGATTTCATGAGTTAGTGCGCGCTCGTAGATTCCCGAATAAAAGGTATTCTTATATCTAAAAGATTTTCGAGAAAGTCTTTTTTAAACAATATTTCTATGCAAATTATTTCGTCTAAAGCAATTACATTCTTAATAGTTTTTTAATTAGAGTGGTATTCAATGTCTTCCTAATAGGTAGACCACCAAAGACTAAATGATTTCTTTCTTTGGAATGATGCCATAAATATTGTGGATATCCACTCATAATGCCTTCAATAATATATTCAGAAGCTATGAGTGCATGAGTGTGTCGAATAAGTTTCTGAACGAATTCGGGACGATATACAGATCGATGTTTGTATTTCTCAAGCCTTGGAATTAGTTCCTTATTGTCCTATTCAATGATATGATAATAGAAAATCCTTTCAGAGTAATTTTTAGTAAACGAGATTACTTTAGATACGATTCTTTCAACAGACGAATCTGATTCTACTAATACTTTGAGATCATTGCTATCAATCAGTTGTTGCATATAGTCGATTCGTATCTCTCTTCTGGATAGAAGTAATGCCTGAATATCGCTTGTGAAATATATCCTCATAAAAACGGATGTTATTATCCAATAAGTTACTAAAAGTCTAATGCCTCTGATTCTTATGCATCCAGCTACGAATAACAAGCTTTAGATTTCAACTAAATTCTTTAAAAAGAATACCTTGTCCTACAAGTAATCGAAATTTTTCTAAAGCATTTAAGGTGAATTGATTCCATGTAAAATATTTAGGATTTATCTCTACTAAATTAACAAGTATATAGAGCAATAATATAGTTATCCAAACATTGATGTGGAATATTTGAAATATCCTAATTAAGTTATCTGGTTTGAATGTTGGACAAGTCAGTATTCCTACTAATCGCTTGGATGGAAAATAGAGCCCGAAATGTACTATACTATCTCGATCTTCTCTATACGAATATGGAGTTAGAACTGTATCCGCTTTCTAGCAATTAATTAAAATTCTCATGAATTATGATTTTTATCTTAGTACTGAAACTATACCTCCTCTGCTAGCAATCCAAGAATACCAGTCCATGTTCCATTTGGTAGTTTAGTTCCTGGAACGTTATCTATGGATGTCTTGAATGTTAAGCTGATATAGATTTATAACTTTAAAACTTGAAATGAGTTATACTTATAATGAATACTTGCCTGCATTCCAGTAAAGTTGAGATAAATTGGTACAATTGTGCAAATTTATTACAAACAAAATAATGACTTGTATTGATTTTGATTAACTAAATAAAAAATTTGAAAATTACTATTCTATGAAACTTGGAACTTTTCAAACAGAAACTGACTTCATCTTTAAAAAGAGCAATTCTTATATGATTTATTGGATTTTTAACAAAGGTTAAATTTTGATTTTCTCTCAATTCTACGCAATAGCTCATTGCTTAAACATAATCTCAAATTCTTCTCTGACTACTGAAATACAGAAGTAATGAAGTATGAATGTATAACACAAACATCAGAATCTAACAGATTGTGAGAAAGTTAATAAACACTTAAACATATTAGAAAAATATAGGAACTCATTATGAACCTAGATTGAATGAGAAAAGTTTTGCTTTGTGTGAAATGTACGACTTTTGTTAGGATTTTCATTTTCATGGTTGGCAACAGAATTGAATTACAAATACTTTCAGTGATACTTGAACACAGTGATAAAAATTACATGTCATTTATATACTTTCAGAATACAAAAGTTTTATATGTTGATCGAAATGATTTGAATAATGGTTTCGTTGATTAAATGTTTTGTATGATCGTGAAAGAATAAGATTTGATGTTTGCTTACTATAGCTAACTATCTGATCACTTATTGAAATGTCAATTTCTCACAATAATGTTCAGAAGCTTTCATAATGAAAAGTTTGTATTGCTATTTAATCTTTCGTAATTGAAGATCGAATAGTTTTGTAAAATTTGATTGAAGATTGATTTGACTAATTTTCTTACATCAAGTTAGTGAAGAGCGAAATAAACATTTACTCTACGATGAATAGTGAAGAGCATTGGTCTGGAATCTTGGGCTTCAAGCTCGAGCTTCTATAAGCGCAGCTCAAAATTTTGAGCTCTGAGTTGCGCTTCTGTTAAATTTGGCCTGAGCTGAGCTTGTAACTTAGAAGTTCGGGTCCAAGCTGCGAGCTGCGTTGCTAAGCTTATGTTAAAAATTAAAAATAACGAGTAGTAATCTTTATAACAAGTATTTATCTCAAGTTATAATAAAGTATTTGTGCAAAAATTCATTAATTCTGACCGTAAAGTTTGAACAATGAATTCAAACCTCGACATCGGTACACTTATCAATAACTGTGAGCCTTCTGATTGCATTTCAGTTTTTGTCAAGCCACTTTGATAACAGTTTCAAACAACAATTTTCTCTTATTTCGAATAATTTTCAAAGATTATTTGAGAATATAAAGAGATTTAATCACTAAATAGAAATAATATTACTTTTAAGGCCTAAGGCATCACTAATTCTATCTTCAAATAAACAGTTATTGCATTAAATTTTAGTTTGAAGTGGAACATATTTTAAAACAATAATTCGCAAATTAGGAATGTATCTCACCAATGAATTTGATAGATATAATTTAATGCCTATTTTGCTAACACATGAGAAGCAGTTCAATATTCATTATGAAACAGTTAATAGTGTTTTGCTTTATTAAATAAATCGGCTTTAAATGAGCTGAGCTTGAGCTTGAGCTGCGCTTCTTCATCATAGTCTGAGCTTGAAGCTTGAGCTTATAAGCTCAAAGACAGCTAAAATTGAGATTCAAGCGCAGCGCAGCTCAGCTCATAACTAGCTTATGCTCTTCACTAACGACGAAACAACGTTGATATCTTAGATTTCGATTTAAACTTGTTTGCTGAATAAAAGTCAACTACCTTCAGTCTAACTTGATGCTAATTTAGAATAACATTGGAATTTTGACCTGTCCCTGTTAAACCTAAAGTTTATTACAGATTATGAACCTTGCTCAAACTTTCAATGAAAGTTTGATACTTCCTCCTCTAAAGAATCTAAATATTTAGCCATGTGATCATTACTGGAGAAAGAATAATGTTACATCTCGCCAAAAGCCTTTGCCAACTTTTGCATACGACACAATTATAAAGTTAGCAAGGACTTTTGGCGGCATGTAATATCAACTAAAAAGAAAAGTATTAAAAATAACTGCATAAACACTATATGGGTATATTTGGTTAATGAACATATATTGTATATTGATCCGAATTGTATGGATAAACATCGGTTTAAATGAGATTTTATTATAAGCTTTGTTTTAACCATAAGAACAATGTGACAGCTTTCCTTAGGTCTGTATCGACCAAAAGTGTTTGTAATTAACTATGACATTGAAGTTAATTTCACACTCAAACAAATAGATTACTTGTGAATATAATCATAGAGCACTTGATAGTTACTATATAATGGAGTAAATATAATAAGATGTTAGAAAGATTATTAGATATGTTATGCTGACAATCAAACCATTTATTATAACTTTATTGTCTATCGATTTCCAAATCATGTGAGTTGTGTATGTATTAAAATTATTTTTGTATACAAAAGTTACTATTTATCGAAATATTGAGAGAAAGATGTAAGATACTTGCTAAAAATAATGTCTTATGTGAAAGATAAATACTGCATTAAATGGACCGAGAGATCGAATATTTCGTTTGTTGAAAGTCCAGTTGATCACTTGATCGTTGCATTATTCCCAAGCGAAGTATTAAGCAAATTGAAATTTTTTTAAATTAGTAGGATTTAATCTTTTTTACAGGTTCTTCGTTCTAGAGAATCTCATGACAATTCGGAATATATTTGCAGTACATCTAATTATATCATGGAATTAGTGTCTAAATCACTAAAATGCAGGTAAAAACACTTTAAATAGAATTTGGTTTAAGGCTATGACTAAAATCTTTGAATAATTAAAGCATCAACTTTCGTTTGTCTCAACAAGATTTTGGTGGCTTTACGGTCAACGGGACATGGAGTGGAATTATTGCACTTCTAGCTAATGAGGTTCAATAAAAAAATAATGTTACAGTAATGCTTCGTTTGGTGAAAGCAATAGTATGTTGCCGACACACAGACAAATGCTAAACAAAGTCCTTATACTGGGATCTCAATATAGTGAATTGTGGTCAATATAGTCATTATAGTGAATTGCTCACTGTATCGAGGAATTACTGTATTTGGTTTAGCAACTAGCTTTTACCTGATTTTTTTTTAAGTCAGCAGACGTGATATTACAATTTTTCACATACCACGAAGATAGAGATAGTGTTTTAGATTTTGGAGAATTTTTCCCAACGGAAAGGCTTATAACTATATTGAGTGTTCCGACTTTTAGACCAGAAAACGTATTGAAAATCTTTTTTATATTTGGTCCTCGGATCTGGATTTTGATATTGTTATCATTTATTGCGTATTCAACATTTAATGCTTTAATTCTCAAGCATGGCATAAATCGATTATCTATTTCGATAGACTATTTTGGAATACTTACAGGACAGGGTCTGTTCAGAAGCAAATAATCATTGTTTAACAAATATGTTTACAGAAATTTTTTCATAGCCTCTTTTTATTTGAATGTCGATCATTTGAGTATTTTAATATCATTTTGGTTGATAACAACTTTCATCTTGAGACTTTTATTCGCGAGTGATATTCAAGCTTTACTGTTAGCAAAGCGTGAGATTCGAATCGATTCGTTTGGGCAGCTCATAGAGAGAGATGACATAATACTTATGGTTGAGGCCGAGTCTTCAGTTCATCGCATTGTATTGAAGGTATGACAGGGCGGTAAACGAAATTAATCAATGAAGGCAATTGATTTTGCTTATTCGGTTATACTTTGCATACATTCAGGAATACCCAGAACTAGTTCATAGATTGAATAAAATAAATCATAGAGACCAATATCGGTTGCGAACTCTGCATAATGTTATCAGTAAATCTTATGCGTTGATATCAAATGAATATACAGCTGAGCAGATTATCGGACACTATAACAGATATCCGTGGCATCAATCAGACGAACGTAAATATGTATCAGTTGGAAATTTCCCGATGCGTAAAGGACTCGTAGATGAAACGAAATCCAAGCTCTTGAATGTGTTAGTATTAGATTTTTGTTTTCCTTAAATAGGATTTTCTAAATTAATTTTTCAAATGAAAACAGTTTTCGAAATTTACACCATTCTGGAATATATTCAAAGCAAGCGAGAGACGATATCTTGTTATATAAACATTTGGATTCACTGGAACTAAATATTAGTAACCATATTGAAGAGTATGATAGATCTGAAAATAAATTTAAAGTGGTTGTTAAATTTCGGGATTTATTGGTCTGTTTTGTATTGCTATCGATCGGATTATCATTTGCTCTGATTGTTTTGATCATAGAATTAACTTTTAAAAGATTATTTGCACAGCCTTGATGTTTGTAAAGACGCATAGTTTGGGATAAAGTTATTCCACCAACTTTTACATCCTATGAGTTTAAGAGCATTCAAGTATCGCAAAATATTGAAAAATTTGCATAACGTTTAGTTTGTTCTTATACACAACTTTCTCTCTTTGATTTATTTAATCAAATAAAAAAAATAATTTGAAACTTAATTCTTTATGAGAAATATTTTCCATTAATCATGTTATGTAATAATAAGAGTATGGGTAAATTGTATAAATGTTATTGTGAAATAAATTGTTTTTAAACTTTATATTCAATTATTATATAACTGCAACTTGTGTGGAGTGCATTCTTTTCAAAAAGTCTCGAAAATATATTCAACACATACTTTGATTCATAACAGAGGAAATAATTGTGCAATATCTTACAAGAAATTTTGTCATTCTCTCAAAAGTGAATCATCTCTTGTAATTTAAAATGAAATAGAGACTTTTTAGTTCAAAAATACAGTATACGTCACTCATATCCGCATTTTAAAAAAGTACTTATAACTTTTGATTTATAATAAACTCTATTAAGTCGTAAAATAATCATCAAAACACATTACCTCATATGTCTTTTATAAATAAGTATAATTACCGAGTGCATTAACTTTGTACGATTCTTAATTAATTAATAAAACTTAAAACCTGTTTGCGGATTTGAATGACGCGTACTGTACATTTCAACTCTCGGCTCTCTTCAATTGTTTGTTTCTATTAAACGTTATCTATATATTGAATCCATTGTTAGATGAGTTCTAACTCTTTTTAATTTTAACATTTAGTAAAACTTGTAATATCTGTTGTGTGTGGAGTAACGCTTTACAAGTGAGTTACATGTGTGACTAATTACTGAGTAAACTATGTCTGAATTTTCAAAATATGTGACACACGTGAAATACACTCAATAGTGTTTTTATTAGCGATGTAAAATTTCTAGAAATTTTCTTTTTGATGAGAAACTTTCTAGAAAGTTTCTCGGGACTATTTTTCCTACGCCGTGATTATTTTGAATGCCACAACCAAAATAAGTGATATTTTAAATATTTAAGATTCGCTAATATTGTATATCACTTAAATTAAAACACTATTTCAATTAAAACATAATCTTGAGCTGAGGAAATAGAACATTTCTCCTAAGAGAAATTTTGTGCGATAGAAAATTTCTAGAAAGTCTCTCGAGATAATTTCTCCAGAAATTTTCTTTTTACAACACTAGTTTTTATACAAAACTAGCATCACACGTTACAGTAGTATTGTGAACTCAGATATAAGTTATTCTGCACTGAGTCACATATCTTCAAAATGTTTTAGAAATTATTTGGAAGGGCTGTATAGACTTGGCATGTGAGAGCCTCATGCTTGTAAGCATATAAAATATAATACAATGTATTCTTATATTCAAGAATAAAACATTGATTATGAAAGTGTAGATAATTGCACTTGATAATATTGATCACTTCGACAACAATACTCTACATTTAATACCATTATATGAATGACAATTACGTAGTTTGTTACAATTGATTTACTTATTGATCATTGAACAGCTTTAACATTGTTCTTTGGTCTTGCTATTAAATAGGTGACAGAAAATAATTTTTGCTTAAACAATGAATAAAGAGAACATGATGTCTAAAGAGAGTGAAAAATATTGTGTTAATTGGAATAAACATCAGAATATTTCGTTTGTTGATAAACCGGTTCATCATTTAGTTGTTGCATTGTTTCCCGATGAAGTACTAGTTAACTATTTGATGCCATAATTTTCATCACTTAAACTTTAAATAAAATTAATAAATTTGATTTACAGGTCATTAAACTAAAAGGACAAGACTATGTTTGTACCTCATCTTTCTATCTTTTGAAATCAGTCTCAAAATTTCTCAAATGCAGGTCTGTATAGATATCATTCCCAGTGAAATCAGGTAATTCATGACTTTTATTGGGAAACAGCATTAATTTCTACAAATCTGAACAAGATTTTGGCGGACAGCTAAGAAATGGGACCTGGACAGGAATTCTTGGTCTTCTTGCTAATCAGGTTAGAAGGTGGATTTTTTCAGTGTGAAAACTTATCTAATGCTTCTAATCTTGTCGAAGTCGGCCGACGTGGTTCTCCAATTTTTTTCTTTTAATAAAGATAGAGAAAAAGTCATTGATTTTGTAAATTACTTTCCATCACAACATCTAATATCCATATTGAGTGTTCCCGTGTTTAGACCAGAAAATGTGCTCAAAATATTTTTCATATTTGGTCCCAGAATTTGGACTTTGTTATTTTTATCGTTTATTGCTTATTCAGCAGTCAATGCATTGGTTCTCAAAGATAACATCAAACGTTTAGCTGTTTCAGTAGACTATTTTGGATTACTTACAGGACAAGGTTTGTAAACAACTACACAATTAAATTGTGGTAAAATTGAATTTTTTAACCTATTTATAGCTTCGTATTATTTGAATCGCAATCATTTAAGTATTTTAGTATGTATCTGGTTGACAACAACTTTTATATTGAGACAACTTTTTACGAGTGATATTCAGGCTTTATTATTAGCTAAACGTGAGATCGATATCGATCATATCGAACAACTTATAGATTGGGATAATATAATACCTATAGTTGAAAAAGAATCTTCTGTACATAGAACTATAGTTGAGGTACGACAAATATAATTCTTTGAGTTTTTTCATTAAATGTATTTCCTATTCAAGGATTATCCAGAATTAGCTAAAAGATCAGAGAAGATAAGTCATATCGAACTTTATGGCAAAACGGTACTCCAACAAGTTTTAAGAGGTACACACGTTCTGCTTATAAGCGAGAGCGTTGTCGAACAAATTACCTCACATTATTTTAAACATCGTTGGCATAAGTCAAAGGACAATAAGATTTCATTAGTTGGTAATTTTGCATCACGTATAGGACTTAATCAAAATATTAGAACAAAACTACACACTGTGTAAGAATTAAACTAAAAGATTCAAATACTAAAAGATAATATTCAAAATAATTTCTGTTCATTATATGAAAAGATTTCACACGCTATTTCATAATGGGATATATTTTAAGGAATCGAATGATGAAATTAATTTTCATAAGTTTATGGAATCTTTGAGAAATACGACCAAAAGGTCTCGAAGTTTTGAAGGAAAAAGAGATAAAAATATGTTTGAAGTTAAAATGAGAGTACGTGAACTTCTAGTTTGCTTTGTGTTGTTCAGCGTTGGGTCACTTTTCTCCCTTATAGTATTTGTTTTAGAAGTCGTCATTTTCATAAAAAATCGTGTCTCACTATCAGAGAATAAATTATTTGTGCAACCTTTAAAATTTGATCGATTCGAAAATAGAAGAAAGCACCTTTTCAATTAAGTTATAATAAATATTTAGAATACCAAATATTTGCTTGTTTTTAAATTTATTTGATTCCAAGCTATTGAAATATTTTTGTTATATCAATTACGACTGGGCTTTTGACGTACGGCCGTTAGGTGCTGCCTCTGGTCTTTTCAATTTCAAGTTTGATAGCATATCCATAATGATTTGGCTTTTACTAGCACATTTAATTGACGTATGTAGACAAACTTTCATTGGTTCAATGATCCAAATTTTTTTAGTACGTACTATCATCTCCAAAAGTCTTTGTTAAGCTCTGCGCCAGAAATTAAGGGGAAGAGATATCATTGAAATAAAACTTTAATTTTTAACTTTAAAAAGTTTTATAATAATGACAGCATGCATTCAAAAAATAGTATTTAGTGATAGGGTTTTATAGCACTCCCTCAAAATTTTGACTAATCTTTCGCGAAACTTGAACTTTTACAAAGACTTTTGGGGGTGATAGCACAACGCACTAAAATATAGTGCAATAGCATTACTGATACCTATGAACTTCACTTCTACTGACGCCTAGGATTTTAGTTTATCTTCATTCACTCAAAAAGCTCAGACGAATTGAGCAATTCTTAAAAAATTAACAGTTGTTTATCTAGTTGAAAGAAGATAGTAGTAAATCGTATTTTCCATCGAAACACATGCAATTAATTCAGTAGAGTTTGCTCCTTATTAACTCGTATTGTACTAACACACCAGATTATTATTTTGTAATTTCTATCTGTCTGTCTGTTTGGCCTCCAGTTAAGCTTATAATTAGTTTATATTATTCAAATCAACCTTTTCTGTTAACTATTGCTTAATGAGTGAATTTTGTTCCATATTATTGAAAGTTCTGCCCATTGTCAAAAACTAACCACAGTTTTCATATTATCAAATTAATTATTTACAGATAACTTAAAATATTTTCGTGCCATTGAATGTTTTTTAGTTATTTTAGATAATCAAGGCAAATAATTGTGGAATCTATCTTTATATATAAATATATAACTTATCAATTACATGCTATTAGGTGTAAATGAATTAGAGAAATCGATAGACATAAGTTATTTTGATCAAATGTATAATCTTTGATTTATAAGGAAGTCTATAAAATAAAAATAATCAAACAGCCTAAATTAATCTAATCTAGTCCAATTTAAAAAGGATTTTTTCATTCACTAACATTTTTACATATATTCATTCATATATATTATATACACTCGATTACACGGCCAACTAGAACGCTTTAAAGCTTGATAGCTCTTGAACGGATAATCGGATTTCAAAATGGTTTTCACTAAATTGTAACTGGATAATGTTGAAATTGTTTGATATACTATTCGTTAAAATATTCACAAGGGTTGCAAAGTTATAGCAATTCTAGTAAAAACTTAATTTTCCATTAGAAGTAATGGTATATGTGTATGGCATAGACTAATTGAAAGTAGTTTTTGGATATTTTCTGTTTGTTTATGTTTGGAAAACAATCGGTTAACAATTGATTGTATACTAAATTTGTTTTAAAATAGTGTGTATGGCGGAGGCCATACACACTATTAATTTTTAATAAAATTGAAAGTTTCAAAATTACAATAATATTAATGTTTGATTTTTTAATTTTTGTTTCATTATTTTATAACTCTGGTGAATATTTTAACGAATGGTATATCAAACATTTCCTACATTATCAAGCCACAATTCAGTGAAAACCATTTGAAAATTGGATTTTCCGTTCAAGTGCTATTAAGATTTAAACCGTCCTAGTTGGCCGTGTAATAGAGTGTATATGTTAATTTACATACTGTATATTATTTTACAAGAACTGAGATTTTGTGTTATTAGAGCCGGGAGTGAGTCTCGTCTATTACCATTCTGTTAATTTCTCCAGAGGTACTCGTACACATGGTCAGCTAACGCTTCTTCCTTAACACCACCTCTATTCAGCCTCCTTTTGAGAATCTCCAATTAGATTTAATCCATATGATTATCGGCTGTAACTTCAAATGGAATACTCTATATAGGTTTCATTCACTTTCTGAGCTGGAACTATATGGCTTAAATTTGGGCCGTAAATTGCTATAAAGAATCTTATCGTCGCATTCATATAGACAGTTAATTCTTAATCGACGTGAAATTTTATTAAATTAAAAGTTTGTGCAATATTTTAGAAATTTAGCGCCAATTAAAATATTTGTAAAACTATGATATAATCATAGTAGAACTCAACAAATATAAAACAATATAATTTTTCAATAATTATAAACTAGAACCAAAGATTGAATTCTAATGAGAGAGGACAACGCTTTCGACCAGTAGGACAATGAAACAAAAAAGTAACTCCTTTCATTTTTCATAGTTATTACTTCAAATTAAGAGTTGCGTTCTTTGACTCTTGTCTCTCGGGCGGAATCTTCACCTTTTGCGAGTTTTCTCCGCTCTTCGTCTTGTGAATATTAATATGCATTTCTCTGCTTTATAAAGAGAGAGGCTTTATAAAAGTATCTCAAGAATTTGAGCTCAATCTGAACTTATCCTGAGATACGCTGAGGTGATTATCGGCTTTGAGTCTGAGAACGAATACATCGAGTACATATCTTGAAATGTTTACTGACCACTAATTCAGCTGCTGATATACCTCGAGTTGTCCGCAATATGGCACAGAAGAGTTAGGACTTTACCATTATATTAGGTATAAGAAACTGTTTAAAAACAGTAAAAAGTTATTTATTTTTTAAAACTCAAGTACATAATTATTCATTTGTGTGATAGTTATGAAAAAAAATGACTTGAGCACAAATTTTTGTCATAAATTGAACAACGAATGAAAGATTCGTCACAATCATTCGAATCGCTTTCAAAACAAACTTCTCATATATTTCTGAATTCAATGTTATGGTGATGATACTGTTAAGCAGAGTTGGTGTTTGTTGTAGTGAGTTTTCCTGTAACTGCTACTCACTCGTTACAGCGACATTCACTCTCTGAACTGGACTTTGTTGACACTGAATGTATACAGCTCTAAAACCTGCATATAAGAAGTGTCTCCAAACACTTTCAATCCAGTCGCCTTTTGACATTTGCTCCTCTCACGAGAAGTACTCCCGATCATTGTACACCAAACGTTCATAGACGGAATACCGCTTGCGTTTGATGATACAATTTTGGCAATAGCGCTACAATGTCCTGAAGATTTCCACCCGTACTGAGTGATTTTGTGAAACTTAATGGAGGAAAGTTGATCCAAAATTAGAGAAAATATTTTATTATCGTGAGTATTTTTTATATCGATCTCTAATTCGTTGAGTCTTTTCTAACAAAATACTTCATTTCGTGATTAAAATAAGAATCTAAAGGTTGTGCTATAGCTGTGGTTCCTTTAAGTAACTTTTTCCTATTGATTATGAATTTTTCATTATTATATGCAAAGTCAAATTCTTTATTCAAGTGTGCAGAATATGAATCCAGAAGCAACAAAATATTCATTTGCCCATCAGTGCCCTTTTATTTTTTTTAATTTGTAAAGTTTTGAAATAAAAAATATCAAGAGTGCTAAATAAGTTTTTAGTACTTTAGTTCTCTATGAATTTTGCTGTAGTATTCATACTCATTCTTTGCCATATTGCGGACAACTCGGAGTATATCAGCAGCTGAATTATTGGTCAACAAACATTTTAAGACATGTAATCTTTAATTTCTTTAGTCTCAAACTTAAAGTCGAAACTCAACGTATCTAAGGTTTATGGGATATTTTCTTAAACTCGTACTTTGTCTATTTAATAAAAATTAAAGACTACTTGCGAGGACTTTTGTTGGTTTCTATACGAAACGATAAGAAATAGTTAAAAATCAGTAAATAAGAAAATTGTTCATAATCAATAGATTTCATCAGAACCTTGATAATAAAATTTATCTCAAATTGGGACTTATAAAAGTTTAAGAACATTCAAGAACATTCTCACAATAAGCTATGGTAAGAATAATACTGCTAAAATAATTGGACACCATTAGCTACGTTTATATGGTGCTCTTAGGGAGTGCAGGGAGTTTAGAGGGGTTTAAGTAATGCGTCTAAAGATATACATGAGCCCTCCTTTAAATCCTATACTTTCTAAAGGTATCTCACGAACTTGATTACTGGTCGGCACAATGAATATAATATCATCGGCATTCAATTGAGAATGTAAATAGCAAGGAACCACTTAATTTTTTCAAACAGTAAAGTTTCGAAACTCTGTTTTAAAGCATAATAGGAAAATAAATTCACTTTACTCTTATTAACCTATGAAGAGAAATTAATTTTAAATCTTTATCAAGTAACCAATTAATAGATAATAATATTAATAGTAATAACAAATATGAAATTATCCATAAGAATACTATATTATAATGGTATAAGAACAGCAGAGTGTAAAAATCTATCCACTATACACTTGTAAAAATCTTTCTGATAGTATTTTTATTCTTACAAAACATGAAATAGATATAAATTGAAAATTCAGGAAGTTAATTATTTTTTAAGAAACAAACTTAATTTATCGTCTATATTTTAAAGTAAATTTTCATAAGAAGACATTTCACAAATGAATGAAGGTAGAGCATTTAAGATTTCGTTTTTATATTAAATACATATGTTTGACTACCGCTAAATCTGTTAGCTTATTGAAAATTCATTAAAATTCACTGGTTTACTATGTATATGGAAAAAGTTGAACTCAAAAGATTGAGGGCTAGTTTTATGTTACATTTTTATTTTCATTCAATTTTCATCCAATTAATATTTGAGAATATTTTTAAGATCTGGCTCATATTTTATATATTGTAAAAATGAAATCTTTTCCTATGGTAAAAATGTAAAAAGTTCCGAAACTTTACTCTCAGATAGTTTACATTTCGAACATTGCAGTGCAATCAAATAACAATAATTAATACAGCATCAGAGTTGACAGAGTAGTATTCAATGAATGAATATTAAAAATTGTCTTATAACAACAATGAACAACAAACTAAATAATAATGAGAAAGCCTTTAGTTATATTTATTTAAATAATAAATAAAGTAATTATTCATGTTAAATGACAAAATAAATAATGCTTTTAATAAAAAACAGAAAATTGATTTAATACAGAAAACCTTACAGACAAATATTTCAATGCCTTTGCAAAAGTTGAATGAGAACTACTGTAAAAGAAACTGCAGCTCCAATAAAGCTAACAACTATTGATCGTTTGATAGGTATGAAACCGAGTGCATCAGGTATAACATCAGAGCTCTGTTTCATTGATTCAAATACCAATGACTTGATTTGTATTATTCTGAACGAGACATCGTTATCACTCAATTTCAAATTCAGTTTCGAAATTATTTCTAAATAATTAATACCATCTTTGAAAAAACTGACTATCATTACAAGTACCAAATTCATTGATAGGATAATCGAATGTTCAAACCCATATTTTATCAGAATAGTTAAATTGTAGTCATAATGATCTTTACTAAATTCAGATATACGCAAAACTGTACTAATGAATGATTCAGTGAAAGATATGAATGGGATATGTCCAAAAATCTTATTACATTCTTGTTTAAGTATTGCTATGTTTGTAAATGATTCACAATAATATCGGATTTGATCCATGTTTAGATATACTGTATATTTCATTTTATCATTTAATTGTGTTTCGATTTTGTAAATTTTATAGAAGGTTAAGGTATAGATCATTAGACTTGATGTTAACCAACCAAATGATATTAAATGATAGTTTAGTTGTTTAAATATCAAATAAGTTCCATCACTGAAAGAAGTGATGAGATGTTTATCGATAACTATAAACGTTGTGGTATTTGTTAGTATAATAATAGCCCAAATACATACTAATATTAATGAAAGCTTATCAAACTTCGATTTTTCACTTTGTGGCTTCAATTTTAAGTTCAATTTGTTATCGATTTTTATAAATTGATTCCATTTGTATATAGTCACCAAATATGAAATGGATATTAGAATAGATTTAAGAAATAACGAAATAGGCAACAACTGAATTGTGCTTTGTTTGATTCCATGAAATATTCGAATACAAGTATGAAATTGAAATATAATTATTATAAGACGTATTATTCGGAGTATTATTTTGATTTTGAGGCTTTTGCTGTCATCGAAATCGATTAATCCGTGAAATACTAACACAATTTTGAGAAACTTAAACATTTTGCGTTACATTTGTTTGAAAGTAACACTCATTCAAACGCTTCAGAAAATGACTTCATTTCCATTGCTTTATTGCTTTAATAATTGCTTTATTTAAATGCATTAAAAATATGAATCCCTGAGTGCCATTCCATAAAAACAATGTATAATTAACAAATATTGATTCTGTCTTTTTGATAAACATTGACTTTTTGTTGTTCTCTTGTCTAAATATTTAATCAATAAGAACCGAATAAGTGACGACATGTGCAGTTTTGTCGAAAAGTTGTGTGTTAGAAAAACATTAATTGAATAAGCTCTTTCAAAGCTTCGTTCAATTTAAACCACAAAAATGATTTATTTAAGGATATTATCAATGAAATTATTGATTAGAAAAGTTTAAGATTACTCTAAATATGACTTAGAATTGAATTATTTGACTTAAGTCAAGTAAATTAACATGTTTCACTAAAGTTTTATAAACACATTAAATGCGTATAGATAGAAATATAATATTGTAAGACTTCTATGAGTTAAACACATTTGGGACCAGTAAATCCTATCTAACTTATAGATGTGTTACAAGATAGTTCGTTTCTTTATGATATGTGTTATTAGAATCGAGATTCAATATCTTTATAAATGAATGCTAAAAAATTGGGAGGAAGAAAAAGTAATATAAAGCAAATGACTAAGGATAAATCGAGGAGCGGAGACGTAATTTTTTCCTTTTAAAATTTAACTAATAAAATTATTTTTAATTTTAAATTGTTTTTTCAGTAATTAAAGGTTAATTACTAATTTAATAAATATATATAAGTTCTAGATAGCTAAAGAGTTGATTGCATGGATCTCCAGCATAACGGAAGTAGATTCCTATAGTATTTAACCTCTTGATCACATAATTCATTATTGTGTAGCGTTGTTCATACTTTGACGTGCTTTTACCAAACAGTGTTTTCACTCAATTTACGGCCCATTTAAGGGCTAAATACGGCGATTCTTCACTGGAGGCAATCCCAGAGAAAACGGAAGTTGTCCATAAAACTGTCTAAAATATTCAACATTTGCGTCATGAACGCAGCAATTAAAATGTTAGATCTCGAGCTCGAGATTGAAGATTACTTACTTGAACTCGATGACAATTTTATTGCTGCCTCTTGTAAACAAACAAGATGATGATGATCCAAACTATGAACCTAGTGATAAACGACCAAAACTTTAGAACAAGTCATCTATAGATCTTCAGGTTGCGTCCTAGTTTGGGATCAAGAACAATGGCGTTTAAGTCTTGAATATATTTTGTCTTTACAATAGTAGTGAGAAGAGCTGGAACTTAAAGTTAACTTTTCTTTTGTCAATCATCTCTTACAGTGAAGGCTAGAGCACAGTATTGCATTTCATTATCGTCTCTTATCTTAAGGTTTGAATCCTAAGATTAGGATATCGAAAATCCTAATATAAAGTATTTCACTAAAAATATTTAGCAGATCCTAAACTTAGGATAAAGTTAGGATAGATTTTAGAACAATGGCCGTCAAAACATTATTTTTCTCATCTAAACTTCAAGTTATATGAATTACATTATTAATTCAACACAAATCTATTATTAAACAATTAGTTCAAAGAGATTTTGGTTAAAGTTAGATTAATTATAAGCAAATTGATTTACTATACAATTTATTAGAAATTTAATTCATCGACTTAAATAATCGGAATAAACTGATTTGAGATCGATTTCTCTCTATTTAAACGGAGTTTCACCGATCAAACTAACACAAAATTCTCGCTTGAAATTTCAACATAAACTCAATTCCGATAACGAAGAAATCAAAGTGTTGCTCGAACCATATAAAGAGAGAAAAATATTATCAAATAAAATTTTTGTAAAATAAAAAAATAAAGCATTTTATTTAAACCTAAAAATGTGTATTTAGTTCTTCAGTAGCGTAACAAAATATTGACAAATCATATGCGTGGGAATAGATAACAAATAATCTCAATTCTGCCAGTAAGAATGGTTTTATTCGAACAGTTTGTGATATAAAATTAAATACATTTCTTATAAATCAGAGATTAAAGGAGAAACTGCCTAAATAGCAAATCGTCAAAGGGCGACCAGTGGCGGACCCCCGATTGAGCAAAGGCTTAAAATGAGATCGAAAGTCAATTTTGCTTTGTGAAACAGAAAAATCCTAAGATTTGTCCTAAGAGGGATTCATCATAAGATTTGTTTGGAGATACGCCCTGTAGATTTCTTATTTTTGACCCCTTAGGAAATCGTATGGTCGAAACATGTGTTGATTACGCGTGTAATCAAAGGATTTCATCTGTTTTTCGTGATGATAGTTATGTGAAATTTTGCAAGGGATTTCTCGATAATTACTGATATCTATCATTAAAAATTGCAAAATGAAAATGTAATAAATATAGAGTTTTGAAACGTTAAAAGTAGAAAGTAATTAATAGGATGAATGAGTATTTCAATTGAGTGAATTGTTATTTGACTTTCTAATTTTTCATCGAGAAAAATTATCAACAAAGATCAAAATGAGGTTTATTTTATTAATACTATTTGCATATGTAAGATCAATTTGTTGTGAATGTCCAAAACCAGAATTTTTGAATCCATGTAAATGTGTTGATGAGCAAATAACATGTGGTAGTAATGAATATTATAACTTAAATCATTTATTCGAGTATTTAAGCGATAAGTTAAAGGACGAGAAGAAACACTTTAAACTACTTCACTTGAATAATACGGCTATAACTGAACTGAGAGAAAACACCTTTTATGACTTGACATTTGATGAGATAAATATTGACAGCGCGGCAAAACTGTCTAAAATTCATACAAACGCATTCACAACAACTAATTTGGTAACAAAAAGATTCATAGCACGTGACACTCCGTTAACTAGTTCTGCGCCTGACTTCGATATTTTTTATTTGCTAAGTTCAATGGTTAATTTAGAATCCATAATACTCGGTAGTACAGAAATCACAGAAATCCCTTCGTATGCATTTAAACCATTAAATGGATATCAAAATAAATTAATAAATCTATATTTTCATCGTGGTACACTGAAAAAGATTGGAAATTATGCTTTTTATAATTTAAATTCGTTGAAAATTTTAGCTTTCTATTTAGACAAAATAGATTTTATTCCTTCGAATGCTTTTAATATGAAAAAATCATCAGATGCTCGTTTAAGTCTCTATATAGCCGGTCAACAATTGAATGGTTCGAGTTTCGAATTGAACGCATTTACTAACATTCAAAGACCAACTCAACTTATGTTACATGAAAATCCAAAAATTAATTATTTGGAAGAAAATGTATTCTTGCCATTTATGAATGCGAACATTAAGAATACAATAGATTTTTCTGACAATGAATTGGACTGCGATGATTGTCGCTCATATTGGCTCAGAAAGAAAAGCGATTATCTCAGTAGAATTAAATTCTTGCAATGCAGTAATCGTAAACAATTTCTTGATATAAGTAACTTTGCTAATTGTGATTAAATTATTTAATTTCGTTAAACGAAGTAAAATCAATAATAAGATGTAGTTTCCGAATTTTATTTTATGAACTAATTTGAATCAAATTTTGAATTCTATTTTTTATGTCTTTAATTGCGGTTTATTTCTCACATAAAATACTAAATAGAAGTAAGTGTTTCCGACTTATTTCTTGAGATATTGATGGAAGACCTGCTATTCACTTAGAAAGGAAAGATCTAAGACTCACTCCCGTTATAGTTACTGAATTAGATTTGTCGAATAAAAGTTATATGTTCGATTTCAAACTGAGTTATACTTTTGAATGTACAGGCATGCACGAGACATATCTGCAATCACTGGACTTGTCATCTTTAGTCTAACCAATTTTTCTTCTCAAACGAATGTGGTGCCAATTCGTAATTCTAAGAATACGAAAGTATAAAAATAGAACTGAGAATGGTTAGACTCTAACACTTTTGTATCAACCATGCTTTCAAATCTGATTTCAAAGCTCACGATCTTGTATTTAATCCTTCAGGACACGATTTGATCGAAAGATGTGTTGGCCTTATATTCAGTCGATGACTTTAGACTATCAATTTAGTATATTAGATCATGAATTACATAATTTAGATTAAAATAGATTAAGAGTTGACAGAGAGAAGTTTTGACTACGAAACTAGTGGGAACTGTCGCTATTCAGATATACTAATAAATTTATATAATTTTAGTATTTAATTCTATCAATAGATAACTGTATTTTTGAATTAATCAAGAAGTTTAGTATTTTGTATATTTGGGTTGTTGAAAATCTTAAAGTTAGAAATTTTATCTGTTTAACTGAAAGATCTTTTTAAACTCAATGAGAACAAAGTTCAATTCTACAGAGAAAATTATAAAAAATTTGCACAATGCAAAAACTTCAATATAGTATACGTCACTAGTTAATGATAACTATGTGAATTTTTGCAAAACTTGTCAATAATTACTGATATGTATCGTTAAAAATTACAATATAGACTGTTTTATATAACAAATGTAGGAATTTCGAAAGTAGAGAGAAATTAATAGGATAAACGAGTATTGCATGTATTAGCATGAGTGTAACTCAATACTTTGCACTGTAAGACATACTCAATTCTATCTATTCATTAGTTTAAATATTAAGTTCAAATATGAACATCCCGTTAAGACATGCTTTTGCTATAAATACTAAAGCTCTTTACAATTGAAGAACTATTTAAGTAACTCCTTTCGAAGAATGCGTGGGTTTTATACGTGTTTGTTGTAAGGTATTACTAATAAAGAAATATATATTAAATATTTTGAGTGGTGCCTATCATTGCTAGTGTATATCAATCATACTATGCAAATACGGCTAAACATCTCAATCATTAGTGAACTACTGCATACTTTCTATCCATCGATAGCGCTATCAAAGAGTAGTAAGTTCAACAAAACAGTTTACAACAATATATAGTTCAATTGAGTATAAAATATTTGTTTTTCTAATTGTTCATTCTAAAAATCAATAGAAATCAAGATGAAGTTCATTTTCTTAATACTATTTGCATTTGTAAGACCAATTTGTTGTGAATGTCCAATACCAGAATTATTGAATCCATGTAAATGTGTTGATGAGCAAATAACATGTGGTGGTAATGAATATTATAACTTAAATCATTTATTCGAGTATTTAAGCGATAAGTTAAAAGACGAGAAGAAACATTTCAAAGTTCTTCATTTGAATAATACGGCTATAACTGAACTGAAAGAAAACACCTTCTATGACTTGACATTTAATGAGATAAATATTCATGAAGCAACGAAGTTGTCTAAAATTCATACAAATGCATTTACAACAACTAATTTGGTAACAAAGCAATTCATAACATATGAAACTCCGTTAATTAGTTCTTCGCCTGACTACGATATTTTCCGTCTATTGAGTAAAATGGTTAACATTGAGCATATAGAACTCTCTGGAACAAAGATCACTGAAATCCCTTCGTATGCGTTTAAACCAATAAATGGATATCAAAATAAATTAAAAAGTTTAAACTTTTATCATGACCCGCTGAAAAAAATTGAAAATTATGCTTTTTATAATTTAAATTCGTTGGAGGTTTTGAATATCTCTAATGGAGGAATAGATTTTATTCCTTCGAATGCCTTTAATTTCAAACATTCATTTGGATCTCATTTAAATCTGATTATATCTAATCAAGCATTGAATAGTTCGAGTTTTGAATTAAATGCTTTCACTAATATTCAAAGACCGACTACGCTTTTGTTAAATGGAAATTCAGAAATAAAATATTTGGATGAGAAAATATTCTTACCATTTTTGAATTCGAACTCTAATAATACAATAGATATTCATTACTCCACTTTGGACTGCAATGATTGTGGCTCATATTGGCTCAGGAAGAAAAGCGATTATCTCAAGAGAATTGTAAATTTGGAGTGCAGTAATCGTAAACCATTTATTGATGTGATTAACTTTGTTAAGTGCGATACAATTTTTTAATTTTGTTGGATGAAGCAAAATCAATAATAAAACTTAATTTCCGAAGTTTATTCCATGAAATAATTTGAATCAAATTTTGAATTTAACGAAATGGCTTAATTTTCATTTTCAAATAAGAAAATTGTTAAACTTTCTAACTGAAACCATTTTTTTTCTAAAAATTTAATCAATTCCTGTTCTTCGTTCCTTAAATAACTCATGAAGAGTATCAAAGTTAGCTCAATTTTCGAGCTTATTTTGTGAAAATTTTAGGTATTTTTCGCTTATAAATTTTGTTTGAATCGACATTTCTAATCGCCATCTGTAAGACTTGGTATAATCATAATAAAAGCTCAGCAGGCATGAGACAATACAACATTTTTCAGTAGCAACAAAATAAAAGTGTAGATTAAATTGCCATAGGGGTGAACAACGATTGCTGATATAGGATGACAATACAAAAATTCAAAGTAAAATAGTGATGTAACTCCTTTCATTAGTCTCATAATATTGCATGGCATTGATGGTCACGTCCTCTAGAGCTTGGAGTGATACCAGGTTTGAATGCTTTAGGTTCCAATGAATAAATTTCGCTTTTTAGGCCTTGAATCTTGAAGCATAATCTTGTCTTATTAACTAAGCGAATTATCAAAAAGTTGGCAACATTTGTTTGAGTCTTGGATTGGCCTCTATTTCTTGAAATAATTCGTTTTGATTTCGAGCCTATAAAATTACATTATATAGCGTTTTCGCGGTCGTTCGCGAAATCATTTAAATTTATCCATAACAGATAAACTAGTTAATTTTCCATAATTAAACATCTGGGAAGAGCACTTGAAATCATTATCATTAACATTAACTACAAAAAATTAATATTTTTCCAAATTTTCAAACCTATTAATGCGAAACACAGTAATTTCTGTAAAAGAGTTACTAAGCTGTAAATGTCAATATCTATAATATATATAGATATTTTTATAGAATTTTATATACTAAATGGAGAGGTCTTCAAATGCTTGCGACTTTAATAACAATATTCATATTGACTACATAATTTGATTTTCTTGTGTGAATTACTATAAGTTTCTTTGAATATCAGTTCGTTTGGAGGTCCATTATTGACCATAAAACTATTTAGAAGTTTTAACATATAAACTATTTATTTTACAATCTCCAAAAATAAGAAACCTAATTACCAAAATTAAGAACTATATTGATCATAAGCTTGCAACAATACAATAAATGATAAACTTTTGTGATTTTATAATAAAGTTATATTTACTTTATTGAATTCAAGTTACTAAAAAAGCAAACAGATTTACTTTCAACAGAACATTTGAGATCTTAAGTAAATCGATCAACTTAGTAATGTCACGAATATTTTTATTTCTGAACTAAATTAAAGTTGAATGTAATTATAATATCGATTATAATCGTTCATTTTCAAAATTTGAATCTTATCAAAAGGGAAGTTTGTTACTCAATAGTTCATAAACAGTCGAAATGGATATAAGTTCAGAACAAGAGGTCGATGAGTCTGAAAATAATAATAACGATGTAGTTATTAATGATATAGATTTACCACTTTATAAATATGAAATTATGTATAGACATGATATGAACAACTATTTTGATAGTGATATCAAGAAAGAAATCAAAAACTCAAATCCATCGCTATAAGTATTTGGCTTTTGATTAATATTCTGAAATCGTTAATCACCTTAACCAATTTGGAGAACGGAAGAGTCCCTAAATATTACTTTGATTCAGTCCAACATGTTGGAGGTTTAGCTGAATTCAATTGTTTGATAGCGTTTGTGACTCTTATTTTCACATTTTTTGTTATGAGACTTTTCAATAGTAAAGAAGAGATTGACTTTCGATGGCTTGGAATCATCAAAGTTTTAAAAGGATTACAAAATGAGAGTACAATCGGTATGTATGATAAAAAAATCTTTAAAAAAACTTGCTAAAAGAATAAAAATCATTTTCAACCTTACTCAACTACAAGTGCGAATTCTTGTAGCTTTTATCTTTTTGGCAACAATCGCAATTTCAGTAAATTCTTATGAATGGAAGAACATAATAACTTATGGAATATTAAGTTTTATTTTTATTTTTGGAATTGGAATGGCGGCTGTAATAATAATTTCTCATAGCTTTTTTCTATTACTTCATTATTTACTATTATTGTAAATTCAGGTTTAAATCGTTTAATTACAAACTAATGAATGGAAGTAAAGATAGAGTATTGTTCAACACTAGAGTTCAACACATTGGAATTAGTTGAAGAGCTTAATAATATCTGTAATAATATTTTGCTTCACAATAAATTCTGGTCTAAATATTTATTTATAATGACTTATACTCTGATTCCCTTAAATCTAATGGTTGTACAACAAATGTTCTTTGAAGATATATCTTTGATAGTTTTTCATACTGGGGTCTCAGTATATATTGTGTGATCATTGTTTCACTTTACAATAAATTCGATGACTGCATCGATTAGTAAGGAATCTTTGAATTCTTACATTTCTATAAACTTCATTTGCAACCCCAAACACATCTTGGGATGAAGACTAAAATCAAAGTCAGTTAAAAAATGAAATACAAAATGACTAATGCAAAACACTGATCAACTATAAGGCGTGTCATCTTTCACATAAAATTAATCATAAATGCACTGAAAGTATAACTCTAAATTGTAGAACATTTTTCACTGCTTCGTTTAAGTTTTGATCAATTGTACCTGCACGATAATTTACGTAAATGAAGCAAAGAGCCTAGTCCATATGTTACAAGTACTCGTAAATCAAAATTCCAAAATTCATAGGAGTTCACTTTATAATGATATGTATTATAATTCGAGTTAAAACAGTAAGTGTGAATCAGCATTATCTTTAAATGTTATATTAATTTGGACTATGTGTTAATCATAATCTGACGAGAAGCGTTTGATCTTTACTTTTCAGGTTATAGATGCACATTAGCTAAAATGTCTGAGCTTCTAACTCAGCAGCTCGAAACTCGCCTGATCTGAGCTGCGTTTGTTCTCAATAACCCTTGAGCTGCACTTCTGAGCTTATAAAAATTATCGAACTGTACAGATCTCAATTCGAATATGGATTTATTTTAAATATTATCAGATAAAAATGCGATGAATTATCAGATAATCTGTTTCTTTTTATGTAATAATATCTCTGGCATTCGAGAATATCTGTTCTCTCGGAACACTTAATGCGGGTATACAGAGTATATCAAAAGCTAACCTTGAAATAGTTGGATATTTATTTTCATACATTTTGAGAATTTCAGAGTTTTGAAAACAAAGCGCAGCATAGCTCAGGCGAGTTTCGAGCTGCTGAGCTTGAAGCTCAAATTTTTTAGCAAATGTACATCATATTTATGACTCAGAAATATACCGAATTTTCTCTATTTAATGCTAATTGTAAATTGACACTATGTTTACATTCCAATCCTTTGATAAAACGAGATAGTTTCTGGAGCTTAAATTGCCATTCAGCCGAGCTGAGCTTAAACTCTAAATGTGAACCTTGGGCTTGAGCTGCGCTTCTGTTTTATATACTGAGCCTGAGACTCAAGCTTAAAGCTCACAAAAGTTCAAAATTGAGCTTGAAGCGCAGCTCAAAGCTAGCTTAAGTTCGAAACTAGCTTATGTGCATCTATATTTCAAGTTCATAGAAGTATGAATGCTTTTTATATTACATCCTAGTGATGCATTCTAAACAGCGTAGACTTTTCGTTACAGTTTTCAATATTTAATGTATTCTTATTAAACAAAATACGAAGTCTAAGAATGAAACTACACAAATAGTTAAAAGCATTGATATGTTTGTTAAATTGGATCATAGTTTTAATATTTTCTTAGTATCAATGATTTCTTTGAAAACTTGATTGTTTTTTGAATTGTTTGATGTGCCAACGAGGGTACGTTTGATGTACTTTAAAAAATGACATCAGATGATATACATTTAAACATATTTATTGAGTTAACTTGATAGTTATTTTAACATATCTTGGTAAACTCAACATTAGTGTCGCTTCTAATCGCAGCTTTTGGATCAGGTGAACAAAATTTGACCGTATTGCTACTGCGTTCACTAAATTTTGAAACAAGGTAGTCATCAATATTAGGATAAATCAGAAAAGTTCGAGAATAGTTTACCTTTTATCCATAATAAACATCGGACTGACAGAAATACTTTCAACATAAGTGACTGCGCCTAATGACCCAAGGAGAATGTGATGCCATTTGAATGTTACTGATTTAATAACTCCGATATCGTCCTCGAGTGTAACCAAATAGGTCAAAGTATTTCCAAGTTTTAAAATCTCATCACTTTAAAATGCATGAAAATATTCAAAATCTATACATTTTTTATCATACTTCAGATAACATACTTAGTCGACAGTTCGATGAACTGAGAGCTTGAGTTACCATGAAGAGTGACAAAGACTGTTCCGTGTTGGTCAACATGATTCTCGGGAGGGGACAACTTGATTTTAACTTGATATTCATATACTAAATAAAGTATAAAACTCAATTTTATAGACCGAATTCTAACAAAATATTTCTATACATACAAAAATAGGGCGGATCTCCAGTAGTTTTCAGATACATTCTGACGTATTTATTAGTTACTCTAAACTTTTTCCATTCTTCGACTCCGGGACCAAATTTGGCGCATTGGTCTCCATTATCTCCACATTCAGCGCATTGTCCTTTGAGGAAAGTATCATAATCTTTGCACTGATAGGCGGCTAGAACCTTGTTATGATTTATAGAAGCGATGAAATAGTCAATAGCTCTCTGATGATTACATGACGTCAATTGCTTGACACCTTCTATCGCACCATCAGTTATGAACTTGATGACTTGGTCTCTAGGGCATTTCGGCTGATAGTCACCACCATTAGGATAGAAATCAATATGAGACACTTCTTGATCCATACCGAATGTGTGAGAATTTGAATGAATTGAGTCAACAAAGTCGGCATCAGTTGGATCTAATCGACAGGCAGGGACTGTTTGTTCAAACTGATAAGCAAATTGTTAGTTTATGGGTAATTTGGATTAAAATTGACTGTTAACGAAATAAAGTTGACTTACGAAAGGACCAGCTGGATCTAAACCTGTAATACGGCCTAGTTTATCAAGTCTTTCACCAGCATAACCAGCAATATGTGAGCCTAAACTGTGACCAATTATGTGCACCGATCCGAAAGAGATATTATGCACGGCCTAGAGATGTTTCGAAAATTAAAGTTTGCAATTTCTGACAATATAGAATGAATGAATATTGCATTAGCCCAACAGAAGTTTGTATGGTTAAAAATCGCACTCATATTTACATCTACATTTGAACCAGTATTGCACATACTTCATAGGAACACGACTTTCTCACCAGACTAGAACCAGTTGAACAATCAGATGGAAGAACGAGATAAAAGACGGTTTTTGTGGTATTCACTTATCTCGTTCTTCCAGATAATCATTTTGAATGCAAACTAGTTAATACTAGTATTACATTGTCTTTACATACATTCAGATCCTTTATCAAATTTGCAGTCAAAGCTCCAACAACTCTTGTATTGACAGTCGCCTGACCATATGGTGGTTGATTTCCAAGACTCCAGTCAATTATAATTACGTTGTATTTTCCTTTCTTAAGGTACTCATCCTTAATACGTCTCATCCATTGGCCAACAATCAAATCGTCAATAAATCCATGGACGATGAATATTGTATTCAATTTAGGATCAAAGGTAGAATTTTGAATACTTGTATGATTGTCATTATGTAGCAGTGTTTCATTTACAGGATTTGTTGGAGTGAAAAGTAAAAACCTAGTTCCAATTCTAGCAGGACTTTGAGGCAGAAGTATTACAGGTCTATGCAGCGGATCAAAAAAATCAGTTCTGTAAAACTTCCCGATTCCTGGATATTCGACGGAATCCAAATCTGAATAAAAGATCAAACGGTTTTGAAATTTCAAATAGTTATACGAATATCCTATAAACCTCATAATAAAATTTACCAGTGATGCTTTCTGCGTTAGTTAAAGCAAATAGAAACAAAACAGAGAGAAGCTCTCTGAGATCCATGTCTTTTGAAACTGATCTTCTTGTGGAGATTTTCTACTATTGAAACTTGTTTTTGCAAAAGGAGGAATATGAAGATTATTTTGTGGGAATTTATACAGAGTTTAATGTTAAAGTACATCCGTGACTAGACTAATAATTATCACTATTTCGAAGTAAAATGTGAATAGTTATGATACTGTTATCTATTTTAGAATATTTAATTTAGTTTCTTAATATAATTTTAGAACAGAACATAGTTAAGATTGTCTATTACTTGCAAAGAGATATATACTGACCTTGAACTTTAATTGAGTTATTTTTAGAACAAAGTTCATGTGAATAACCTGATGCAGAGCTCGTCAGGATGATAACTTTCAATTAGTATCGTCCTTAACAGTGGTTTCTTGAAGTTAGCTGCAATAAATTTTATCTTCTTTTTACTTGAGCTATACGACATTTTAATATTATCAATTTTATAGACCAGTTCGGCATTTAAGATTTAATTGTTTCGCATTCAATACTGTCACGTTTATTCTCAACGTGAGACAATTTTGTGGGATCGCTTTCAATCTCCACACACTGGAAAATAAATATTGAGTCTAAGACTCGATTAAATTCCAGTCAAAGGATAACAATTTACAATATATGTATGTGTATTTAAAAACATTTATTGGTTTAGTTTCCTTCATCTATAGTTAAGAAAAATAGAATGACTTACTGTTTGACTACTACTAGATCCGACGTTCTTGGTGTCCAGTAAATTGTGTTGGAACGCTTTTCAAATATAATTCAAGTTAATGCACAATAGAGTTTTTATTATCAAATATTTACTAATCTTCACAGAAACATACATATATTTAATAATACGTTTTCTTTAAAATTTTCTGATCAAGAGCATAACTTTACTACAGCAAAAGAAGGAATAATTGTTGGGTTATTTCAGTCGAGTTTATATACTCTCTCGCCAAAAGACTTCACAACTTGACCAAAAACAGTCCAAAGTATTCTCAGTCCGCAAACATTTGTTACCTTGACCATCCAATGGTCAAAGCATATAAAATTTTCATTTGTTCATGTCTATCATTTCTGTTACCTTGACCATCCAATGGTCAAAGGATATAAAGTTTTCATTTGATTAGTACATATTTATTAGACTAAAGGTTATTATAGTTAGATTTATGTGTTATAAACTCTCTGTTTGCCTAGCGCGGGCTATTTCCTTAACCTAACTTAATCAACCTAACCCAACTAACTTAACTTAACTGTATTACGTTAAGGAGATAGAAAGTGTTCAACAGAAACCACATATCTCTTTAGTACCACTTAAATTGCAAACACTTAGATTCGAAATTTCGATTATTAACTTCTAGACTTTTTTATTTCGCGGCCCACTTTCTATCGACCAAATAATTGAAGGATAGGGATAATTGAAGAGACAGCAGAGTATTTGGTTGAATAGCTTCAATTTCCTCAAATTATAATAATAAATAAAATGATTTTCATCACGCTTTCTTTGTACATTTAAGAGAAGATTTAATAAAATACCGATTTCTCAAATCAATGTAAATATAAATACTTCATATTTTGAGGCGATTTCATACTCTTCAAAGTTCTTAGATGGATATAACTCGTGGGCCGCGGTTCAACAATTTCTATTATTGATAGTTGATGAGTTTTTTCTTTAGAGATCTTCAATAGTGAAGTAAGATAACTTTATAGACAATATATTACACATTATTATCAATAATTTTCAGATATTCAAACATTAGATTAGTGTGAATGAATTGTTTTTTATTATGAGCATTAAACAACACTAAATATTTAATCGATAGTACTATACCAAGACTAAAACATTTATATTTACAATATTTTATTCTTTTTAACGAATCACAAAAGTTCTATATGCATTTCATGTCGAATTTGTTCGCTAAACTAACGATTTTATAATTTGTTTCTCTATTTCTTCTATAAACTGTTCGCGTTTTCCTTGATGAGAATCTTTTCAAAGTATATTTTAATCTACAGTTAAGATTGACTTCTAACTTATTTGTCATCAATTCAATCAATAAAACTATAAAAGTGATCAAAACTGCATAAATATAAGCAAAAAACAGAGATAACGCATCTTCGAGTAGACCCATAGTACCTGAAATACTAGCACTTAATCGCATTGAATTGAAAACACATTGTCTCGATCTTTTTTTGGTTTTATTTGTAATCTCATTGATCAATGCTCTCCGAATCTGGGCATTTATTGTTCCCATTTCTTTGAGACTAAGAATTCTGTAAATATATCAATTTAATCATTAACCTGAAAAATCCTATTTAACCATAGTTATAAATCTTACATTTTATTGATCTTACAGATGATTTTCCTATCAAAATCTAATCTAAAAGCCAAAGCCAATTGTGAAGGGATGAATAGATTTCGAGATATATAAAGATTGAGCTCTGGACGCTTCACGCAATGGTGGATAACATTCAATTGCAGTGATAATGAGGTTCCGATATAAACCCTTTTCTTATCAATTATAGAATTGACAAAATATTTGCTTTTTGCAACTTCTCTTTTAACCAATCCGCGAAGGCGATCCTTTTGCATTCTTTTCCACAGTAATCTTATGTTTGGTTCATTTTCATTCTGTACGAGTAAAGCATTTCAACAAATATTTCAAATTTTGATCAATTTTTGAGATTTAAAAACTATTTGGACATTCTAGTATTAAGATTTCGAATTCGTATCAAAATAAGTATTCCATTAAAAAAACTTTATCCAAAAGATATATTTACGACTTAAGCCTAGGGATTAAGAGATTTTTTCAAAGCCCACCTCCTTCTTAATTATTAAAAAAGCATAATCTCAAAGTCATTCGGAATTATGTGAAGTTTGAAATGCTTACTTACTTGAAATATACTTTCAAAAGCAGATCCACTGCCAACAGTCGGAATCACATCTTTATTCCTGACCAAATCTTCGATAGAATCGATGAGATTTTCGGGTTGTTTAGTCACTAGATAAGCTCCAATTACTTTATTAATTGAAAGCCAAAAGAATATAATACCATAAAAATAAATGATAAGAAGCAGTGTTCCCATATTTAAGGGCAGTTTACTTTTAACGGCTGCAAAAATTGATCATTTATTAGAACAGAAAAATAAAGTATAAGATAATTTATATATTGATGAAATAGAGTTATTGGAAAATCAACATTTACGTTTATATAGTAATGCTCTCAAAACCATTCCGAAAGCTTTTACAAAACAGATTTTTCGAAGTAAAGAGATAAATAAAGCTACTAATAATGTTGATAAAAACAATAATAACCAAGTCAGTCCGTCTATATTGCTGATATGGGCCAAAATATCTTTATAATACTTTCTCCTCGATGGCGAGCTTAGAATTGCTGCATCATCGGTAAAGAGACTTTCTGAATATTCAACTATTTCCATTCTGTCGTATGTGATGATCGATGGACTCAAAATCATGTCTACCTCCTGCTGGTACAACAAACAGTTTATTCATTAGTAATTTCTTTTGAAATTAGATACTTCAAGGTCCGTGTTTTACATACCTTATTCAGTATCATGCCATACATTCCAGTCCAGTTGCCGTTTTCGAAAACTCCCCATTCGTTATCCTTAGGCTTTTGGATTGAATAACTTTTAGAGGAGAAAATTAATTCTCTTAAAGTTAACTCATTTTATGCAGACCATTTTCACGTAACACACTTACCTAAAATTCAATTTAGAGCAAACAAATTCGAGAAAGTCACCAAAAATTCCTTCAGCTTTCAGTATCCCTTTATTCTTGTCTTGAATCAAGTTAACCATTGGTTTGAGCTGTAAAATGAAGCTTAAAATATTGCTTTAAATTAAAGTATTTCTTAAATAACTTACATCTAGAGCGGCAACTTTCAGGTGCATTATTTCTCTGGCGATATAAGTTTGAAAAGTTTAAATACGAACCAAACCTTAGCTTACTTTGACGAAAACCAATACAATTAATCTTTTATTACGAACAACAAAAAGAAATACAATAAAGCACAAAACTTAAGGAAACTAAAACATAAATCTCTGACTGAATAAATCGGAAGCATTTGTGAATTAATTATGTTAATATAGAAAAAAAATCAAATAATAGTTCACATTTGACTTCAATTGTAGTGTTAAGAATAAAGCATTTAATGTAGTATTGAAATACATATTTAGGAACACTATTATTCGTTTAACAGATCATTTGATTCATAAAACTAAGTCATAAATAGTATGCATAAATAGGCTATAAATTACAATTTGCGAAATAAGCGATAATGAGCCAAAATGTAAAAGTTAGCCTTTTGTTATATTTATTTGAATAATAGATGAAATAATCACTAGTAGATCTTAAATGATTAACTAAATAATGCATTTAAGCAAAAAACGGCAAATTTATTTAATACGAAAAATTCAAAAGTAAAACAACAATACTTTTATAATAGTATTCAACTTGCAAAACAAACTGCAGCTCCAACAAAGCTAACAATTATTGATCATTTGATTGGTATAAAATTAAAGGCTTTTGGTATAATAATAGTCTTATTTCATCAATTCAAATACTAATGATCTGATTTATATGATCCTAAACGGGATATCATTATCGTTGAATTTCACACTGAACTTGGAAATCGTTGAGAAATTATTTCTGCTGAATTATAATATCAGTAAAACTATACTAAAGAATAAGTTTCTGGAAGATATCAATGGTTTGTGTCCAAAATCTTTATAGCATTGTTATGGTTATAAATGATTCGCAATAACAGGATTTGATTCATATTTATATAGACTGCATCTTTGATTTTGTCATTTAATTGTGTTTCATTTTATATATTCTATAGATAATTAAAGTATAAATCATTAGAATTAACACAAAGCAATCAAATATTATTAGGTGTTAGCTCACTTTTTGTATGATTTGTAGATTTCGTTATTCAAACAAGTGATGAGGTTCATAACTATTAAAGTTGTGACACTTGTTAGTGGAACAATGAACACAAATGCAGATTAATATTGAAGTAAATTTATCAAACTTTGTTATTCATTTTCAATTTAGAGTTTAAATTACAATTAATTCTACTAAATTCTTTTACTTTCGGATAGATACCAAATACGAGATCAACATCAGAGAACATTTTATAAACCAACAAAGTGTCAAATGTTGAAGTTTTAATTTTTCGAATACTCTAGTAAGAGAAGATGTTTGTAGTATAATAATTATAATTTGAATTATCTGAAGTGTAGTGTTCACTTTAGGTTTTTTCCTGTAGTCAAAATTCATGAAACCATGAAAAATGAGCAAAATATTGTGATAACCAAACATTAATTCCAATTCATTAATATACCTCGGAACGAAAAATTCGGAAAAAGTAATTGTAAAGTTTTTAACAAAAATTACAATATATTGACCTGAAAGTTATCACAAGAATGCATTTGATTCTAATTATTACGACTAAAATGAAATGACCATTTAATTCGATCTCCCTTTGCAACGATACACTTATCAATGCGTTGTTTCACACTTTTGTTCAACGACTCCTATAGTCTAACGTTAAATTGTTTCATATTTGGCTAATTTTCGCGACCCGTAATTGAATGGTTTTTGTTCTTCTTTCTCAATAATATCCTTTATTATTCCCCATAAGTGTCGAATCGGGTTGGGGTCTGAAAAATTAATTCTCAAAATATGCCATGGGTTTCCTGATTTCTTTGTCTTAAGATATATTTTTCGGACTACGCATATGAATATTATTTTTCAAATTCCTCCATAAAAAGTCGGGGCTGGTCAAACAGAATGACTGTAGTGGTATTGATAAAATAATTTTCGATAACACAATTACACTGTCTTACGGTTAACGACATGTTTGGTTAGTTTGATAAAACTTTGAATAATGTATGCGAGTTTTAATGATTAAAATTTATTTGTCAATAAATAAGGCATATTCAAAACAAATCTTTACATTATATCTTTTGAGATTAAAAAGTTATTAAAGATTTTCGGACGGAAATGATAAATTGACAGTTCCGTACTAACTATCCGTAATGTTATTATTAGTGGATTAATATGAATAGTGTTGAAAATTATTGGTCGATATATTTAGACGCATAGCTTTCTTTTGTGATGTACGCGTTTAGTTCTAACGCTCGCGTTAGATCAAATTTTGATACTCAAACTTGCGATCATGCCCGGGTACCAAGCATTTATCATGAGAACTTTATACGTAAAATGTTATTCAAAATGTTGTGTATTTTGTCGGACTAAATTGATTTAAGTTAAAAATGAGATTTGAATATTTCAGAAAATGCTTCTCTTAAAGGACAATTAGTTTATTCATGCATTAAAGCTTATTATATCAAAAATTTCGAAAATAAAATGAAGCAAAATTTAGATTTATGTTTTACGCACTCGAGGCATATCCTTTTATTCATTTTTGTTGCTAAGTGCTTTCTGGCAAACCATAAACGAAAACTTGAAATTTTCTCAAGTTTATTTGATTTGAAATTATGTGCTACGAGTTATATGTTCATATAAGTGAAGTTATATGACTTAAGTAGTCTCAACTCTTTATATTTAGAGATTATTTTCTTAAAAAACTCATACTTTGTCTATTGAATTAAAACTAAAGGCTACCTGTGAGAACTTTTGTTGGTTGCTATACGAAACGATAAGAAATAGTTAAAGATAATAAATGAAAAAATTGCCTGTAATCATTAGATTTTACCAAGAACTTGATAATAAACTTTAGCTCAATTTGAGTCTCATATGAGTTTAAGCATTTTCAAGAATATTCTCACAATAAGCTATGGTAAGAACAACATTGCTAAAATAATATAACACTATTAGCTGAGTTTATGTAGTACTTTAAGGGAGTACAGGGAGTTTAGAGGTATGCATGAACCACCCTTTAAATCTTATACTTTCTAAAGACACCGCATAAACTTGATTAGTGGTCGGCACAATGAATATAATATCATCGACACTCAATTGAGAATGTAAATAACAAGGAACCACTTAATTTTTTCAAACAGTAAAGTTTCGAAACTCTGTTTTAAAGCATAATAGGAAAATAAATCCACTTTACTCTTATTAGCTTATGGAGAGAAATTAATTTTAAATCTTTATCAAGTAACCAATTAATAGATAATAATATTGATAGTAATAATTAATAAAAAATTATTCATGAAAGCACTATATAATAATAGTATAAAATAGCAGAGTAAAAATCAATCTTTATCTTTACACTTTTAAAGATATTTTTGATTGTATTTTTATTCTTACAAAACATGAAATAGACATAAATTGAAAACTCAGGAAATTAATTATTTTTTATAAAATAAACTTAATTATCGCCTATTTTTAAAGTAAACTTTCATATGATATTTCACAAATGAATGACAGTAGAGCACTTAAGATCTAATTCTCTTCTTTAAAAAAAATATATTTGACTTCCGCTAAATCTGTTAGCCTATTGAAGTTCTATTTGAATTCGATGATTTGCTTAGAGTATGGAAAAAAGTTTAACTCAAATGATTGAGGGCTAGTTTTATGTTTTATTTTCTTTTAGATATCATCCAATTGATATTTGAGAATATTTTTTAAATCTGACTCATTTTATTATTGCAAGAATGAAATCTGTGGTAAAAATATAAAAAAGTTTCGCTGTCCCACTTTCAGATAGCTTACATTTCGAACATTGCAGTGCAATCAAATAACAATAATTAATACAGCATCAGAGTTGACAGAGTAGTATACAATTAATGAATATTAAAAATTGTCTTAACATTGTAATAACAACAATGAACAACAAACTAAATAATAATGAGAAAGCCTTTAGTTATATTTATTTAAATAATAAATAAAGTAATTATTCGTGTTAAATGACAAAATAAATAATGCTTTTAATAAAAAACAGAAAATTGATTTAATACAGAAAACCTTACAGACAAATATTTCAATGCCTTTGCAAAAGTTGAATGAGAACTACTGTAAAAGAAACTGCAGCTCCAATAAAGCTAACAACTATTGATCGCTTGATAGGTATGAAACCGAGTGCATCAGGTATAACATCAGAGCTCTGTTTCATTGATTCAAATACTAATGACTTGATTTGTATTATTCTGAACGAGACATCGTTATCACTTAATTTCAAATTCAGTTTCGAAATTACTTCTAAGTAATTGATACTGTCATTGAAAAAGCTGACCATCATTACAACTACTAAATTTATTGATAGGATAATCGAAAATTCAAACCAAAACTTTATGAAAATGATTAAATTGTAGTCATAATGATCTTTACTAAATTCAGATATACGCAAAACTGTACTAATGAATGATTCAGTGAAAGATATGAATGGGATATGTCCAAAAATCTTATTACATTCTTGTTTAAGTATTGCTATGTTTGTAAATGATTCACAATAATATCGGATTTGATCCATGTTTAGATATACTGTATATTTAATTTTATCATTTAATTGTGTTTCAATTTTGTAAATTTTATAGAAGGTTAAGGTATAGATCATTAGACTTGATGTTAACCAACCAAATGATGCCAAATGATAGCTTAGCTTTCTAAATATCAAATAAGTTCCATCACTGAAAGAAGTGATGAGATGTTTATCGATAACTATAAACGTTGTGGTATTTGTTAGTATAATAATAGCCCAAATACATACTAATACTAATGAAAGCTTATCAAACTTTGATTTTTCATTTTGTGGCTTCAATTTTAAGTTTAATTTGTTATCGATTTTTACAAATTGATTCCATTTGTATATAGTCACCAAATATGAAATGGATATTAGAATAGATTTAAGAAATAACGAAATAGGCAACAACGGAATTGTGCTTTGTTTGATTCCATGAAATATTCGAATACAAGTATGAAATTGAAATATAATTATTATAAGACGTATTATTCGGAGTATTATTTTGATTTTGAGGCTTTTGCTGTCATCGAAATCGATTAATCCGTGAAATACTAACACAATTTTGAGAAACTTAAACATTTTGCGTTACATTTGTTTGAAAGTAACACTCATTCAAACGCTTCAGAAAATGACTTCATTTGCAGATGCGAGACCGATAATAATTGCTTTATTTAAATGCATTAAAAATATGAATCCCTGAGTGCCATTCCATAAAAACAATGTATAATTAACAAATAGTGATTCTGTCTTTTTGATAAACATTGACTTTTTGTTGTTCTCTTGTCTAAATATTTAATCAAAAAGCACTCAATAAGTGACGACATGTGAAGTTTTCCCGAAAAGTTATTTGCTAGACAAAATTGAGAAAAAGCTTTCAAAGCTTCGCCTCATTTAAACTCAGCAATTGATTTACCTAAGGATATTATCAATGAAGTTATTGCTTAAAAAGTATTTTAAATGTTATTTATAATTGAATTTTTGATTTAAATTGAATAAAATAACATTTTTCACTGGAATTTTATAAACACTTAAAACGAATGTGGGTGTAAATATAATATTTTAGACTCCTAAATTAGTACAGTTTGTGAAGTCTATGCCCAAGCTTGAAGTTCACATTTCTTCGAGTTTTGTTTAGTGGTTAAGGTTGAAGTAGTCATTAATCCATTTTCTGTTGAAATAAGGATTCCATACCGTGAGAATACAGTTTATGATCCCGAAAAATACAAAATCTTGAGTTTTTAGGTCTTTTTTTCTAATTTTTTACCCTCTTATGGGAACTTATATCCAACGAAGACAAACATGAGGCCACTAAGAATAAAGGCCATAAAAAATTTAAGTTTTACAACCCTAAACAGATTTTATTAAATAAAATTATAAATTGTAAAATAGATATAATTTCGTTCATCAAAACCAATAATAGTGTGTTGCCGCCAAGGAAAATTTGCACTGGGCGATAGTAGATATATAATATATATTATATGTATATAAACGATTGAATACAAATATAATCTCCACTCATAACTCTTGAGAGTGAAAGTAGCACCTTCTGACGAGATATCTTGTAAATTTTAACCATAATTGACCAGTTTCTCTTAATCAAACCCGCCTTGGATCAACTTACAGCTATCACCCACAAATTTAGACACTAATTTTGAATTCTACTCATGGTTCTCTATTAAAATAACATATAATATATTGAAATTCATCGATTGCTTTCAAGTTTCTTTTAATAAAAAATTTATATGTAAACCGCAAATTTTAAAAAATATATGCCAATCTGGCCCCAATTAAAGTCATCTGAAGTTTTAATTCACACAATCTGTCCAGAATAGACCGTAGGAAACTTTTTAATACACAAAAACAAAAGATTCATTGTGCATTTTATTAAAGCTTGCGAATTCTTTATACCCCCTTGATAGAAAGATTAACAGATAAAATCTATCCTCATTAAACCGATAAAGAGTGATAGTTTATTTTTCTTCAACTGTTACAATTTAATCAGAAATATCACAATTTATATTTGTATGCAAAATTAAGTAGCAAATAAAAGAAATTAAAAATAAAAAGTTATAAAAACTAGACATCGATATATCGATTGGTAACACAATCGTATGGAAACCACTCAAGCCCTTCTGTCCAACAACCATTCTCAATGGCGTTCGCAATAAAAGTCAATGCCCTCTCCAAACAGTCTTGAGTTCTAACTTGATCTCCAAAGGCCATCTGTATCACATGTCGTTCTCCATCCACTGGTAACTTAGTTCTAGCTAAGCGCACCGAAACAACTGGCGTTTTAGCAGCATTAACTCTAACTAGAGGATTATAATGATGATCTAGAACGAGATTAAATATAGAGAAAAATATTTTATCAAAGCAGCTCAAAATACTCACAAGTTCTTCTTCCACCATCATTCGAAACAATTAAGACAGTGGCATGAACAGCATGAAGTTGAATATTTAATTCCTAAAGGTCCGGCAAGCAAAAAGGCCACAAAACGATACTTTTTAGACAACGATCTTATGGTCTTAAGCACATCAGTATTGTTTGAAATGAATTTAGAACGATGCTCCGGGTGGCGTCTCATGAACTCTTTTAGCTCTTTTATTCCATCTTGAGTTCGACCGATTATCCTTGGACACAGATAAAAATCGCCCATATCAAGGGACGCCCACTTAGAATAGAGCCTGGACCAAAAATTTAGTTCGGTATCCTGAACATCGTCCTTGGTGTAACTTGAGTAGAAAAATCACTTCATTTAGTCATACTTTTAAAATTCTTATAATTTAAAATTGTCATCTATGTTTAATTTAGCAAAAATAATTTTACTTTCAATCATTCTAGTATAAAAAAATGCATACCTATGAAATCCATACATCTTCGCATATTTTCCATCCTTAATATATCGATTTAACTCACTCTGCAGTATCTCATTGAATTGACCATTGCCAGAGTTGATGAATGCTGGATCAAATTCAGACGAGGTCTTGATTTTACGACTAGCGCCAACCGAAAAAACCTCATTAGGGAAGAAAAAGTTGAACAAAACTTGTGAGCCTCGGAGTGTATTTTCAAGTTTGAAAGATTTGAACCGGTCCTCCCATCCAGGCGGATGATCGTCATTTTGATAAGTATCCAAATCAAATCCCTCTTTGGAAGACAACGAAGGCGAAACCGCTAATCCAAAATTGATGGTCTTTCTATCAAGCATGGACGAACAATTGCACGCAAATTTTGGTACACACTCATTTGCCATAGAAGTAGATTTCAGAGTGATTCTGATCGTATGTTATATGCTGATGAGTAAGACAGGATTGGCGTTTTTAGCGACAGACGACTCTTGTATCTACATAAAAGATCGCACTTTTAAAAGCTTAATTATAATTTAACAAGGAAATAAAAACTTATAGTTTACATGCCATAATCAATCATAGTTAGTTAAGTATAGCCTATAAAATGAATACAGTAAAGTTCTATTACAATCAACTACTGTTATAGTTAAGTTCTATTATATTTAACAAAATGCTTAGGCCTCCACCCTTTAGCATAGACGTAACGTTAATATAGTTAACTACCATTATAGTTAAGTTGCGATATAGTTAAGTAATCCTATATGTTCTCAAGTGGTTAAATATAACGTGACTTTACCGTATATATTTCTAATCATACAATTGTTGTCATAAATACTCTATACTTACCGAAGCAAAACCAACAAAAAAATTCAACTGAAGCAAATTCACAATTTGAAATCCTCAGTCCAACCTAATTTAGAGTTTAAATATTAATATTGCTTAATTATAATTACACACACAAATAATATTTAACTTGACTACTGTATGACTATTTTATAAATGGAAGATACGCGCTAAATTTTGATGCCTTTAAAACTATTATAGACACTCCTCAAAACAAACGACTCACATAAAATACGACTATCATTTATAAATAATTACGGGCTCACTCAAAAGTCGCCTCAAACAAGAAATTAAAAACATTCCCCAAAACACTTTTATAAATTTTAGTTTTATTTTAACTTTAATTTTAATCTTAATTCCAATTTTATTTTTTAGCTTTATATATTTTATTTTAATTGTATTTTGTAACTTTTACTAATTACGTTGAAATATGTTCAACAATAATTGAATTATCGATTATTTCGCGCGCGAAAGTTCATGAAGATCATAAATAGGAAAAATGAACCAAAAGGTGAGTACTTTTAAAGTTACTTTATCTATTGTTATCTTAATAACAGGTGTACATAATTTAAATAAGGGAGAAAGCGTGGACCGAGACAAAGGGGTCTGTGTGGTTTAAGTATTAAATTGCACATTATTATAATTTCCTTATTTATATATTATGATTTCCTTAATTGTAATTCAAATTTATTAATCAAGCTTTAGTTAATTATTATACAAAATAACAAAGACATAATCAAACACTTATAAATCAGACAAATTTCAGTTAACATTACATTTTATGAAACACTCGATAAGAGATAAACAAAGTTTAGGTCAAATTAATACTTTTAAGAGTTTTAGTTTTTTTCAAGAGATATGCGTAACCATAAGCTAATGGTAAGAGTATTAGTGCAAAAATATCAATTAATCCAATAAATACTGTATGATATGACCAACATTTAAATTGCGTATATAGATTTCAAGAAATCAATTTATTCTTTAGGAAAGAAAGTTTCGAACTCCTATTCTAAAGCCATCAAAATGTTGTAAACAGAAAATTTAGGACTGCAATAATTGCAGTAATAAAAGTAATTATTACTTTTTATGAAATAACTTGTGTTTCCTAATTCCCACAACAAGATTTAGTAAGTTGAAGACATTTCACGAACGAATCGTAATAAAACACTTTGAAATGCCACTTTTTTGTTAAAAAGAATGAATGTTTGACTACAGCTTAGTCTATTCGTCTGTTGAAGTTTCATTGCAATTCGATGACTCTCTATGAGTATAAAAAAGCTTGACTCAAGAAATTGAGGGCTAGTTTTATGTTTAGATCTTTTCACTCAATCTTCGTCAAATTAATATTTGACAATATATTTGAAATCTGCCATATTTTATGTATTTTGAACATGAAACCTTTTTCCTATGATAAAAAAGTGAAACAGAGTTTACGAAACTTTACTTTCGATAAATTAAATTTTGAAATCTTGCAGTTCAGCTAGATAATAAATATGTATTGCAGCATGAAAGTTGATAGAATAGCATATAATGAATGAATATTAAAAATTTTCTGTAGTAACACTGAAAATAAACGAAAATAAGCTAATCTATAAACATCTAGTGAGTGATATAAAGTTCTATATGTAATGTTATTTAAATTATAGATAGAATTATTTAATATCACTCACCTGACAAAAAAATTTAACTTTTATTGTATTTATATGGATATTAGATGAAGTAATTATTGATATTAAATGACAAAATAAATAATGCTTTTAATAGAAATACAAGAAAATTACTTAATACAGAAAAATTTAGAAGAAAAAAACTTTTACAAGAGTTGAATGAGAACTGCTGAAAAAGAAACTGCAGCTCCAATAAAGCTAACAACTATTGATCGCTTGATAGGTATGAAACCGAGTGCATCAGGTATAACATCAGAGCTCTGTTTCATTGATTCAAATACTAATGACTTGATTTGTATTATTCTGAACGAGACATCGTTATCACTCAATTTCAAATTCAGTTTCGAAATTACTTCTAAGTAATTGATACTGTCATTGAAAAAGCTGACCATCATTACAACTACTAAATTTATTGATAGGATAATCGAAAATTCAAACCAAAACTTTATGAAAATGATTAAATTGTAGTCATAATGATCTTTACTAAATTCAGATATACGCAAAACTGTACTAATGAATAATTCAGTGAAAGATATGAATGGGATATGTCCAAAAATCTTATTACATTCTTGTTTAAGTATTGCTATATTTGTAAATGATTCGCAATAATAACGGATCTGATCTATATTTATACATACTGTATATTTAATTTTATCATTTAATTGTGTTTCAATTTTGTAAATTTTATAGAACGTTAAGGTATAGATCGTTAGACTTGATATTAACCAACCAAATGATGCCAAATGGTAACTTAGCTTTTGAAATATGATGTATGTTCCATCACTGAAGGAAGTGATGAGATGTTCATCGATAACTATAAACGTTGCGGTATTTGTTAGTATAATAATAGCCCAAATACATACTAACATTAATGAAAACATATCAAACTTTGATTTTTCATTTTGTGGCTTCAATTTTAAGTTCAATTCATTATCAATTTTTATAAATTGATTCCATCTGTATATAGTCATCAAATATGAGATAAATATTAGAGCACATTTGAAAAACCACGAAAGAGCCAAGAATTTAGTTCTATTTTGTTTCACTTGTTGAAATACTCGAATACAGCAGTAAAATTGCAAAATAATTGTTATAAGACGTATGACCCTGAGTATTGTTTTGACTTTGAGGTTTTTGCTGTCATCGAAATCGATTAATCCGTGAAATACTAGCACAATGCTAGAAAATCTAAACATTTTTTACTACACTTGTTTGAAAGTAACGCTCATTCAAACACTCCAGAAATATCTTCATTTCTTACATGTATACTAGAAGTTACTTTAAGTCTATTAAAATATTTTTTCTTGAATACCTTTCCATATAGTGAATAGAAAACGATCCTGTACTGCTGATAAACGCTCAAGTCTTGTCAGTTTAGGGTCTAAATGTACAATAAGTACACAATAAATACAATGAAAAGCATTTCTTTTAATAAATTAGTGCTAAATATATGGAAGTTATATTCATATCCATTAGTATAATAACAACTAAGATGACAACATTAATATACACAAGTCTTAATGTATATATTAATTTGGAAAAATTCATCAAAGTAGAATAGTTTGAGGTTCAGAAAAACAATTGCGAAATAAAGACAGATAAACAACTCAATCATAGGCTCAACTTGAAACACTTATAGAGATCTCGATAAAAATTAATAAATTTTTGATCAATTAGTTGATTGTAAGATATAAACGAGCATAAGCCGGAGACATGAGACATGTTTTATCAATTGAGACAAACTTTACGACATCAACGAACTTATTGAAACGATTATTTTACCAGAAAATGTGATATTTTTCAGACTTTATATTATAATGAAATAGCGAGTGATAAATGATGTTACCAAAACTAAAAAAAAATTACAAGAATTCAGATTTCGACAAAGAAAATGTAAATAGCCTGAAAATGATTTTACCTTAGTCTAGAGTAAAAACTATAATAGTTAGAGCAAAACTAATTGCATATTTGAATTCTACGTTAAAAAGTACACCAAAAAGATTTATTATCAGCTTTGTTCGAGATGATTTTGACCTAATAGGCCAAAGAATAATCTTAATTATTGATCCTTTATTTACGCATAGTCAATAAAAAATGTTTATTGGGTTATAAAAAGGTAGTTTATTATAAAAGTGATTGTTAAATTATAGAATTTTTGAGAAACAAAGTACAACTAAATAGTTGTCAGATATGAGGGTAACTTAACAAATGTTTATAAGGTATTTTCTGGCGAAACACTAAAATTAAAGCGTTATTGAAAAGTGAATTAATTAAGTTTAGCAATATGTAAAGAGTGGATAACGTCTGTAGTAATTATATAATCACTATGCTAAAGTTTATGACACAAATTTTTTTGGTGTACTTTTTGACGTAGAATTCGAGTATACAATTGGTTTTACTCTATCATAGTTTTTGCTCTAGACTGCGGCAAAATCACTTTTCCGGTCCTATGTAATTTGGTTACTATTTCAAGTTTGAAATCTAGGAATATGTTAATTAATTTTTTGAAAAAGTATTATGTATTTCTCAATTCGTTTAATAGTACAGTGCCTTTTCATGAAATTGATCACGTTAAGATTTGTTTGGTTTTTGATTTTTTCAATTGAAGTTATGTTGTACTTATCAATAAATTTGATGAATAGAAGAATAAGGTTTTCAGTTGTTAAATAAAATTTTTCATATGAAACAGAATTCAAACTGAAGAAAATATAATGATATTAGTATGTCTAGACTTTTATCTCTCTAATATAATAAAACGTTTTATACTTTTTGTTTGTTAGAATAGTTTTTTGTAAACTTTTTCCGAATTAATATACATATAGGGATTATACAGTTTTATTCTACGTTTAATGCCAACTAATGTCAACAAATTTGGAAAACTTAAGTTTAAAAACTCTTTCAAGTTCATAAAAGGCTAATCAAACTACCATCTCATACCAAATATCACAACACTTCCCATGAAAGTAAAAATTTTTGACATATTCTATTTCTTATTTATTGGCCATTGACTCGTAAGCTTAGTCATCATTTTTTGGTTTCCTTAATTAAAATTTCTTAATCAAAACTTATGTTAATTAATATACAAATAATAAATATATAGACAAAGTTTACATTTCAGATAAATTTCAATTAACATTAGATTTTATAAAACACATGACAAGAGATAAACAAAGTTTAGGTCAAATTAAGATTTTTAAGAGTTTTAGTCATTTTCAAGAGATAAGCGTAACCATAAGCTAATGGTAAGAGTATTAGAGCAAAAATAACAGTTAACACAATAAATATGATATCACCAGCATTTAAATTGCGAACATAAATAGCAGATAGTATTACAGCAATCAACAGCATAATAGTTGACAGAATAGCATACAATAAAACGAGTCGATAATGAAGTTTTTTCTTCTTCTTTCCATGGTATATAGATACCGCGCCACCAAATATTGCAATCAGTATTGATATTAATCCGATTGTTATTAAGAATCCACTTTTCATGTTAAGAGCTTTATAAGTCAATCCCTTTTTAGATATCATGAAATACAGTGCGAATATTATGACAATTATGTTAAGCACTAATAGAGTAATTCGTGCTATTTTCAGACCCATTCGCACTCTTTCCAATAGTTTTATTGACATTTTCAGTTTCCTGGAGGCCAACCACGAAAATATAAATATTAGGTGAGAAATACTACAAAAATCAGCAGTTCTAAAATGAATTAAAATATACAATCAAATTTTCATAAATGATATTTACTCTAAACTGAGAAAAATTAAAGTCTTCTTATTTGACTTGTATTTTGTAAATTTTGTCGACTGTATGGCGATCTAACTGATCACCTTTTGTACGACTTTTTTTCAATACATTTATTTGCACTAAGTAGCATTAATAAAAAACAGATTTATTTGTGAAAAAATTTGATGATTCGCTTCAATGTTATTTTGTTTGGCATTGAAAATATTTCGCTACTAAACTGGGGCATTCGGTATGAACTCAATATAACCTCAGAACATATTTAATTATTTCATCAAATTAATGTTAATCTTTGAAAATAGAAAACTAATTTAATTAACTACATGAGTATTAAAATACTTGTAGATTGAACCGAAATAAAGCAAAGAATTAATTAAGCAATTAAACGCTTTTCAAAACGTGACCGAAAGTTGATGTCAACTTTTTATCTATACATAACTACGCTCTATCTGTAATCACATAATATGCTAACAATGTTAAAGTTGTGCCAAAAGATATGTAGAAATGAGCTGAAAGGAAAGTAGTGTAAATACCGGTATAAATTCCAGTGAATAATTATTTCACATTTAAATGATACAGTTACAGCAGTAAATAGGGCTGGGAAGAGGAAGCCAGGGCTCCCCCAACATTTTTGAACATTTAAGTGTAGATCTGTAGATATTAGAATTTTCTATATTAAAAAAAGTAAAACTTAAATGTCGAATCAAAGATTAAATAGTTTAAAGCTTATATCAACTCAAATAGATGTTGCTTTGTCTTTTAGATTTAGATAATTTTGTCATAAGGTTTGCTAAAAATTTGTTGAAAACTTTTTAATGTGTGACCTCCAAGCTGAAGGTCCTGGTCACGGTAGTGAACAGAGTATAAAACAGAGTATATACTTACAGCTCTTATCAGAAAAAATTGAATACCAGATTATGGAAACAGATTCAAAGGTAGATTTAATTAAAACTGTATTTCTGAGTTCTGTTTGAATTAATCACTCGAACGACTATATTGAATACTAAGTATGCTTAATGGATCGTCGAATTTAAGTAGAGTTAGTTTATTATTGAAAGAGACAAAAATAACTTTGTTTGTTTGTGCATCTGTTGCTCTGAAAGATATAGTATAGAAGTTTTATTTCCTTATTTCAAATTTACTGCTATTCTACATACTTTTGTTAACAATATAAATGTTATAAATAATAAATTATGATAACGGTTGCTACATACAGAGATTTAGATTGCACTTTTATCAGTTTTTTCTAAGTCAAATTTATTGAATCATTTAAACCATAATAAAATTTTTATTCTCCTTCAGAAATAACACTCAATGAATTTAAAATTTATGATTAAAATATATTATATAGTGAAAATATTTCAAAATTAAACAAATAGTTATTGAATAAAAATAGTCTCAAGATTGTTGGTAAGAATAATTTGCTTGACAGACTTGAAAACTTTCTTAATGTTTTCGGTGTCGGTGGCAGTTGTGAAATGATGAATAAGCATTTTTCTCTATTCAGTCGACAACTATCGAACATATTGAATATAAACTTTTGTACACTTATTAAGTCCAACGGATTCTCATTAAATTCAGGAAAATAGTCTTTAATAGTTTTCGGTACTTTAATCGATTGAGATGAAGACATATCTGAACCTAATTTCATGAACTTATTAGCAGTATGTTTGAGCTTTTCTTCTAATAAATCAGTTTTGTTAAGAAATAAAATAAACGAAACTTCAGAAAAGGCTTTATCATTAACAATATTCTTGAAAATAAGTACAGACTCTCTCAATCGATTGGACTTTCGATCTTCAAGCAGGACCTGATCGTATTCGTTAGTCGAAACAAAAAACAGAACTGCGGTCGCGCTTTTGAAATGTTGAAGCCATTTCTGCCTCTCACGTCTCTGACCACCGACATCAACGAAATGAAAGGGAACCTCATTTATAGTAATCGCATATTCATTTATACTTTTGGTTCCTTTTCTCGAATACAGAATATCCTGATTCGAAGGCTCGTAATCTTCAGTCGAGATTCTAATCAAGTCATCAAAAAGAAATTTCAAACCATCACTAAATTGAAATTCGATTCTTCGATCGAAAGCAGTCCGAATCCCCTTATCTTTCCATAACTCGATTACAGAATCGGCGTATTGAAGAAATAGCTCAGTACTAAGTGTTTGATTTTCATACGAAAAAACATTAGACGCGTGTTTTACATTATCCTGATTTTCCCACTCGATTCCCAACTTATTTTTCGCATCAATCAATACTTTCATACCTTTCACTATATTTTGATAGATATTATGTTTTATTTGTTCGACTGACTGATTATCGAATAGTGACTGCCCGTGAATTATCTTCATCTGCTTCAAGAAAGTACTCTTTCCACTTTCACCGGCACCTAATAGAAGAATTTTAACCAGTTTCGAGGTCTTTTTCTCTTTTTCAGTAATTGCTTCAATTTTTGTGTTCTGATCCCACCGTTGCTCATCTTCAGTATCGTTACAGCCGAAACAACACGACATTTCTCGAATATGAGTAAAGACTTATTTGAAATATGGATAATTTTATTATATTTAAGCTTGAATTATGGAATAATTTTCACTTTGCTCATATCTCCCTTCATACAGTAATGGATCAAATAGTTTATGTTCTCTGTGAGTGCAGTCGAAAGTCATAAATGACAATATGTTTTATTATCATCAAAGTGTTTATTTTATATTATATTAGATTATGCTTTCAGTATATGCTACTCTTATTTAGGTTATATTAGATTATAAAAACATAATTTAGTTATAAAGATATGAAAAGAAAAGTTGTGAAATGTCAATGGTGTTAAAGGTTAACTTTCACATTGAGTATGACTTTTATTAGTTATTTATCAAATTTATTGTACGCATGCCATTTAAACTCCAAACTCTTGCCTTCATCTCCAGACATATTCTGTCGCTTACATTTTGCATTTAATAAAATATTTGAACTGTTTGTTTCTAAACTTAGCACAAATTTGCAAAACTTTCCTGAAGTATATATTTCGAAGACATTGTTTTTTAACATTTTGGAAAATGAATTTTATTGAGGAAGACTTTGTCGGAAGCTCTATCAACTAAAGAAGTAGCGAATTACATAAATTTATGACGCATCAGTCGTATAATTCGAAAATTCAGTCAACGAAGAATTAATTTCTGACGGTTTTTACAATTTATTGTACTGGTAAAACCTGTAAAGACTGTTCAAGAAACCTATAAAACTTTCAAACTGAATATCTAATTATTTAAACAATTTTTAGTTTCCAATGAAGAAAGACTCTAATGCAAGCATTTCACAAGTAAAAATCTGAGTATAATTCTTACTATGTAATAAATATTATTTGAGTTCTACTCGTAATAGTTGGTAAATTCGTTCAATAATATAAAAGAACGGACAAAACTTTGTTTTTTCGTCAATTTGCTGAACTCTTTCCAAAAATTTATTATTTAGTAAAATTTTGTAGAAGATATCAATATGAGAAATAGATCAAATGCCAATTTTTATGAACTAAATAGTGTACTCAAAACCTTAATAATCGTTTATAGCAACCAGAAGTGATCGTTGTAATGACGTTTTCAATCAGACCCTTAAATAGAAGCCTTCCTATAGATTATAGCTCATATTAAATAGAGAATCTATTCTACCTATTTCGAGGATGCTGAATACTAATATCAGAGTTTTGACCTCCACACATAAAAATTTCACAAGTTATAAGTTTATCATATGGAATTTTATAATGCAAGTCTATGGGGGGGGGAACTTCGGTTGAGGGGTACTAAATAGGCGCAACCATAAAGAAACATCATAAAAATCGAGTGACATGCAATCGATAGTACTTGACAAGATGAGTCGAACCATATCAAGTTTTTGCAGCCACGCCCACTTTTAACGTTTTCTTTATAATACATTTCTGAGTGGAAAGAGTATTATAAAAACAATATTACACGTGCGATCGGTAGCGCTCAGTAATACAAATATAACCATTACAAATTTTGGCAGCCGCACCCACCTGTTCACTAATCACGTCCACTTTTATATTTTAAAAGTTAATTTCTGAGTGGGAGGAGCATCATAAAAATCATATGACATGTATAATTGATAGTACTCATTAAGATAAGTCGAACCATACCAAATTTTCAGAGACACGCCCATCCGTTCACTAGCTACGATCACTTATATATATTATTACTTTAATTTATTTCTAAGTGGGAGGAGCAGTAAACAATTCACTCGACACATGTAATCGATAGTGCTTTTTGTTACGAGTCAGACTATACAAAATTTTTGGAGCCACGTCCATCCATTTAATATCTAAACCTATTTTTACTATCCGGATCTTATTAACTTACAGTGTCATAATAGGCCTCTATGATGATACTGTTGAGTTGGGAGATTCAGACAGTTATTTCGATTTTTAAAGATATTTATTTACATCTTAATTTAAATCGAATTTATAAAAAGTTTATTTGCACTATAATATAATATAAAAATTATTTTTCAAAGCTGGCTGTGATTAAGAAATGCTTATCTCCAAGAAATTTAGTATTGTTCGACTTGTATCACAAGCACTAACAATTGCATGTGTCAAGTGAATTGTTTACTGCTCCTCCCACTCAGAAATTAACTTTTAAAATATAAAAGTGGACGTGATTAGTGAACAGGTGGGTGCGGCTGCCAAAATTTGTAATGGTTATATTTGTATTACTGAGCGCTACCGATCGCACATGTAATATTGTTTTTATAATACTCTTTCCACTCAGAAATGTATTATAAAGAAAACGTTAAAAGTGGGCGTGGCTAGTGAACGGGTAGGTGTGGCTGCAAAAACTTGATATGGTTCGACTCATCTTGTCAAGTACTATCGATTGCATATGTCACTCGATTTTATGATGTTTCTTTATGGTTGCGCCTATTTAGTACCCCTCAACCGTTTTAAGTGTTCGGCATCTCTGATCTCAATTGTATAAACTCTGCTTTTGAGATATCCCCACAAAAAGTCACGATTAGTAATATCTAGAGAACGGGCTGGCTAGGGATGTGAGCCACTGGCGCCAATCAATTGATTGCCGAACTGACAACAGTGAGAGTAATTAAAACGTGTTTGAGTCTTTACTCTCAAGAATTGTGGACTGTAATGAAGATAGGGATCAATTTCTTGATTATTAAAAAAAAATATAAATTTTTCCTTTAGTTTAATGTACCTTTTAGTAAAATATCTTAATAATAAAAAGTTATGCCCCTTTAAAATCGTTGGGATACGAATTGTCACCCCATAGATTGTGAAATAGTCGTAAATATTAGTTAAATTAAATTGACTCATATTTTTGTCAAATCCAATTTTTGCTTCATTTTTTATTTATTACTACTCTTAATATACATTCTTAAGAGACAATCATCTTATTTTTCAGTTATGTTTAACTTATTATTACTCTATTTTGCCCTTTTGTCAGCAAAACATTTTCCACCCAATAGATCTTCAGCTAAACTCTCACAAACTTGTTTGCAAAGTCTCTCAACGAGTACTTCAAGTACGAGATCTCAATAATGTATTAGTTATTGAAAGTCTCACAATTTCAACAATAGAATAACAAATATTTTGATAGTCATTCAGTTAATTCCATAATTGATTCGTGTTTTACATTTAATGCAAACAGTTTTTCAGTTTTATTACATTAATAGAAAATAATTTCTAATTAAGTTATTTGTATTGTGTAAGGTTTTATTCATTTTGGTTTCATTTAAATTAAGTTTAAGTTTGATTATTCAATATTAAGTTGTGTTCATAAGCATTCAAATTAATGGCAAATCAGATCACTTTTCCGAGACTTTTGACCACAACTTCTTCGGTAACACTGACTGGAGAGATATATAAGAGATTGAGTTTGAAGACTGGTTTCACTTATGGACAAGTCGAACAATTTCACGAACGATTCAATGAATTGTTGTCTGAAAAGAGCGAACAAATATCTCGTAAAAATTTAGAAAATTTGAATTCAATTAAAAACAATCGATTGGGTCGTAGAATAACTGAGTATTCATGAGTTATGCCGAAGAAAAAGACAAAATTCATTTCGAAAACTTTGTCCAAACTATGGCTAAGTTTAGGACCACTTCTGGTGATTCAAAAAAGAACAGAGAAGTCAAACGCAGAGAAAAGTTAGAGTTTGTGTTCAAAATCTGTGACATCGATAACAACGAGTTTATAACTCATAACGAGTTGTGCGAAATATTACGCAAAATCATTGCAAACACAACGAGTGATCAACAGATCGAACAAATGGCTCATCAGGTGATCATTCAAATGGGTTTGGACTGAGATTATCAAATTTCGTTTAGGGATTATTGCGATTCACTTATTAATGATGACATGGACACCAAAATGAGTTTACCTTTTCTTAAGAGAATCGATAGAATACAGTTTTAGTGCACACTTATATTAATTGTTTTCAATTGTATTTTATGTCGAATGTCTTTTCATTCATTTATGATAAGAGATTTTCATTGTATGCAAATAACAAGCATTCACATTTGCTTTTGTTGTTTGTTCGGATCTTTCCATTAAATTGATTGATGAAAATGTTGAAACTTTACCCGATAGGTCTCTCCGATGTTTTTTGATTACTATCGGAGTTCTTTAAATAATGATCAATGAAAGTAATAGCAAAATAAAACTGTTGTAAGTATTGAATAACTTATAGTTATGCGATAGATCGAAACTTTCGAAATGTTGTCAAAAGGTTTGAGGGACAAAAGTTAGGTTCACATCAATTTCAGCTCAAATACTATTCGCACACACGCTATTAAACTATGAGTTATTATTAGCTAAACGTTAAATAGAAGCAGTTTTGAAAAGTATGAATTCAATGCGAAAAGTATTAATTCAACTAAAATATAAGTTTTAGCGTTTTAATACCCTTAAGCTGAAAATGATTCTCATTTCAAATTGATTTCTGTTGGACCTGATTTTTGCTATTTACTGTAAAATGATCAATATTAGAAAATTTGACTGCAAATTCCAATTAATCTACTTTTGAGTTCAACTTTTTCAACAATCAAAAACATTTTTGTTACGCTGGTCTGAGGACTGGCGACGTAAGTATGCAATAAAAGTATAAAAGTATGAACAAAGCACTAAACACTATAATATATGCTCGAGACGTATATTTAATATAAGTAAATGAAAATCAAATATTAAAACCAATACATTAATCAATTATATGAAAAGTATAAAATTTCATTAATATAGTATAAGTTGCGATACCAGTAATAAGTATCAAACCTAATAATTATTATGACACTAATACCAGTACACTAACACGTTAATGCACTTATATTAATACCAATTGTTAATATAATCATACAATTATCAATATCAATTTCTATTACAACAATGCAATGTGCACAGTAGTTAAAAAACTTTTTCACATATACTCTCCCAAAACCTAAAGACTTACAACACTTAAGCACAACTTAAAACCTTCAGTCCTATATGTGTGTAAGCGTTACATAAGTACAGCAAAAGTATGTATCAATTATGCACATTAACTGATCCACAACTCTTAACACATGTACAGTATTTCTAAAGACTTTTTCTTAACATTTTCCTATTAAACTTTGAGATTCAAATTTATTCAATTGAAAAATTAGATTTGGAGTAAATCAATAACTAAATCGATTCATTACAAAGGTTTAGAAATGCAATATATCAATCATTCAATTATCAATATATCACACTTTTGAACATGAAAGTAAACTTTGCTCATAACAGATGAGCGTATACTCTATCGTGAGATAAAAATTCATTTAATAAAACTTTTAATCTAAGTAAATATTAAAAGAACAAAGCTTTATATATGTAACTCAAATAATTTTGATCGAATTAATCAATATTAAGTCATCGATAAAAGTTAACGTTATCTAAGATAACGTTAATATATCGAAGATAACTATTAATGTAAATCTAATAATAGTCGCAAAATTACTTTCTATTATATAAAGTTTCGATAATTTATTATCAATTTTATAGTACGCGCTCAAATTTATTTAATCAAAATATGAATAAAAGATGCCTTTAAAGCTCAGGCATATCATTGATGATCCTATCCTTCATATAGAATATCTTCATTAAGAATAATCTAGTAGTCTTACAACGAAACGACTTAAACTAAGGTCGGATTGAGACTATTGTAACACTAATTTAAACATGTCGTGAACAGTTTGATAATCTCAAGTATATTTTCGCTTATGAGTACTTTAAATCTGATAAAATTAACCGCAAAAGTTGAGCTTTACTAATGTTCCTAAGTACTTGAAGCTTCTTAAACTATAAAACACTTCACTACAAAATAAAAAACTTTTAGATATGAATATAACGTTTGTGAGCAATTAATATTCAATTTGTAATTATACAAATATTTTGCTTTTGAAGCTTTGTAAGCTTTTGCTATATTTTATTCAAGGAAATAGCTCTAAATTGAATTCTAATTTTAAGGTGTGATTCGAGCTCATAAGCAGAAATTTTGATGTTTGTTATAACAAAATCATCCTATAGACTAATGCTATACCAAAATTATCTGAATCTATCCTTCTGAGCTTATGTCGTTCCTTGCAAGTCTTACATAAACAACACAGTAGCGACCACAAGTTACGCGGACAAACACTAAAGTTTCCTATTGAACACTCAACCAAGTGAATAATTATCGTCCATATATATAATGAATTCTTCATAAAGTGATGGCAGTCCATATGAATCGAAAATTGTCCAGTACCATCATCAAAAATCATTGCAACCCAATACCCTCCACCATTATCCGAGGCATCAGTGTTGACAATTAAGGCTGATTAAATTTAATTAATGTCAAAATAGTTATTTATAGATTTAATAATTTGATTCTTGTTATCAGACATAAATGTCTGATGATTTCCAACAATAATAACATCATATTTTGCAGACACAATCTGAAGTAAAAAGGAAATCTGTTAATTCTATTCATGAACAAATATGATAATCAACTAATACCTCATTGAAGCCATAGTCATGTTTGATAACATGCTTTTGACTCTTGTCATTGAGCACATACTCTTTAGACCTAATGAGCAATAGATTTCCACTAAACTTAACAGAATCTGTTGAATACTTAAAGAGATTAAGAAATTTGTGAGCGTGCGACTCGACCGCGAACTCAACACATTTCAGATCATATTTAAGTCGACTCAAATCCAGAAATATTTTTGAAGCTTTCTCAACTCTCTCATCTTTTGGAGTATCTCTTAATGTATCATAAACTGCTTTTGAATCAATATTAACCTTATCCATGAGAAAGGTAACTAATGATGCAGCATGAAAATCCATATCATTGTTTGATTGATAAGACTTAACCATTTCTATTTGGTCCAATTTGAACTGAATTGGAGAAGAATCCAGAATAACGAGTTTTGGGTCAAGTCCTGATTTATTTTTCAATTGTATCCCCATCTCGTAAGCGATTATACCTCCAGCTGAATAACCGATTAATTTGTAGTTAGACTGGATATCTGGAAATTTTTCTTTTATCAAAACCAAATAATACTCAGCCATAGCTTCGATTGTCTCCAATGCATTGCATTCTTGTGTCCAATTAAGACCAATCACAGGTCTATCTAAACTTTCAGCAATCGGTTTGAATAAATCATAAGTTCCGTTGATTGGCGATAAGTAAAATATTGGCTCCCCTTCTAATATAGCATTCAGATATGTTATGCTTTCGGCCGGAATTTGAAATATAGAGTCAAGTCTAGAAACTGGAAGATTTCCGGAAGAGCCGAAAATTTTAGAACTTATCTGTTTTATATCAGCGATTGTTAGACTATGAACTTCTTGAGTGGTCAGGTATAAATCGAAATCTCTCCCAATTGTTTGTTTTACTTCTACTGACATTAGAGAATCCATTCCTAAGTCAACTAATTTTTTACTTGAATCCAAACTCTTGTAGTCCTCAATACCTAAAATATGTGCCACTGATATCATGAGATCCTGTTTACCATCAATAGATCTGTGTTTAGATTCAGGTTTTACAAAACTCGAACAAATAGGATATTCTGATTGTAGAAAACGATCCAAAACTGCTAAACAGGAATGCATTAGTTGAGGTTCAAGTACAATCTTATTAGCTAGATTTTCAGTAAGACTATTGACGAAATAACCAGTATCTCCAATAAGTCCCCACTGAATCGCTAATCCATGCAAACCGTCCTTACGTCTTAGTTCACAAATTCTTTCCATCACTGAGCTAGTAAATCCATAATTACTTTGGCCTGCATTTCCACGAGATGAAGTCAGGGTAGAATATGCAACAAAATAATCGATTTTAGGATACATTTTACGCGTAATTGAATCCAAATTTATCAGAGCATTAGACTTGGGATCAAAAACTTTTTTAAATGTTTTTAAAGTTTGATTCTCAAAAAGAGCATCATGTATTAAAAATGATAAGTGAAATACACCACCAATAGGTCCAAGACTTGAAGCTTCTTCTAACAACCTTTTAGTGCCTTCCAATTTAGACAAGTCTTCAGTTGAAATTTTAACATTGGCTCCAAGTTCTTTGAAATATTTGAGTCTTAATTGTTGATACGGCTCTTTGGGACCATATCTTGAGGTCAGAATCAGTATTTTCGCACCTCTTTCTATCATCCAATTCGCTAATTCTAAACCCATTCCTCCCAAACCACCTGTTATTATGTAAGATTTATTTGGATAAAAGAAAGTTCTGGGAATGGCTAACATTTTAAATGGTTTTGTCAATGAGCTATCATTTTGTTGATCTCTGATTTTAATCAAAACTTTCCCAATGTGTTTACCGCTGGCCATAAAACGAAATGCTTTTTCACATTGATCTACATTGAAAATCGTTCGATTCAATGGTTTAACGACTCCATTTTTTATACCCTCTTCAATCATATCCCTAATCATTTTTCTTTGTTTAATAATAAGTGGTACACTACGGGCTGTCCTTGTAAACAATGCATCAAAACGTATTCCATGAAATGTCTTATTTTTAAGTAAACGCGAAGTATCTGTTCGAAATTTACAAAATAAATGCTGTTTAGATAAGTTTAACTAATTATTAGTATACATTCTTATAATCATTGTTGAAATTAATATTATTCGTTTAATTATCAAGCACTTCAAACTTAATTGTTATTAAACGTTCATCGAATCGTTTATATGGAAAACAAGTGATACCTTATATCCCTAGCAAAAACTTCAAATATTAATGATATCAGAAAAACTTACTTAGAGTACTATTTTTCGCTAAATCATATTTCCCGATCTCAAGAAAACGTCCATTATTTGAGAGACACTCAAGACTTGCCTGAAGTTTCTCTTCAGACAACGAATTGAGTATAACATCAACTCCCAATCCATTGGTTTCTGACATAATATGTCTTTTGAAACTTAAATCGCGAGAAGAAGAAAAGTTTCGATCAGTAAGTTTTGGAAACAACTTCTTAAGAAATTCTCTTTTCTCATCAGATCCAACTGTTATGAATAGATGACAATCGAGACTAAGACATATAGAGATAGCTGCCTGTCCGACACCACCACTTCCTGAATGGATTAAAACTTTTTCTCTGGGTTTAAGATTTCCTCTTATGATAAGTGCATAATAAGCAGTTGCATAAACTACTGGTACTGTCGCCGCATCTTCGAGTGACCAACTTTTGGGAACGGAAAATATAAATTGTGGATCTCTAATGACAATAGTTGTGGCCAAACATTTTGAAGGACAAATTCCCATAACTCTATTTCCACTTCCATCAAAACCAGAAAATTCGAATCCAAGTATACCCTCTTGAGATACTATATCACCAGCTAATTCATCGACTTGTAATTTACCTATAATTTCAATTCGAATGCAAATCAATGAACATTATTACAGATTTCCAAAGGTAAGTTTATAACGTTTTCCAATATTCTGAAATACTGAAGTTTTTGACTCTTAAATCAGGCTAGATTTGAATTTAGTATGTTACTAACTCTCTGATTTATAACTAGAATTATCTGTCGATTTAAAAAACTTAAATATAGCTTTTGTGAATAGAATTTAGCAAGAATATTAAAATATGAAAAGCTGTGAATAAATATTTTCGCATATATTTATTCAAATGATAGCATTTATGAGTTCATACATCATGCAATCTGATTTGCAATTTTTATTATAAATTCTAGTCTAAAATATAAAGTTTTATGAGACATTACTCACCAGTTGCTAACATAATATCTTTGAAGTTCAATGACGCATAAGTGATATGACAAATTGTTTCCTCTTTTTTTCTTCCGATTGGCCAATACTTATGAGCGGATTCAAACCACTTAAAGCTCGATAAATCTCCACTTGTGATCAAATTCAAAAAGCAATGCTCTGTTAGCACTGGCTTTGGATACGGATCTATTGAATACAACTTAAAGCTACCAAGCTTGTGATCATGCAAAACATTCATCGTTAGATCTTGTCTTATAATTCTCTCTAAAAATTTATTATTATTCGTAAAATCCAATAAGTTCTCATTAATATTCCGGTCAAAGTTGAAAATACAGCGAATTCTACAACCGTTCAGTTCTCTAGCCAGAGATTTAAATAAACCAAGGATTCCATTAATAGGTTCATCGTTAGCGATAAGCCAAAGATTTTCTCCTTCAGGCTTTGTTTCCATTGATTTGAATTCTGCTTGCAATCTTTCAATCCATGATTCATAATCGTTTGATACATGGAAAAATACTTGTTTATCGATTTTTATATCACGTGATAATTTGCGGAAGAAAAGTGCGTTAGCATGGAATGAGTCGGTTTTGGTTGATATCAAATGGAAGCCAGCTTTTACGGCCTCTTCTATGACTTGATTTTTCTTGTTTTATAGTAATTCAAATCGAAAAGGTTACAAATGACTTGTTCGGCAAAAGTGATTGTATCTCTACAAATGATAAGTAGAAAACCCATTGGTTTCAATGTTTTCCAAACTGATTTAAACAATAGCTTCAAATCAATAGAGCTTTTTGAAGATAACTGGCAAACACTCGTGTCTTTATATATAATCAAGTCCATGTCGTTCATATCTGGGGGAAGCCTTGACTTGTCAGTAATCCATTCTTTTATCTGTAAATCTTGTTTCAGTTCTGTGGATATTTCATCAGGTCTTGGGTGTAATAAAGAATAATTGATTTGTTCATCATATAAACTAGGTTTAACTAGATCCATAACATTAGAATACATGATCGCCGAACTCTGATTAACCTCAAGAAAGTTAATATTATTTGTGACTTTGTTCTCGATGACCGTCAGTAACTGTAATTTCAGTAGAAGCTCATTATTGAAGGATTCAATGAGAAAATCTCTATCAATAGTTGATAAATTTGTTCTGAACATCGACTTTATATTTTCTGGACTATATTCTCCTTCAAATTTTACTAAATCTTTAAGAAACTGATATAAATAATTATCGTTAATATCGTCAAAAATATCGATTTCATTGTAATTCTTCACGATTTCAGCTCTGTTATCATCTTTTATCATAATATCAGTTGAAATCTTGTACTTTTCAGCCACTTGTAAAGCAAGTCTATCACAAACCCTCAAATAACTCAACAAATCATTCTGATTATCGTAAGTGACAAATTCATTATACGGTATAAATCGATAAATTCCGACAATAGGTTTCTGAGATCTTAAGTTTCTTTGAACCATACTTGAATTAACTCCATGGTATTCTAGTCCTTTAGAAACACCTATATTTAAGTCATCGTCGAATATACATTCAAATTCTGGATTCTCTTCTAATTTTTTCGCCTCCTCTATTAGTGCTCTTGGATCGCATCTCAGACAGTCTATGCGAACTGGTAGTCGAAGTGCTCTCGAAGTTGCGCTTAAAATAGTCATTTGTAACATACAGTCAGCAAAAGTGACCCAATTACCACTCCATTTGATTTTAGCTCTTAATTTTCTAATATCTTGAAATGCACTTGTAATGCATTGAAAATATTTTCCGTAATCATAGCCTCTAAGCCTAAATTCCTTATAAATGTCTTTTGTTTCCAGGACAATATTTTCTGATTTCAACATATCAAAAGACTGATTTTCATCTAAAATGTACTTATTTCAGTAGTGGCTCGTCTTTTAAGGCAAAATTTTTCCATTGCAAACATTTGTTCCACTCTCATAAATAACAAATTCTCCATTCTCTTCATTGACTGTTGTGAATTTCTTAGATCCAGTGTTTGACAAAATTGTGGCGCGATTTAAGGAAACATTTCTGAACTCTACTGGAAATTCTTCATAAGAGACGCCATTCTTTTGAGCAAATAGTTTCCACGCTAGTAAGAGATAACCACTAGCTGGAAATAGAATTCGTCCATCGATACGATGTTCTGATAGGTAGGAATCTTTTTTGTCCTATGAAATGTCAAAAATTCTATATTAGTCATCTTAATAAATAATCGAACAATCCAAATAATCTAATTAATTGGGATGTATTTCGAAAATTACCCTCAAATCAACTACAGTGACCATTTTATTATGATGAGATATATTGAAAAAATCTGGATATTGTGTAACTGTATAAGATTTCGTGTGATCCCATTTAACAAGAGATGATATCGAACGAGTTCCTGTCGAGACTGGATATTCAACTTTTGGATATAATTTTTCAATCGATGGATTCAATCCAAGTAAATATAAATTTCCTATACTTGTTAACAATTGTTTCATATTATCTTTATTATTTCTGTCCATCAGAGTAATCAAGTTGATATCCGAATTCAAACTTCTTTCGATAGTAGAATGAAGAATATTATGCGCGAATATCTCAATAATTATACAATTTTTAGGTATTTGTTTGAGACAATCATTCAATAATACTGGATATCTGAGGTTGTCGACAAAATATTCAGGCGAAACCCATTCTGATTTCTTGTTATTAAAAGATGTATTAATCCATTTCGACGACCTCAATCTCTTATTCGTAATTATTTTCTCAAACTTATTAAGTAATTGTTCAGCGATTGATCCAATAATAGGAGAGTGGAAAGCTATGCCATAACTGTTGATTTTACGAGTTGTTATATTTTCAGCATTAAGTTGATTAATGACTGAGTCGATTACCTCTTGCTCTCCAGAAATGGTTACAAAATCTTGTGGGTTATAACTGGCGAGATACACAGTTTCAGGATATCTTTCTGTTATCTGCTCCCAACTCATGTCAACTTCGGCCATCATTCCTCTTGTTTCTTTAATTTGTTGAATATACTTTGCCGTATAATATGCTATAAGAATAGTTTCTTCAGCTGTAATGCATTTGTCAGCATAAGCACAAATCCATTCTCCAATTGAATGACCTATTATTCCATCAGGTCTTAAATCGAGTTCGTAGAGTAAATCAACAAAAGCTATTTGTATTGCAGTTGTTGTTATCAATGAATCGAGTGAACTTTCATTCTTGTTGTTATCTAAAAGTAGATTCAATAAATCGATTCCGTATTTATTAAGGACCTGAGCTGAATTTTTGATGGATTTTGCAAAGACATTGATGTTCATAAGTGATTCAGTCTCTTTTGACCATAGAGTACCAATTCCTGAGAACATAAACCAAAGTTGTTTCTTGTTTGTCGAAACTTTTTTGTTTCAATAGTTGTAGTGATGAACGAACTTTGATCCATATTCTCAATTATGGAAAATCCTCGAAACCTCATCCCTTTAAAACCAGTATTCAATTGATAAGGAGAAGTCTTTGAGATGTCATTTAGAAGGGACAATAAATCCCGGGTCAATTTTGAGGGATTTTTGAGTAATGATTTGAAGAAATGGTTTAGAGTTTTCTCATTTCTACCACACATTTGAACCAATCGGGGAATTTTATCAATTATTTTCTGATTATTAATTGTTGGACTCTTCTTTGGTGCTCTAACAATTGCGTGGACATTAGAACCACCAAAACCGAAATTATTCAAGCCAACCAAATCTCCAGTGAATAGCGTGTTTTCATTGATGGGTTTGAGCAAACCATTTATTAAACCTTCGATATGAGGATTTGGATTTTTAAAGTGTAGGTTTGCAGGAATGCATTGGTTCTCAAATGATAGGATGACCTTAGTTAAGGAGCATAATCCTGAAGCCGCTTCTGTATGACCCATATTTGACTTGAGAGCTCCAATCAAAAGAGGATCTTTTCTTCCTATTGAATAAAATAATTAATTGTACTGAATAAGAAATTTTAGGGGAGATTTTCAGCATTGAAATGAGGCTTAGCTCAAATGTATGTAAAAATTCAACTCATTAAATTATAAGCAAGTATTGAAATGAATACATTCAAAGACCAGCTAATTAATTGAACAAGTACTTGTATATGTATTATTAAAATAATTTCATTTGACGTTTCACGTTTTATAATGAATCGATATTTTTGCAGATAGTGTTCTGAGGCAGTTTGGCGAGCGATGATTCAAAACTACATCAATTCGGTTCAGAAACAAATCTGCCCAAGAGATGAATAGTCAAAGTATCAATTGCATGAAAAAGTGTAGTTTAATGATAAAAAACTAAAAAGTAATCGATACTGAAAAATCAATGTACCTAACCAAATCAAATAATTGAACCGAATATGCAATTAAAATTTAGAGATTTAAATACCAGTCTGCAATTTAAAATTAAGGGCCATTTCTCTCAAGTGGCTATTGAGATGTTGATTAGCCGAGGTCTAAAATGTACACATATAGCTGATTCGATCCACAAAAATAGCGCTCTGATATGCCAGCATTGAATTCATGCGATATCGATATATTATGAATTTTTCCAGATAACATAATTTAATATGGAACTTTGATTTATTTATAAAAAATACTAATATCAAGTAAACGATTTCACACCTGCACACATTGATTCATAAATCGCACGCATTTCTGCAGGATCTCCGGCCTTAGTTCCAGTACAGTGAGCCTCGACGTATTGCATTTGAAGTGGATCTATTCCTGCCTCAGAATAAGTTTCTTTCATAAGATTTTTCTGTAGTTCCCAACTCGGATAAGTGATCCCCATGTCTTTATATCCATCACTATTAGTCTTCGTATGAACAACAGTCGCATAAATACGTTTAGCACTAGATTTCCTTTGAAGATATGTCACAACACACCCCTCTGCCTTCACGTATCCATCTGCGGACTTATCCAAACACTTACAACGACCATCGGGTGATAACGCACCTAAATTGAAGAACTTGTACTGAACCATAGGGTCGAAATATATGTTCGGTCCTACTACAATCGCATTATCGCACTGTTTGTTTCTTAGAGAAAGAACCGCCTCATGCAACGCAAGTAAACTTGAAGCACACGCGGCATCAAACGACTTTGATGGCCCTGTTAAGTTGAATTTGTTTGAAATCATTTGAGTTAAGAGTTGCTTGTAGCTAAACACTTCTGAACGACCAGAATATGCCCTCTCCTGCTCGTTGAATGAATAGCCAATAAATACTCCAGTGTTTGAACCGCTTAATGAATTTGGATCTGTGCCTAAATATCAACCAATTATTAAACATATTAAAACAAATCGAGTATAAATGCAAAAGAAAAAATTAATATCTCTACTTATAATATCTGCCAGGAGTTTTGTGACAACGTCTCGGATTTCTAGCTCAGATATAAAGTTGGAGATAAAAATTCTATCCTTTAAACCTCTTTTGGTGCCCTCTTTAAAATTTGTTCTCTAGCTTATACCAGATGAAGTGTAGGCACCACTAACGTTAACCCACCACAAAAATCAAATGAAATCACATAAAGCAGTAAGTCAAAAAGAACTGAATGAAGTAATCTCTGATTCGATACTCAGAATTTTAGATATGTCCTAAAACCTATATCTTTTAAATGAATTAAATGCATTCTAAATCCTGTTTATTAAATCATGATTTTTAATAATTTGGTTGTCTTTTTGAAATATCTAAATCTGAGTGAAAAATGATATGCAAACTCACTAACAAAAGCCTATGCAATTAAACTAAGACCACGTGAGCTTAATAAGACATAAATTACCATTTGACATCACTTTTTAAATCTTCAAAATAAATTGATTACAAACTAATAAGTCATATTCAAATTATATATTAAAATATGACAGTCATTTATTTAAAGAAAGCGTATATTTAGGTTATGATAGATGTTAAAATAATCAGATAATTCAAGCCTTGAATAACTTTTATATTAGATGCTTATTAGCTGAGAACAAACTTAATAAAATAAAATAATCATTTGATTATTTAAAATTTTATTTGAATATAAAATAAAAATGTTTACTTTACGTGAGATAATGACTGCCTTGTTTGACTGCTTTGTACATGATATCGATATGACTTATTAGTTTGTAATTAAATTATTTTGAAGATTTGAAAAGTGATATCAAATGATAAGAAAATTATTCGTCAAACTTATTATTAAGTTCAATTGCGTGGACTTTTGTTGTTGGTCTTATCTAAAGATACAATCAAATGACCAATTAATGAGCTCCTAATAGAAATATTATACTCCCAAATCCGTACATTATTCTGACTTTTATTCATAATTCTATGCAAATTCATGATATTTGTGATTTATATTCAGAATAATGGGAGAAGTGATTATAAGACGAATCATGTCATTAATACCTGAATCCCAAATGGCTTCATAAGTCAGTTCTAACATAATTCTCAATTGTGGGTCCATATAATTTGCATCGAATTCATTGACTCCAAAAAAGTCTGCATCGAATTTATCGACTTCTTTGAGATGTCCTCGACCTGGTGGTATACCCAAATAACCTAAACAAAGATTCAAAGCCAAAATTGTGATCAAATAGACATCATTAATGTCCTGAAAATTTGAAATAATAAATACCTTTAGGCCAACGTTTTGCAACATCCGTAACCATATCTATATTGTTATATAAATTGTATTCAAACTCTTCTACACTATCGGATTCTAAAATTCATTTAGAAAAACTATAAAGTTATAACAATAAGATTTTGAATAATATATCTTCAATACCTGGATATCTGCCTGAGATACCCGTTATGACAACATCTTCATTCATTGGCCAAATGGGTGTTTTTATATACACTTTTCGGCTTTTATATCCATCAAGAAATTCGTCAGTAACTCCTCCAGATGTATCCTTTTCTTCCGCTTTACGCGAAGACATGTTTATGCTGTCTCTAAAATTTGTTGTACAAATTTGATTGTTTCCAAATTAATATCAAATATTTGGGAAATTAAACTTTAAAGCTAAAATTGAGGTTTAAAAAACAAATAAAACAAACAAACAAACACAGAAGTGTGAGTCAATATGATTCATATGACTCGAAGATTTCAACAAAACAGATACACTCAAAAATATTAAGGCTGTTGAAAAGAAATTGCACTTTCATATCAATGAATAAATAAACAAATATTTTTACTATAAATTATTGCGCATTTATTAATTGCTGCCTTACTATACAGACCACTTTGATTTTAATGTTGTCAGTGGTATTGCAATTGCCCCAAATATTAACCCACTTCGGACCAGTGTTACTAATTGGGAACAGGGAGCGTTTATAAAGTGTAATGTATTATTATGCTCTACTGTCCCTAAATTTCCAAACTACTAACTAAAGTAGCCGGTTGAAATGTAATTAAGGTGAAACAAACTAGTGAAAAAATAGGTGAAAAAATTGGAAAGTCACGGCCAAAAAAGTGAAATAAGTGTTAAATTCAGTAGATATCAACTACAGTGAGTCTACAAAGTTTAATATTATTAAGAGCTCAGTAGAATTTTGTTTCAGAACTCTGGATAAATAGTTAATTTTAGTACCCAGTCATGCGTTTAGGCTTATGAGCTCGAACCAATATCGCACAACAGTTATATAAATTCAAAGATATGAAACAAAGTTTTTTACTGCTACTGATACTTATTAGCGCAATATAACTATTTAAGAACGTCTTATCTATTTTGTTAAGAAATAGTAAAGTTTCTCTCAAATAATGATTATCCGATATAATTAAAATAGTCTCAAAAGTTTTTGCTATTTCAGTAATGCATTTTTAAAAAAACTTTTCAGTATCACGGAGAAAGTTTGTAAAGATGACAGAAATAGTATGTGTACATCCATTATTAAAGTATAAATTCGTACTAAAATCAATTATAATATGAATTGCAGCAAGTTTTATGATTTTGTTAAATATAACAAAGCTTTACCAGAAGAGTGAAATAAGATATAAATATAAATTCAGATATAGTAATTGGAACAGTTATCATTGTTGTATTTTACACTAATTTCAATACAATAAGACTAATGGCTAAAAATGTTTATAGTTTTAATAAAGGGTCCCTATTGATAATTTCTGTTCTCGTTAAAAGTATAAAGCAGAGTGGCAACGCTAACTCAATAAAATCTTTATTATACATCAACCCGAATTTTTAGAAATTTTTAAACTAGAGAATAAATATTTCATACTTACCCAATACTGATGAAATGTAAAAACTTCTCAGAATGAGGCTAACTTTTGCGATGCTGAAAATTTGACACTTTTTGAAAAAATTGACAAAATTTGACAACTTGAAAATACTTGCGAATGATTTCGAATTAAGCTTTGTACCGTATTTATTTTCGCTTTGATGTCATAGTAACTATTATAAATCCTTACTTTCGTATCTCAATGCAATTTTTAAATGTTATTACGTAAAGAGGCATGATATCAGGAGTGAAGGCGTTACACTTTTGAATCTGAGTAATTCATAGATTGTCATCTTAAGAGGGATGAAAAATATTTTCCCTCCTCGTCAGAAGCATGTATAGTATTCATATGTTTAAGAATTTTTCAGGTTTGAAGCAGAACATGTTTTGCTTATAAATTTACCAGTAGAGTGTTATTTTCATTAGTTATTGACTATTAGTTGTAGTTACTGATAGATCGATTAGTTTAATAATTAATAAAATTAATTCATAGATCTATTTAAATAGATGGTATATTTGAAATAGAGATATGTATAGTATATATACAATATCGAGCCACTTTTCTAAAATAGTTGCCTTTTTCAAGTTAACATTCCAGTTAACAGCCACTAATGTCTGCAGGCTTTTTATTTGTTGATAATGTATACTTGGTTTTAGCCGTGGAATGTGTTAACTTTCTAGAACATAAACAACAATATCTACTTTTAGTCAGATTAAATTTTCTTTCATTTTACTTGTTTAACTTAAGCTCCCCTTTTGTTCTTCTCATATGAAAGGATGAGGAGTTTTTGTGCTCGTTTAATTCGTTCGTCGCAGAACAACTTTCTAACGTTTCTTTTGATTCACTTGATATCGGCTGACAATAAATGACTCTATTCAGGAATTGAAGTAAAAACTAGGTCTTATAACTTAAATACTTTTAACCTTAAAGTAAACCTCATTAACTCATTCTGAAAGTACTTCTACTTCACAATGAAACTCTCATTTTCTATATATCTATTCGAATGATAAAAAGGATTTCGTTCACTTCTCAAATAATTTTTAATATCAACTGAAAGTTAATTAAAATTAAATTTGAAAATAATAAAAGTGATGCATTTTGAATCCAATTTAAAAGTTATAACTCATATCCCCACAAACTTGAAGATAATGAGTGCAGGATTACTAATCAATTTGGTTGATGTCCGTAAGTCTATCAAAAATATTTAATAACATTTATTGGATTTTCACCTGTAGACTAACTTGATTATGAGATTTCTCACTCTATTGTCTCAAATCACACTGATATATAAAGTTATACTGATTGTGGCAGACTTAATCTATATTTCTAAAGTGCTGTCACAGAAAGTAATTTGCAACAATAGTGCACAACATTCCGTAGTAAAGTCTATTCCATAAACCATTTATAGAGCAATAATGCTATATGAGGAACAAGAGCAAGATATTCAGAAAATATACTGATTGTATATCTCCTAATATGGATTTACCACTTTTTGCTTAAATTGATTTTGGGCCAAGTAATCAATTTTTCTGTAATTCAATGGATTTTTAAAAATTTAATATTGTTCTGATTTACAAGTATAGGATATATATCAAAGTTGAACACTATGTCGGTGTAACAGTCGCACATCAGAGAATGTGAGAACAAGATGTGTATCACGAAGCGCTTTCAGTCCCTATATGTTGCCTTTGTGCGAATACTAATAAATCTTATACAACACCGATCACTACATTTTTAGCAGACGATGACTGGTGTGCTCGACTATGAATTTAGCAAACATCATTTAACTTATTCTCATACAAGAGCTTAAATCATGAAAATACTCTCATTTAACACTCATTTTAAATAGAAGTAAGAACTTGGCGAAATCCTTTATTGGTTGCAACGAAGATGGTTGTTCTTTATATATATATATTTGATGACTAATTTACAACATTGACCACTTTGTAATCTAGTCAACTAGCTTGCAAAATAATCATCAATAGTTTATAAATTAGTTGGCTAGTTTACAGAGGAGTCAAGTTTAATTCTAACTAATTTACAAGCTAGGTGACTACTTTGTAAAATATTAGATTTTGTATATCAGTCATGACATATTTATATATATATCTATTTTTTTGTTCTTAGCAAAACAGAGTTTAAAGCAATAAATTGCAAATTATCATAATTTAAATCAATATATTTTTTTAAATAGTCAAACTTAAGGTAATCTCAAATGGTAAAAACATAAACAAGTTGACTTTTGCATCGTTTGCGAACCTTCAGATATTTTATATTTTATATCATGAATTAAGGAAACTTCAAAAATAAGTCCAATTGAAATGATTGATATGAAAAATATAGGAAACTGCCATTAGGTCGTGATTTGTGCACATACATTAAACATATCACTAGAAATCAAATCAGAAATGACTGAACACGTGAGCAGATTCCTTGCTTAGTGAAAAACTGCTTTAGGGTTAGTTTTATTATATTTTCAACAGAATTAAATCATAAGAGCCAAATCTGAAAAAATGTCACTTGCAGAAAGTATAGAGATTAAATAAATGCTATTCAAATCGAGTTTTTAATCTATTGTAAAGTCATAACAGATATGAGACTATATTTTGATGCAGTTTATAGGCAACTTGTCGGTCAGTAAGAAATAAGTTACCTATAACTGCATTTGTCTCTTATATTTTATAATTGAAATCTTAAAATTATTACACAAATGACTGAATTTCAAGTGAGCTTTCATTTTATACCTTTTCCAAATAACGAGGTTTCAAAGTAATCACTTTCTTCATCTTTTATGAGTAACTCTAATAAAATTGTGCTCAAATAAGGAAGTTATTCCTGAAAATTAAACATTTACTAGCAATACAAGTGATTTGACCACAAATTTTGTTGTTTATATGTTTATTAATGATTTTCATTAGTAAAGTATTTGAAATGAGATTATTGTTCGTTATTTTGTTATCTAAATGACTGGAGCCAAAAGTTTTCAAATATTGTTGCAGTTCGTTTTACAGCAAATATTCGATGATAAACAAATGAAAACACTTTCAGTTCGACAAATCTAACATTTGAATCAAACTTCTCACCACATTTAATCAGTGGATAGATAAGAAAAGTTTTAATTAACTTTTGAAAAATAGAAGAAAATAAGCGTACAAACTTTGTGTGGAGTTTTCTTCAGATATTAAGTCTAAAACTCAAGTATAATAAAAGTGTTTATACTTTTTAAAATTCAAGTTCATTATAAATCTCAAGGCTTTTAACTTTTTAAGACTTGAAAAGTGTATTTTTTCAAGTAAAGGCTCCAATTAAAAAAGTTATAATTCAAATTAATGTTTCAAACATGAATATAAAATGATTTTTTCGACAAATATTTTGATATATCCTTGTGATTGAAATTCAAATGAGCATCATTTATAAGAGATTGTGCAATTAAGCTTGCGTCAATGAAAATCTTCAAAAAACTTATCACTCAAGGAAGTGATTCGTACGATTTTCCTTATATTATGTTTTGATTTAAAATCTAATCACATCTACCAAATGTGCATTTTTCTAAATTAATGTCATAGTGTTCTAAATGATAGTCAACTTATTACTTTGAGAACTGCACTTCAATTCACTTCATTTACTATGAGTTACGAAATCTGTCAAAACAAGTTTCCATATGTACAGATTCCTTGCTTAATGCCTTAGGGTTAGTTTTAATATATTTTCACAAATGAGAGCGAAACCTGAAAAAATTGCCACTTGTAGGAAGTACAGCGTAACTTGAATACTATTCAAATCGAGTTTCCAATCAACTATAAAGCCAAAGATATGAGAAAACTATATTTTGATGCAGTTCATAGGCAACTTGTCGGTCAGTAAGAAATAAGTTACCTATAACTGCATTTGTCTCTTATATTTTATCTGAATTTTATCTTATAATTGAAATCTTAAAATGATCACATAAATGACTGAATTTCGGGTGAGCTTTTACTTCCTACTACTTTCAAAATAACGAGGTTTCAAAGTAATCACTTTCTTCATCTTGAAAAGACTTGAAAAGTGTGTTTTTCGAGTAAAGACTCTAATTAAAAAAAGTCATAATTAAAATTAATGTTTGAAGCATGAGTGTAAAATGATTTTCTCGACAAATATTTTGATATATCCTTGTGATTGAAATTCAAATGAGCATCATTTATAAGAGATTATGCAATTAAAGCTTGCGTCAATGAAAATATTCAAAAACTTATCACTCAAGAATTCGTACGATTTTCCTTATATTATGCTTTGATTTAAAATCTAATCACATCCAAGAAATGTGCATTTTTCTAAATTAATGTCATAGTGTTAGACTTCTAAATGATAGTCAACTTATTACTTTGTGAGTTGCACTTCAATTTACTTCATTTCCTATGAGTTACGAAATCTGTTAAAACAAGTTCGAATAAACTTAATCTTAAAATTTATAATCGCTTTCATATAATAACTATGCACTTCACGTTCAATTCAGGCAAATTTTCAATTTATATGTTTATTTATTTGATTAAAACGAATTTCTTCAGTGGGTTTTTTTGACGAATTGATTAAATGATTAAACCAGCAAATATTCATTATTCAAGTTCTATATATTACTCTCATTAATAATTGCATTGATGAGTTTTTCACATCAGTTATTTAATTTTAAAGTTATGCATCGAACACAAATCTAAGAAATTTTTACATTAATGTTTGTAAAGGTTGAAGTGTATTGAACTTCTAAACTTTTACATTCTTTCTCTATACTTAACAAATATTTAATTGTTTATTAGTATTTCAAATAAAATTGTAAGAAGGGTCTGAGTATTTAGATTATTGTAGTTCTGTTGTTGTTTCCCCCTGCACAGCCCACAACTAAGGCCAGGGGTCGCCGCTTTTACTCAGTGGTATCGCAGCGAGGATAGTGTCACAGTTTTAAGAGGACACACCTGAGCCCTCCGAGTCTGTCATCTGGTGGTCTCAGAGACCAGACTCTACCGAGTTACGTCCCTCGGTTTGGGACCGCGGTCGTCGAAGATCCCCCTGAGCCTTCTCTTCCCTCCCGGCCCAGTGTTACCTGGGTAGAAGGAAGCAGTACGGCACAGTGGGATTCGAACCCGCTCCCCAAGGGTTGCTCTGCCAGTATTTTGACCACTACGCCAACAGACTTGGGTAGATTATTGTAGTTGGGGCGACGGATTAAGATTTTAAAGTCGTCCAAAAGTCTAATCCTTTTTTTGTCAATTGCCCTATCATCTAAATATTTATTCATTATATATATCTGAAATAAAGTAAGTTTTAACATTATTAGAACAATAGATCTAAAGAAGTCAACAACAAATAAAATTATATTTTCAAACTTAAAACAAAATAAGAAATACAATATCTTTACATGTTTCAAATGAATTTTAGCTATTTTTGAATCGTTTTGCACTCAATGCGTCTCTAAACTAAGCTAAACTCGTTCAGACAATGCCATTTCTCTCTCTCTCTTTCTTTCTTTCTTTCTTTCTCTTTCTCTTTCTCTCTTTCTTTGTTTCTTTGTTTCAAGATATGTAGCATTTTCCATAATGAAAATTTCAAAAAAGACAGCCTACTAAAGTGTGAACACTATTTAATGGGACAGTTTTCAAAGTGTAATATTTCATTTTTCAAGATTACGTTCTCAAATACAACTAATGCTAATTAAAAACTAGATATTAGACAATCAAAATGTATCAATGAATCAATGGCTCAACGATTTGATCGGCAAAAATTCTGATTCTCGTTAAGATGTCTCTCACACATCTTAGGCAAATCGATGGACCGAATTACTTGAGCTTTATCTTGATTCTAAGTTTAAACTTTGGGATGGGATCGGTGGACTAGTCGCTTTCATACACCTTTTGTTTGATTAGCACCCATAATTCTTCAATTGGTCTCAATTGGGGAACGTTTCGAGGATTCATATCTATGTGAACAAACTTCACATTGTATTTATTGAATGTTTTGAGAACTTCATTTTCATAATGACTGGAAGCTAAGTCAGATCAAAACACAACACCTTACGTTATAATAATTACGCTTCCATCATTTTATTCGGTAAAACTTTATTAGTGGTGCGGCAAACGTTTGATTTATTTTGAACTTTCTAGCTGCTTTTCTCTGTGTAGTACCAATTTGACCGTTACCAAAAAGTACTGAAAATTTTTAGGTAAAATATCATACAATACTCAACTTATATTCTTAGTCGTTCAGACAATCAATTTCGACACAAGTTGTAAAGATCTTTTATCATAGCTGTCCATCCTTTGAAAGTGTTGTTATGGGAAAAAATGCCACATATTGCTAAAATTTGTAAACACAGGTTTCATTGCTTTAATTATAGCTTTACTTAAAAGGTCGATTAATATTGTTTGTATGATTTCATCGAAGCATTTTAGAAGATTACTATTAGAGTTCTTTAAATAAACATCAATCAATATATTAATAAAAGCAAAATAAAACTAATAAATTACCTCCTATGGTGAATTGATAGAGCGAAATCAATTTTCAAATATTCTCGAAAGGTTTGAGGAACAATAAATTATTTAATTGTGAATTTCGGCTCAGGTATTACTCACAAACGCGATATTAAACAATCAAAAATTGAAATCTTTGCTCACAATTTTTGATAAACCATCGGAAAAATAGGCTTCTCTAATATAAATACTTCTTACCAATTTTTAGATAAATCACTATTTTTGTGAGATAAGAACTCGAAATTCATTTTGTTCAATATGATTGTTATAAAAATTATGATAAATAGCATATTGATATCTGCCGGGCTCTGTGTTTCGTCAGATTGTTTCAGTAGAAACAGAATAGTACCAACTAATAAATATTGTATCATACATAGTATGTAAGTCAATGGATATAACACTCGTTTGTTATTCATATCAAAACACCATTAACTCAAAGCAAAGTATTTATTATTAGATCTTAGACTTATAAGCCTTTGAGTACATCACGTAAACTCCTTAACAACAGTCCGTGTTATCAGTAGACTATTGATAACTTATCTCAACTTAGAAAACTTTGATAAGAGTTTCACTTATCACATAACGATCATAATTAAGCGAATGCATATTAATAAAAGTTCATCATGCACATTTTGCTATCAAAACAATTCGATTGCATATATTTTTTATGAAACGGAATTCCCAACAATACTCAAAGAATTAATAGTCAGCCACTCACCGAACAGGAGCGGAATATGATTATTTATTGGGTCGTGAAGAGTCGGTAAAAGAAATTACGGCGGTGAGCGGCTGACCATTAACTCTTTGAATATTGTTGAGAAATCGCACTTCATAAAAAATGTGTGCAAATGAGCTGTTTTGACAGCAAAATGTGCATAATGAACTTTTATTAATATACATTCGCTTTACCTTGATCAATATGTGATAAGTAAAACTCTTATCAAAGTTTTCTAAGTTGAGATAAGTTATCAATAGTTTGCTTATAGCATGGATTTTTGTTAAGGAGTTTACGTGGTGTACTCAAAGACTTATAAGTCTCTAATAATCAAAATTCATTTTTGGGTATTTACACATCATTTACATATCAAATACAATTACAGACTAAACAGAGGCAGAAATGAAGATATGATTGACATCGATAACATTGAAGTAAAACTGACCATTGACAATATGCCGAAATGCAATGCAAAATACATACAACAATTTGAGTGAAGTCATTTTATTACTAATTAAACAGTTTGCCCAAAATTGAATCTAGGAAAAGTAATGATTTTCGGTCAAAATTTCAAGACCTACTACTACAAAGTTTACAAAGTTTTTATAATTGTAGCTCAAGTTAGAGAGAACCAGTTTTAAGTTCAAATTGAAATTTACTAATAATACCTCTGTGATTAAGTCTGTGGTTCAGCTGAAACCAGCATAAAATTGAATATTTGAAAGAGATAGACGTTTCAATAAAATAAAATTAAATGATTTTTTCTAAACATATCAAGAATTGAATTAGATTAACGTTTCACCAAATTGATGATCTAAATCAGTTCTTGCATAATAGACTGCACGCATTAACAATATTTTAATATTAAAAAATGATTAAATCAATGTCTTTATATATACTTTTCTTTTAGCAAAAATATAGGAAAACTCGCATTTTGCCGCGATTTGTGTGTCATTTTCATTTGAGATTTTATTTTATTATTTGTCTTCAATTTTAAATATATTACTATTACTATTTGAAAATTATATTATTAAAAATGTGGTTCATTTACTATGAGCTTATATACCAATAAATTTTATTTAATAAATTTCCTCTTTAAAATTCTCATAAAATATTTGTAAAGTTTCTGATGTAATGATCTATCAATAAAAAAATAATTAAGAGTAATAAAAAAGTCAGAAGTTATGAGCAAACATCAAACTTTTTGGAAATTCTCAATTTTGACTCTTAAGTGAGGAGTTGAAAAGATTGTAGGGAAAATGTGTTTCACAAACTGAGTATTTTATAGACTAAATTTAAAGCTATCGTTTCTTGAAGAATACTGATTATGAAATTTATAACAGGTTTTCCTAAACATTATTATTTATCCCAAAGACCTCCAGAAATAATTATCTCAACTATTGTTTCACCTTTATTATTCAAAATTGGCAGCGGAGTAAATAATTTAAGATTATATAAATCCACTGGGAAAAACGACTATTACTTTTGTTTTTCTGTTTGAAAACTTCTGCCATTACTATCCAATATACTGTTTATGAGTTGATCATTTTTCGGAATGGACCAAAAATCATGTCTATTGTAGATTCGTTGCAATTTTTTCAGAGATCTGCTTTTGTCATCATTAGTATCAAACAACTAACTCTGTGTTAAAACCTTTTGTTCAGTCTATAAAGTTTAAGTGTGAACTAAGGTCTTAAAATATTGAAGTTATTTATTAGAATAAGAAAAATGATGCTATGCTCGTATAGAATTTGATTTTGGTTAAATTAAAATGATTTTAACAAATTTCATCTGATTTTCATATTAAATGCAGTCACAAGTCATATTAAAATAACCTACTTGTGTGAACTTATTTTCAATTTGATATTACGAAATTCCTAAAATATTCACAAAAGGGATAATATTATCAATTCAAGTATTTTCGAAAATAAGTCTAATTAAAATGATTTATACATAGGGAAACTCGCATTAGGTCGCGATTTATGCACATATCAATGCGTTAGTCGAAGAGTAGCCTCTGTTACTCTACTAAAATCCATAAAGGGCTTAACTAATACAAAACTTTCCTTATGATTAATAATAAAATGATCAGTTGTATAGTCTTTGATTGATTAGTAATGCTTATTGTTGAATACTTTTTAAACTAATTACTCATTCGTAAATCATACTTATCAAGAAATCGGATTCATTGACTTGTTAAAACTCTAACGGAAAAAATTTATTATATTTCGAATAAGATTTATTTTTATAGCAAACAAAATGAAAAGTTCTTAATACACAAACATTTTATAATTTACTTTATAAAAATATTTTTATATAATTTTCAATATAATTAATTTGAAGATTTGTTTGAACTACTTTTATGATTTGATTTTCTTTTTTGGTTAAATTTGGCTGTCTTTTTATTAGATTTTTCAAAAACTAGGTGTAAAAATTGTTGCGTTTTAGAAACAGTTGCTGTATCTAAAGAATATAGAGTTTCATAAAATTTAGATTTAGTTTTTGGTATATGTTTTAATAGCTTTTGAATATCTAAAAGTTTTTCACTCGTTTTTATGAAAACGAGTTATTATTGTTAAAAGGTTAAAGATAAGCAGCATTAGAAAAATTTGGTTATAATGACTAAATTTTAGACCTAACGGTTTCAACTTTTTCTTAAATTTTTCTATAAGTCCTTTAAGTTTTCTAAGCTTTGAAGAGAGGCTACTCTTCGACTAACGCATTGATATATTAACTGTGTTATAACTAGAAATTAAATCAGAAATGACTGAACACATGAGTATTCGTTGCCTAATGAGAAACTCCTTTAGGGTTAGTTTTAACATTCATGGAAGCTTTTATATAGCTGGACATACAACAACGATATGATTGGCTATTATATATACTAGTATTTATTGAGTATAGTTTGAACTTTTAAATATTAATAGCCAATGGTTAACCAATTAATTAATCCTTCGTCACAACTTCTGAAAACGTAAAATTAACTCTGGGGTAAAATGTTGCTCAACGTTATGCACACTTTATATCTGTTTTTGTTAGTCCGAATGCCTTGAGAATCAAAGTTAGTTCTTATTTTCGAAGTTTTAATTTATTAATTAACTAATTTCTAGTTATTATCTGCTACAGCGTCATCAGCTGTTCAAATTGCTAGAAGCAACATCACAGCACTGCGATATATATATTAAACACGAAGCACTGAGATGTCAAGGCAAATTTCTGTTCTTTGAATGACATGTCGCCAGAATTTTTTTAAATAATAACTCATAAGACTTATAGAGATTTAAAGATGAGTTTCAGATTTTATGGCTCATTATTAGAAATAACACTTATCAAAATAATATGACAAAATTATTCAATCAATCTTTTCCTTATTTGGTTCAATTCTCATTGGCTTTTATTGTTTCTCAAGCACACATTTTGACATATGTTTTTTTGACTGATATCTGCAGTTGCAAGTCACATTCTGCGATAACATTCTAAAGGTTTAGCTTAGGTCTGCCACAATCAGTACATCTGAACTTAATTATGTATGAGTGTGATTTGTGACAATAGAGTGTGAAATATCATAATCAAGTGAAAACAACAAAGTTAATTTAAAGACGAAATTTCAATAAATGTTATTAAACATTTTTGAGACTTACAGACATCAACTGAATTGTTTAGTACTCTTGCACTTATTGCCTTCTAACGGATGCAGAATAAACGTCGAAGAAGTTTATTTTATATCTAGTTTAAAACTAATAGATAGAAATGAATGAAATCTTTACAATTTGATAGTCAATCTCTGAAGAGTTTAATAAGATTAATTAGCAACAGCTAGAAGTCTGCATTAGGCTGCTATACGAAAATTGCCTCAAAAAGTTAAATGAGGTTGCGTTAGGTCTTCGCAATGGATTTTCGTAGATTCAACTTCATTATTTTTTAAAATAATCCTTCACGTGATTCAGTCCTTCGCTTTAAAATTACCAATAATTCTCAATAGGACGCAATTGGGGAACATTAGGATGGTTTAGATACTTAGGCACAACTTTGATTTTGAAGCGCTCATACTCTGCTAATATAATCCTTACGACAACAAATCCAGAAATCCAAGGCATATCCTGAGAATTAAATTTTCCGATTTTAACCTGATTCAACACTTAAGAAGAATAATAAAGGATGTTATTGAGAAAGGAGAATCTAAAAATTGTCAACTGTGGGTCACGAAAATAAACCAAATATGAGACAATTTATAATTAGTACGGCCTGAAAGTTGTGTGATTTCCCAATTTTTTATAAATAAGTTTTAAATGATGGGAGATTTTAGATGTGAATTTAATATGAACAAACAAATGAAGTAAAAGTTATTTGATGTTTCCATAAATCCCATTTTTCATTGTTATTCCCATTTCCCCTATTAAACTCCCAGTTTTTGATTAAATTCTAATTAAAATCAAGAAAAAAGTGAAATCTTTGAAAAATTTAAAGCACAGCTGAATTACCATATTTAGAAAAATTGAATCACATCATTTCAAATGATCTTAATACGATTATGTTTATGAGTGAAGCCTACTACTATCACCACCGAAGTTTGACAAAACATACTTCTCTTATATCTGTCGAGGTTGAGATTATTTCCTCTTTATAAAAAGATTTTGCTCGATCACAGACAAAGCGTGTGAGAATCGACAATTGAAAAGTTAAACGTAACTGACTATGATCAATCTTTAACTTAAAATTGTAGTTTTTATAAAGTAAATTACAAATTTTAGTTCCATAATAATCCCATTTTTGCCTAATATTTAGTCCCATTTTCCAACCAAAAGTGCTCATTTTTAGCACCATAACTTTTAGATTAAAAGCACATTTAAACCTAGTAATTAGTCGTATGTGAGTCTATTTATATGTTGAATCTTTATTTTTTATGAACTTAATAACGGGCTTTTGCCCGTATTTCTAGCTAGTAATTAATATTATGCAGTCTACTTTCTTTGAAGTCTGACTATAGTGAAATTTGAAGCACTTGTATTGTTCAAAATGATTTTGTTGACTAAATAAATATTTTTCATACAAATTATTGCGCTTTATATATAGTGCTCAGAGGTTAAACCCCGATTGATAGACATTCACTTTATAGACACTTCACTTCATAGACATCCAATTGAAAGACACTTGATTAGGGACATTTTAAGTTATTCAAAATAATTTTTAAAATTTATTTAAGACTTGAAATAATTGTATATCAATTAAAATGAAAATCAAGTGCATCGAACCTCACATCCGCTAATCCGTCAATCTTATAATCTCATGATAATTAAGATATTTAGCACGCGCAAAATGCAAACACATTCAACTATTTCTCAAGTGAATGAAAATTGAATTTTTCTTTGAGTCTATTCAACTCAATATACTAATTTATTATTTAATCAGAGTATTTCTGTGTATTTATATTTGAATTTTATTAATTGGTTAGAGTTTGTGTAACCTATCTGAAAACTATGTCTGAATTAGGTTTCATTGAATCAACCAAAGGGAAAAATGATCATTTTTCAAAATTAGATTCGATTAGATTGATTAGAATTAACATCAATAATATCCTCAATAACTAGAATTTACATAAGAGAATAATTAGTCTATGAGATGAAATGTCTATAAAGTTGATGTCTATAAACTGGGAAGACACCGTGCGCGGATTACGTTAAGGAGTTTTCCATATGCAGGGAAAATGTGAAATTTCCAAAGAAGGCAAATAAGCAAATAGACAAATAAAAGGATTAGGTACAGGTGTAGCATAAGTACAAATAATAAGGTAGAGGTTGCCTGCATATTATTATTAAACAAAGTGGATCATCTCGATTTCAATCAATTCCAATTCCATTTCAGTGGAATCCAAGGTATTGGAATTGACTTTTCGACAACGGTTATACCCCGATTGATAGACATCCACTTTATAGAAATCCACTTTATAGACATTCCACTTCATAGACATTTCATTTTATAGACTAATTATTCGCTAATGAAAATTCTGGTTATCGAGGAGATTATTGATGTTAGTTTTAAACAATCTATTTGAATCTAATTTTGAAAAATGATCATTTTTCCTTTATTTGGCTCAATAAAACTTAATTCAGACGTAGTTTACAGATAGATTACACAAACACTAACTAATTAATAAAATTCAAATATAGATATGCAGAAATATTCTAATAAAAAATTGATATATTGAACTGAATAGACTCAAAATAAAAATCACTTTTCATTCAATTGAAAAACAGTTGAATGGGTTTGCATTTTACACGTGTTAAATATCTTAATTATCATAAGATTATAAGATTAACGGATTAGTAGATATGAGATTCGATGCACTTGACTTTCAGTATAATTAATATACAATTATTTTAATTTCTCGGATGTGTAGATAAGTTTAAATTATTTTGAATAGCTTAAAAATGTCTCTCTAACCAAGTGTCTATGAAATGAAATGTCTATGAAGCGAAATGTCTATGAAATGAAATGTCTATAAAGTGGATGTCTATGAAGTGGATGTCTATGAAGTGGAATGTCTATAAAGTGGATTTCTATAAAGTGGGTGTCTATAAACTGGGAAGACACCTTCGACAACTAGTACATGTTAAATGTGATATTAGCATTCGAATATTTTGAGTAATTAGCTTGTACTAGTTATTACAATTATGTAAATTGATCTTTAACAGTTCTTTGATTTACAATTTCGTATTATCTTTAGATATATTCTAACCAAATTTTTTTCACCCAAAAAACCCAGCAGTACAGTATTATTTAAAAATGCCAAAAGTTTATGTTTCCAATGGCCAAAAGTATACCATTCAATGCCAACTGTTTTAAGTGCTGATGAAACGTATTCATTACATGTAACCAATTGATATGGGGTTAATATATTCTCCAAGTTATCTATCAATTTTGTCAACACGAGACTCGGACAAACTGTTTGAATAACTATTCCTTTCGATTCGTACTCTATCGCCAACGTTTTTGAGAAATGTGACACAAACGCCTTGCCTAAAAAACATTCACAACTTAATAAGAATTGTTCAGAATTCTAATTTCAATTAGTTATTTCCAAATAAGATGTGAATATAAACTTTAAAATGAAAAATTGATTACTTGCTGAATAAGTAGCTAACAATGGTGAAGGTAATGTTGAGATTATTGATGATATGTTTATGATAATTCCCCGTCTTTGTACAATCATCTTCGGTAGTATTAATTCGGTCATTTTGATCATTGACAATATATTTACGTTAAGGATTTTTTGATTAAAACCTTCCGATAAGTGAGTAAAAAATGTAGGTCTTTCATCCATGATTCCAACATTATTCACCAAAACGTCAATGTGTTCGAGAGAACTAATTGTTTCTTTAACTTTCCCATAGATATCTGTTCGCTCGAAATTCACAGTAAGTATCTTGACCTTTATGAAAAAAATTATTATCAAACTATTTCAATACAATTCAAGTTATTACGAGTGAGAAACTCGAATAAACAGTATAGAATCTTTTGAAATCGGTTTTTCTTTGGAAGCTTTCGCCAAATCATAAACAAAAGAGGATGCAGCTGGCATTTACTGCTTATTTAGATCTAAATAAATCAGACATTCCCTCAAATTATTGATCTAAAACTATTTTGAATATTTTAAATCTGTTATCTAGTTTATTATTAACTTGATAACTTGTTCATGAAAAATACTAAAACTGAGATTAAATCTAGAATAGTATTTCATGCATCAAGTGAAACGTAGTCTAAAAGGAGAATTAAAGTATCTTTTTTCGGTCAACGACATTTGAGAAAAGTTTTCGGAAAATTTAGTATAAAACTTTTTTTGGAAAAGTAATGATTTTCAAGTTTAGGAAAACTTTTCTTTAAATCCGATGAGTTTAGAACCGAGTTTTTATACTTTATTAGCAGATAATCCTATTAACTGGTTTAATTCTCGCAGAGCAATTAAACACCACTTTTATTAAATGGCAAATTTAGTTTAAGAGATTAAACTCATAAAAAGCAATTTAATGGTAAACTATACTTTTCGTGTTTAATTTTCCCTTCGACTCGAGGTGGTTTAAATCGAGTTTAATAAATTGAGTAAGTTTGGGTTTTATCGAGTTTAACACATTTATTTTCAGTCTGGGGTTCATAAATTTAATAAATTGTTATGTAGTAATGAAAATGTCATTCTATATCCTCGTTGAAATAAAAATCGAGTCCACATTTAAGTGTTCATTGGTTAATTTGTTTGATTATTTCAAAATCTTGAAAATGGTCTTCCAACATCAGCATATAAACTACAAGATGGTAAGAATGAGAGTTGTTTTGCATAACAGGAGTGAAATGTACATCTATGTATAAATGTAAGAGAGGCACTATCAATTTTTTAATCATATAAATAAAAAGTAATAAATATTCTTCAAATGATATATATTTAATTATTTTGTATATTAAAATCTTTATTGTGAAATATTAATTATTATATATTAGTACATATTACTTGCACTTTTACTTTTCAACTTTAAAAGACGCTATAAGCTAAGCATAAAACTCGCAAAAGTGCTTCTCTTGCATTTATGCATAGATATAAACTCTGAACAGTCTTCCAATATTTTATTACTATAAGTTCTTGATTAAGCGGTGAGTTGATACAGTATGAAAACTTATTCTTTATTTCCATGCAGTTCACGTGTTCGATTCGGGTTTTATCGGGTTAAAACCGACTCTAATACTTTACTTTTGGAAAATTTAATATGGATCAATCGAGTTAAATTCGAAAAGATCTTTATTAAGGATTTCGGAGAAGCGCTTTAAACATGAGTCGCATGTGTTTAATGAATAATTCAAATTTTTAATTTATGAAAATCATTGTTAAGTAACTTTTAGCAAAATTTGGTAACTATCATAAATATCTTTCAAAATGTTTATTATTAATCTGCTTGTGATACTTGTGGTAGATAAAAATTATCAGTTGGAGATTGAGTTGAACTAGACCCTGATTTGTGCCTCAACATGCATTACAATTCATGTACATAAATCATAAAATCAAATTAAACCAGGTGTTTAACAAAGATTTGAAAATCTATTGAACTTCCAACATTAGGTAAAAATTGAGTCCAGTTTAAAGGATTGTGTTTTAATGAAAGAGTACTCACTCTCTGGAACAATGAACCTTATTTCGTTCACGAATTCACTATGATCTATCGGAAACTTAAATTTTATATTAAATAATACTAACCTGTTTACATGTAGTGAACTTATCATTGATGTTTTTCGCTACATCTTTAAGTTTTTCTTCACTCCTACTGATCAGAAGCAATGAATATCCTTTTTCTGCCAATTGTTTAGCATATTCTAATCCAATTCCATCTGTAGCGCCAGTAACAACAGCCCAAACATTATCTCCTGATCGCCATTTAACACCAAAACCTAACCTATACGCCAAATAACATGTCCAAAAACCTTTCAATAATTTCACCATTAAATATGTTATAATCAAAATCGTTATATTGAAAAGCATTCTACACACTGGCAATTATTATAAACTTTTTAAAATGAGTTCTTTAATAAAGTTATTCGAACTTTCAAAGATCAATTTTAAAAATGATCACAGATTTAATGTAAGTATTAGTATAGGTGTAGCGCTTATTTCTTAACTAAAGTTAACTAAACAAGAAAACTAAAAACGAGCGAGAGAGAGAGAGAGAGAGAGAGAGAGGGAGGGAGGGAGTGAGGGAGTGAGGGAGGGAGAGATGTGACGTTTCCTTGAATTCAGTATTTAATTAGTAAAATTGAAGACGTCTTAAAATTGAACTCGCAATCATTATCATAACGGCATCGATTTATGCCTTTTCAAATTATAAGGCAAACGCCCAATTAAAAATGGAATTTCCAACAAATTATTGCCTAGAAGTTTTTTTAATTAATATTTTTAAAACTATTTACATAATAAAAAAATGATAGTGTATATTTATGTTGATTTTATTCGAGTTTACGGTTCATGTTATATATGTTACATGTAGTATTTATTACACGCCGCCAAAAGTCTTATCAATGTGTCGTGTGCAAAAGTTGGCAGACTTTGCGGCATGAAATATAAGTAAAAATCGAAAACATTCTTATAACTCATAAGTTATAATTTAATTGCACGCATTTCATTTCAATTCTATTTATTAAATATTTGACCAGAATAAGTAATAATATTAAATCATATTAAGTTGTTAAGTGGTATAGCAAAGATATTTGCAGTTACTCTATCTTCGTCTTCAAAGCAAGTGAATTCTTATGCGCACGTTAAAGAGAATGGATACAGGCAAATTCAGTTAGAGGTAACTTATTTCTTACTGACCGACGAATTGCTTATAACTACGTCAGAGTATAATTATTTCACTCATACACATTATAGCTTTACAGTTGATTAAAAACTATTTGAACGGCATTTAAGTTACGCTATATTAAAATGATAATTTTTTGAGGTTTCGTTCTTATGACTCACATTTGTTGAAAATATATTAAAACTAATCTTAAAGCAGTTTCTCATTAAGCAAGGAATCTGTCGATGTGTTCGGGCATTTCTGGTTTGATTTCTAGTAACATATTTAATGTATGTGCACAAATCACGGTCTAATGCGAGATTTCCTATATTTTTCCTATATATCAATCATTCAAATTAGACTTATTCTGAATCTTCCTTTGATTGATTAAGTAAAATACAAAAATACGAAAGTTCACAATTGATGCAAAAGTCGACTTGTGATTTTCCACAATTGAGATTGCCTTGAGTTCACTATTTAAAAAAATATACCTCGCGACATAAAGAACCCGGGAAAAGTAAGTGTATATTTTTTAATGAAAATAACAATATTTTGACCTGAAACTTATCACAAGAATGCATTTGATTCTATTTATTACTACTAAAAAGAAATGACAATTCAATTCGGTCTTCCTCTGCAGATATACGCTTTTTAATGCGTTCTTTCACACTTTTGCTTAACGACTCACATACGACTAATTATTAGGTATAAATGTGCTTTTAATCTGAAAGTTATGGTGCTAAAAATGAGCACTTTTGGTTGGAAAATTGGGCCTAAATATTACGCAAAAATGGGATTATTATGGGACTAAAATTTGTAATTTACTTTATCAAAACTACAATTTTAAGTTAAAGATTGATCATAGTCAGTTACGTTTAACTTTTCAATTGTCGATTCTCACACGCTTTGTCTGTGATCGAGCAAAATCTTTTTATAAAGAGGAAATAATCTCAACCTCGACAGATATAAGAGAAGTATGTTTTGTCAAACTTCGGTGGTCACAGTAGTAGGCTTCACTCATAAACATAATCGTATTAAGATCATTTGAAATGATGTGATTCAATTTTTCTAAATATGGTAATTCAGCTGTGCTTAAAAATTTTCAAAGATTTTCACTTTTTTCTTGATTTTAATTAGGATTTAATCAAAAATTGAGAGTTTAATAGGGGAATTGAGAATAACAATGAAAATGGGATTTATGGGAACATCAAATAATTCTTACTTCATTTGCTTGTTCATATTAAATTCACATCTAAAATCTCCCATCATTTAAAAATTATTTAAAAAAGTGGGAAATCCCACAACTTTCAGGCCTTAGTAATTATAAATCGTCTCATATTTGGTTTATTTTCGCGACCCACAGTTGACAATTTTTTGGTTCTCCTTTCTCAATAATATCATTTATTATCCTTCTTAAGTGTTGAATCAAGTTGAAATCGGAAAATTTAATTCTCAGGATATGCCTTGAATTTCTGGATTTGTTGTCGTAAGGATTATATTAGCAGAGTATGAGCGCTTCAAAATCAAAGTTGTGCATAAATATCTAAACCATCCTAATGTCCCCCAGTTGTGTCCCATTGAGAATTGTGGGTAATTTTAAAGCGAAGGACTGAATCACGTAAAGATTTATTTTAGAAAATAATAAAGTTGGATCTACGAAAATCCATTGCGAAGACCTACCGCAACCTCATTTAAGTTGTTAAGACAATTTTCGTATTGCAGCCTAATGCAGACTTCTAGCTGTTGCTAATTAATCTTATTGAATTCTCCAGCAATTGACTATTAAATTGAAAAGATTTCATTCATTTCTATCTATTAGTTTTAGGATAGACATAAAAGAAACTTGTTCGCTGTTTATTCTGCATCCGTTAGAAGGCAATAAATGCAGGAGTACTAAACAATTCAGTTGATGTCTGTATGTCTATCAAAAATGTTTAATAACATTATTGAAATTTCGTCTTTAAATTAACTTTGATCTTTTGACTTGATTATGATATTTCACACTCTATTGTCACAAATCACACTCATACATAATTAAGTTCAGATATACTGATTGTGGCAGACCTAAGCTAAACCTTTAGAATGTTATCGCAGAATGTGACTTGCAACTGCAGATATCAGTCAAAAAAACATATGTCAAAATGTGTGCTTGAGAAACAATAAAAGCCAACGAGAATTGAACCAAATAAGGAAAAGATTGAATGAATAATTTTGTCACATTATTTGATAAGTGTTATTTCTAATAATGAGCCATAAAATCTGAAAGTCATCTTTAAATCTCTATAAGTCTTATGAGTTATTATTTAAAAAAATTCTGGCAACATGTCATTCAAAGAACAGAAATTTGCCTTAACATCTCAGTGCTTCGTGTTTAATGATATATATATCGCAGTGCTGTGATGTCGCTTCTAGCAATTTGAACCGCTGATGACGCAGATAATAACTAGAAATTAGTTAATTAATAAATTAAAACTTCGAAAATAAGAGCTAAATTTGATTCTCAAGGCATTCGGACTAACAAAAACAGACATAAAGTGTGCAAAACGTTGAGCAACATTTTACCTCACAGTTAATTTTACGTTTTCAGAAGTTGTGACGTAGGATTAATTTGTTGGTTAACCATTGGCTAATAATATTTAAAAGTTCAAACTATACTCAATAAATACTAGTATATATAATAGCCAATCATATCGTTGTTGTATGTCCAGCTATATGAAAGCTTCCATGAATGTTAAAACTAACCCTAAAGGAGTTTCTCATTAGGCAAGGAATACTCATGTGTTCAGTCATTTCTGATTTAATTTCTAGTTATAACACAGTTAATATATATGCATAAATCGCGAACTAATGCGAGTTTCCCTATGTATAAATCATTTTAATTAGACTTATTTTCGAAAATACTTGAATTGATAATATTATCCCTTTTGTGAATATTTCAGGAATTTCGTAACATCAAATTGAAAATAAGTTCACACAAGTAGGTTATTTTAATATGACTTGTGACTGCGTTTAACCGAATTTAATATGAAAATCAGATGAAATTTGTTAAAATCATTTTAATTTAACCAAAATCAAATTCTATACGAGCATAGCATCATTTTTCTTATTCTAATAAATAACTTCAATATTTTAAGACCTTAGTTCACACTTAAACTTTATAGACTGAACAAAAGGTTTTAACACAGAACTAGTTGTTTGATACTACTGATGACAGAAGTAGGTGTCTGAAAAATTTGTAACGAATCTACAATAGAAATGATTTTTGGTATATTCCGAAAAATTATCAACTCATAAACAGTATATTGGTTATCAATAGCAGAAGTTTACAAACGTAAAAACAAAAGTAATAGTCCTTTTTCTCAGTGGATTTATATAATCTTAAATTGTTTACTCCGCTGCCAATTTTGAATAATAAAGGTGAAACAATAGTTGAGATAATTATTTCTGGAGGTCTTTGGGATAATTAACAATGTTTAGGAAAACCTGTTATAAATTTCATAATCAGTATTCTTCGAGAAACGATAGCTTTAAATTTAGTCTATAAAATTCTCAGTTTGTGAAACACATTTTTCCTACAATCTTTTCAACTCCTCACTTAAGAGTCAATATTGAGAATTTCCAAAAAGTTTGATGTTTGCTCATAACTTCTGACTTTTTATTACTCTTAATTATTTTTTTATTGATAGATCATTACATCAGAAACTTTACAAAATTTTATGAGAATTTTAAAGAGGAAATGTATTAAATAAAATTTATTGGTATATAAGCTCATAGTAAATGAACCACATTTTTAATAATATTATTTTCAAATAGTAATAGTAATATATTTAAAATTGAAGACAAATAATAAAATAATATCTCAAATGAAAATGACTTTTCTACTTAGGAGTTGATAAAAGTGTCAAAACTTGACGTTATATAGTTTACCGTTATTTTCAGGTAATTTATTGAACTAATAACTGGTCAGGCTCAATGTGGTGTGAAGCGTAACTTGTCAATAGATGCCTATCTATTCAAAATCTAATTTTGTTATAAAAACACATGAACGATGTTTATCAACAAAGCTTTAATCAAAACAAATGACACCTTTTCAAAGGCAATCTTCAACAATATTTAGGACTGGTAATTATTACTTTACATTACTTACTTTATACTACATGTGTTAATAAAGAGGAACCGCTCCTCTCGCTGACAACAGAAGTTATGCGTTGTATGAACCTCTAATCATTATGTAATATTATAGTTTAGGATATTTATCAATGTCTGTTTGATTTTTCATCTATATAATTATAACAGTTCAACAAATAACAGATATTTATTGAGCTGATTATAAAGAAGAGAAACTTTTAATTTTACACAAATGACTGAATACACTCGAAAGTTGTAAACTAATGCATTTAGCAACTAATAGCATTTTTGTAATTGATCACTCAAATATTTTTACATTTTATATAACAATTACAATCAGTATGACTAGTTTGAACTCTCGAAGAAGTTCTAGATTAATGCTTAAAATCTCGTTTACCCTTCAATAATGGCTTCGTTTCAATTATTTAGAAGCTTTTTAGCCCTCATTTCACTTTTTATTTTTGAGATACTCAACATTTTAAAAGACTTAACGAATGTTTAAAAATTAAAAATATCGTTTCATTTGTATTTATCTAATTTTAAATCGTAATTCAACATATAGTAGAGAGACTCTAATAAGCTGTATATCACTTTAGAGCATAATTTCTCAGTTTTAAAATGATATATCATAAGATAACTTTCAAACTTAACTTTAATGAGGCATAAAGCGTATTAACAATGCCTTTAGAATTAGATAGTCGCTTAAAGGTTCTAATATTGTTTTTTCATAATAAAGAATGCTGCCGTATATTTTTGTTAATATCGTTAAAAATTACAATTTACTGTGTTATGCTATATATGCTACTTATAGTAGACAAAGATTATAATTTAACTGTGCCAAATTAAATTTCAATTCTTTTTATTAAAATATCTGATGTTATTTATGAAAATGAGTGACGATGTTAAATTTATATAAATTATTAAGGGGTAAGGGAAAGCTATTTGAAGCTCTTTTCTCGTCTTCAAAAAAGGATACTAAGAATCTATGAGACACTGGCCTATCGCGTTACAAGCCAAAACAGGTATCATCACGTCTTGATGAGCTGGTCAAAGTTTTCAATAGGCACAAAGTTGTCAGGTGTGGCAATCATAAGTTATAGATCACAACAGTCCAAAGGGTCGGTTGCTTCTAATTCCTTTGCGATGCTTGCAATTATATTAAACCTATATATCATTGAAAAGTATTCAAAAAGACGAATTCAAAGATACCATGCTCAAATATGTAGGCCATGTGAATAAAAATTAAAAATAAAAAGTAAATAAAATCGAGTCGGATCTTCGTCAGTGCCTTCAAGTGTCACACAAAGGCCACTTAACGACTGCGGGCACTTGAATTTCAGACTGGAACCTTCCATACCCAAGAAACCAGAGAAACCTTCCGTTACCATGAGGAGGTGGCTCCCGGTGGCAGATGATATCAATTTTTATATAAAAACAGCGCCACTTAAAAATATGGACTTTAAACTTGAGCATGGCATCGTTGAATTCATCTTGTTGAGTACTTTTCAAGGATATATAGGTTTAATATATTTGCAAGCTTTGCAAAGGAATTAGGAGCGACCGACGCTTTAAAATATTGTCACCTATAACTTGTGACTGTCACACCTGACAACTTTGTGCCCATTGACGCCTTTGATCAGCTCATCAAGACCTATTGATTAACACCTGTTTTGGCCTGTAACGCGGTAGGCCATTTTAGGCATCCTCCTTTGTAATTGTTATTCACCATATTTTCTCTTTCCTTTATCGTTTGCTTATTTAATATCATGAATTTGACATTACTTATTTTCATGAATGAAATGAAATATTTAACAGATAAAATTTAAATTAATTGTGCACAGTTTTATAACTCAATAAAATGTTATCAGTTTCTACATACGGTTATCATATATGAAGCGGGGACTCTCATTGACTCATTATGAACTATTGACTCCTTATGGAGTCATTTGTTTATTAACGCCCCCTTATCGTATTCACATTCAAATATACGTGTTATCAATTATTTAAAAATATTTATATTTTAAAATTTAAAATATGAAGGTTAGATCCATGGTTAGAAATAGGCAAAGTAATAATAATAATATTATTATTTTATCTATTGTTTATTTAATATTGATATTATTAATATTATTAATTATAATAAACAATTAATAATATTAATATTAAGTAAATAATAAATAAAAATATTATTATTATAAAATTAAAGAGAATGACAATGTCGTGATAATAGTGATGATAATGATAGTGCTTGTGGTGTGATGGTTCTGGTGCTAATGGCACTACTGGTGGTGAAATCTAAAGTAGGCTACAGGTGTTACAGGTGTCGTAGGTGTTAAAGGTTCAATGGATTATATAGAGGAAATTAGTAAACAGAGGTAGTATATTTCTTATTTTTAGATACAAAACTCAAAGTTAGTGGAAGTTTTTAGAGATCAATGGGAGTCAATAAGGGTCAAAGATTAGGGGTCGTTGTAAAAGCTAAAAGTAGATGAGTCTGTTTTGACAAAGTTGCCCTCAGGTCCCCGCTTCATATATGATAACCCTACATACATTTACTACTAGTATAAGTAACATACATAGTATAACTGTAAATTTTAATTTTTAATAAAATTAACAAAAACATACGGCAGCATTTTCTATCATGATAAAAATTTTAAAATATTAATTTAAATATTTTTAGGTTATATTTATTGAAATTTCATATATGATTGGGCATTTGCCTTTTTAGTTTAGATACGCATTGAGCGCAAAAAGATTGAAGAATGATTCAAATTTACCTCATTCATTGATAAAATAATGACTTAGACTTTCGTTCAATGCATAAATCTAACATCAAATAACTATTGCCAAAAGCTCATCAAAGTAATAATTTATGAGTGTAATATTCAAACGTATTGTTTCTAAACTTTTTTGAACGATGAACATTCCCTGAGCTTAACCATTTAATTAATTTGTCAAAAACCTACTGAAGAAATTGGACTTGTCAAACAAATAAACATATAGATTGAAAAATAGCATGAATTGAATGTCAAGTGCATGGTTGTTTATGAAAGCGATTATCTACTTCAAGTCAATTCGAACTTGTTTCTAAGAGTTTTGTAAAATCTCTCTTACATAAAATTAAACATTAGAAGTGAAATACAAAACATTAGCTCTGAAACATTGTGAAATGTCTCAGAAATATGGTTCGTTGTGTTCGTCTCTGTAATTCCGCGAACGTCGAGAATTTTCAACATTTGTTGTAATTTAAATTTATTTACTGATAAAAAAACTATAATTGTATCAAATTTCAAAATTTTATCTCATTAATTATAAAATTATTAAAAGTTTTTGGTACGCAAAGTTAAAATGATAGCCCTGTATAAGGAAAATCGTACGAATGGCCTTCTTGAGTGGCGTTTTATAAATATTTTCAGTGACACAGCCTTTAGTTGTATGATCTATTATAGATCATGTGCTCAATTGAATTTCAATTGCAAACAAAGATATATAAATATATTTATCGAAAAATTAATATTTCATTCATGATTCATACATTAATTTCAATTACGACTTTCTTTAATTGGAGTCTTTATTTGAAAAATACACTTTTTAAGTGTTAAAATGTTAAAAGGCTTGAGATTAATAATGAGCTTCAATTTTAAAAAGTACAAACTTTCTCTCATAATGCCTGAATTTTCATATCTGACGAAAACTTCACTCAAAGCTTATATAATAATTTTATTGTTTTATTCCTGAAAAGTTAATAAAAAATCCAAACAAAATATTTTTTTAACATACTGATTAAATGTGGTAAAATATTTAGTTTAAAACAAAAATGATAGGTTATCGTGATCAGAGTGTTTCCAATTGTTTAATATCGGGTATCGGCAATCCAACCAACTGCAAAAATATTAGAAACTACTTCAGTCATTTAGATAACAAAATAACGAAAAATAATCTGATTTCAAATATTTCACTAATAGAAATCATTGATAAAAGATATAAACAACAAAAGCAGTGTTTAGTTGTGGTCGAATCACTTGTATTGTCAGTAGATGTGTCATTTAGAGAAATAACCTCCTTATTTGAGCACAATTTTATTATAATTACTCATAAGAGGTGAAAAAGTGATTGTTTTGGAACTTGGTTATTTTGAAACCGCTGCTACAAAAAAATCAGTTTAGAATTATTAGTTATCAGAACACTCTTTATTTGGAAAAGGTATAAAATGAAAGCTTACTCAAAATTCAGCCATTTATGTAATAATTTTAAGATCTCAATTAAATAAAATATAAAATGCAAATTCAGTTGTAGGCAACCTATTTCTTACTGACTGACGAGTTGCCTATAACTAGATCAAAATATAGTTTTCTCATATCTTTGGCTTTATAGTTGATTGGAAACTCGATTTGAATAGCATTCAAGTTACGCTGTACTTCCTACAAGTGAAAATTTTTTGAGGTTTCGCTCTCATGGTTAACACTTGTGAAAATATATTAAAGCTAACCCTAAGGCATCTCCTATTAAGCAAGGAATCTGTACACGTGTTTAGCCATTTCTGATTAGATTTATAGTGACAACAAGGTTAATGTATGCACACAAATCGCGGCACAATGCGAGTTTTCCTATATTTTTGCTAAAAGAAAAGTATATATAAAGACATTGATTTAATCATTTTTTAATATTAAAATATTGTTGATGTGTGCAGTTTATTATGCGAGAATTGATTTCGATCATAAATTTGGTGAAACGTTAATCTAATTCAATTCTTGATATGATTAGAAAAAATCATTTAATTTTATTTTATTGAAACATCTATCTCATTCATATATTCAATTTTATTCTGGTTTCAGCTGAACCACAGACTTAATCACAGAGATATTATTAGTAAATTTTAATTTGAACTTAAGACTGGTTCTCTCTAACTTGAGCTACAATTATAAAACTTTGTAAACTTTGCAGTAGTAGGTCTTGAAATTTTTACCAAAAATTATTACTTTTCCTAAATTGAATTTTGTGCAAATTGTTTAATTAGTAATAAAATCACTTCACTCAAATTGTTGTATGTATTTTGCATTGCATTTCGGCATATTGTCAATGGTCAGTTTTACTTCAATGTTGTCGATGTCAATCATATCTTCATTTCTGCCTCTGTTCAGTCTGTAATTGTATTTGATATGTAAATGATGTGTAAATGATGTGTAAATACCCAAAAATGAATTTTGATTATTAGAGGCGTTTATTCGTTTATTCACAGATAATTAGTAATGAATCGAACTTTAGTTTAATTTGAAAGTTGTTTTGAATATCATTCATTTTATAACTTTTGATTTACTTATGTGATCAAAAAATTGCACAAATGAATTATCTGGTACTTGATCACAATATAACGCATTGTATGATCTAATATCTGATTTGTTTCCTAATATCTGATTTGTTTCAACCTCGTATTGTTTATCCCAATAATAATTTAATGGCAATATATCATCAAATGTTGAACTGAAGAAAACTTTAGAGCAAAATTTGGACTTTAGCTGAGAGAGAATTAAGAGTAAAACTTGTTATCAAATCTATAGATCAGATTCGATGTATTGAACGACATATTATTATGGAAATTCAAATTGTTTATTGAAGATTATGCTAAAAGTTTGATACTATGGAGAACTCGAATGTAAATTTGGCAAAACTTTTTCAAATCACAATTTATGCTTAACTTACTTGAAGTTTTTTCAGAACTAAAATGTTTTAAATGCTTACGAAATCTATGACTCGTAAACTCCTTAACAAAAATCCATGCTATAAGCAAACTATTGATAACTTATCTCAACTTAGAAAACTTTGATAAGAGTTTTACTTATCACATATTGATCAAGGTAAAGCGAATGTATATTAATAAAAGTTCATTATGCACATTTTGCTGTCAAAACAGCTCATTTGCACACATTTTTTATGAAGTGCAATTTCTCAACCATATTCAAAGAGTTAATGGTCAGCCGTTCACCGCCGTAATTTCTTTTACCGGCTCTCCACGACCCAATAAATAATCATATTTCGCTCCTGTTCGGTGAGCGGCTGACTATTAACTCTTTGAGTATTGTTGGGAATTATATTTCATAAAAAATATGTGCAATCGAATTGTTTTGATAGCAAAATGTGCATGATGAACTTTTATTAATACGCATTCGCTTAATTATGATAGTTATGTGATAAGTGAAACTCTTATCAAAGTTTTCTAAGTTGAGATAAGTTATCAATAGTTTACTTATAACACGGACTGTTGTTAAGGAGTTTACGTGATGTACTCAAAGGCTTATAAGTCTAAGATCTAATAATAAATACTTTGCTTTGAGTTAATGGTGTTTTGGTATGAATAATAAACGAGTGTTATATCCATTGACTTACATACTATGTAGAATACAATATTTATTATTTGGTACTATTCCGTTTCTACTGAAACAGTCTGACAAAACACAGAGCCCGGCAGATATCAATATGCTATTTATCATAATTTCTGTAACAATCATATTGAACAAAATGAATTTCGAGTTCGTATCTCACAAAAATAGTGATTTATCTAAAAGTTGATGAGAGATATTTGTATTAGAGAAGTTTCTTTTTTCCGATGGTTTATCAAAAATTGTAAGCAAAGATTTCAATTTTTTGATTGTCTAATATCGTGTCTGTGAGTAATACTTGAGCCGAAAATCACAATTAACTAATTTATTGTTCCTCAAACCTTTCGAAAATATTTGAAAAGTTATTTCACTCTATCACTTCACTATAGGTATGCATGGAAAAATTCTACATATCTATTGGCACTCTTAAAATGTTAAAAGTATGCGCTAAAAATATGCTCTGTAAAATCGATTAAGATTGAAAACAAATTGTCTAAAGCATTCAAATCTGTGCAACCAGAATTCAACCAGAATTATAATGAATTATAAAATGTCATTTTTAAACTATCAAATATATGGCTTCAGTATTTATCAGTTTTTTTAATTTTTTCTTTAGAAAATGCGTTCAGCATATGAACGATGAAGATTTTTAGTTTATAATATCCTTATCAGTTAAATGTACATGCCAACAAGGAGTGTAATTGACTTCTTACCCCCTGATTTGAAAAGTATTTTTTATCAAATCAATAGGATACCTCATTTCTTACTCAAAGTTAAATAAAGCGACAAATATCGTTTGATCGAAAACTTTTTCAGTCACACTTTAAAGCGCTAATTTTACTCACATTTCAAATTTATTTACACATTCCTTGTATAGAAATTTTATTATCAAAAAGCTTTTGAAATATCCAAAACTTTTAAGATTAGATCATAATTAAAGACTTGAGAGAAACAAACAAACAAAGAGAAAAAAACAAAGAAAGAAACAAAGAAAGAAAGAAAGAAAGAAGAGAGAGAGAGAGAGAGAGAGAGAGAGAGAGAGAGAGAGAGAGAGAGAGAGAGAGAGGGAGACTCAACATTTGATCAACAAAATCGAAGACTTGTTAAAAAACGGACTTGAAAATTTCATTAGAATGCCATTGTCTGAACGAGTTTAGCTTAGTTTAGGGACGCATTGAGTGCAAAGGGATTCAAAAATAGCTAAAATTTATCTGAAACATTGATGTAAAAATTTCTTAGATTTGTGTTCGATGCATAACTTTCAAATTAAATAACTGATGTGATAAACTCATCAATGCAATTATTTATGAGAGTAATATTCAAAATTTGAATGGTGAATATTTGCTGGTTTAATCATTTAATCAATTCGTCAAAAAATCCCACTGAAGAAATTGGTTTAATCAAATAAATAAACATATAAATTGAAAAATTGCCTGAATTGAACGTCAGGTGCATAGTTACTATATGAAAGCGATTATAAATTTAAAGATCAGGTTTATTCGAACTTGTTTTAACAGATTTCGTAACTCATAGGAAATGAAGTAAATTGAAGTGCAGTTCTCAAAGTAATAAGTTGACTATCATTTAGAACGCTATGACATTAATTTAGAAAAATGCACATTTCCAAGGTGTGATTAGATTTTAAATCAAAACATAATATAAGGAAAATCGTACGAATCACTTTCTTGAGTGATAAGTTTTTTGAAGATTTTCATTGACGCAAGCTTAATTTCACAATCTCTTATAAATGATGCTCATTTGAATTTCAATCACAAGGATATATAGAAGTATTTGTCGAAAAAATCATTTTAAATTCATGTTTGAAACATTAATTTGAATTATGACTTTTTTAATTGGAGCCTTTAATCGAAAAATACACTTTTCAAGTCTTAAAAAGTTAAAAGGCTTGAGATTTATAATGAACTTGAGTTTTAAAAGGTATAAACATTCTTATTGTACTCGAGTTTTAGACAGCATCTGAAGAAAACTTGACACGAAGTTTGTACCCTTATTTTCTTCTATTTCTCAAAAGTTAATTAAAACATCCAGACAAAACTTTTCTTATCAATGCACTGATTAAATGTGGTAAGAAGTTTGATTCAAATGTTAAATTTGTTGAACTGAAAGTGTTTTCATTTGTTTATCATCGAATATTTGCTGTAAAACGAACTGCAACAATATTTGAAAACTTTTGGCTCCAGTCATTTAGATAACAAAATAACGAACAATAATCTCATTTCGAATACTTTACTAATGAAAATCATTAATAAAACATATAAACAACAAAAGTTGTGGTCAAATCACTTGTATTGTTAGTAAATGTTTAATTTGAGGAATAACTTCCTTATTTGAGCACAATTTTATTAGAATTACTCACAAAAGATGAAGAAAGTGATTACTTTGAAACCTCGTTATTTTGAAAATAGTACCAAGTAAAAGCTCACCCGAAATTCAGTCATTTATGTGATCATTTTAAGATTTCAATTATAAGATATAATTCAGATAAAATATAAGAGACAAATGCAGTTATAGGTAACTTATTTCTTACTGACCGACAAGTTGCCTATAAACTGCATCAAAATATAGTCTCATATCTATTATGACTTTACAATAGATTAAAAACTCGATTTGAATAGCATTTATTTAATCTCTATACTTTCTGCAAGTGACATTTTTTCAGATTTGGCTCTTATGATTTAATTCTGTTAAAAATATAATAAAACTAACCCTAAAGCAGTTTTTCACTAAGCAAGGAATCTGCTCACGTGTTCAGTCATTTCTGATTTGATTTCTAGTGATATGTTTAATGTATGTGCACAAATCACGACCTAATGACAATTTCTTATATTTTTCATATCAATCATTTCAATTGGACTTATTTTTGAAGTTTCCTTAATTCATGAAATAAAATATAAAATATCTGAAGGTTCGCAAATGATGCAAAAGCCAACTTGCTTATGTTTTTACCATTTGAGATTACCTTAAGTTTGACTATTTCAAAAACACATTAATTAAAATTATGGTAATTTGCGATTTACTGCTTTAAACTCTATTTTGCTAATAAGAAAAAATATATTTAAAGAAATTCGTTTAACAAATTTTTATTTAAAAATTAGTCCGATGTGCACAATTTTAGACTTAACTAAAACTGCTTCAAACATTAGTTGTACGATGAGTTTTAAAACGCATTTCAGGTTTAAGACTTAAAACTGTTTTAAATAGAGCTGTCAATACGGACTTTAAATCTTTATTTGAATGAGTGACGATTAAACTTAAACACAATAACTTCCAAATACTTTAGAGATATCTTATTACGAATGAACAATAGTTAACAACATTTAAATCGGTAATCAAATATTTGACAATTTTACCCATGAAAGCCTCAAAATTTAGATTATTTAGGTCTCTCTTTAATCCACGGACAAGGAGACGATACCAAAGAAGAAAAAATTTAAAGTGCAGTCTTTTATATGGCAATTTGTTTAGATCAATAAAATTAATGAAAAATTAAATCTTATTCACTCCTTCATATGATTAAAAGTAACCGCTTGATTTACTTTATTTGTTGAAACATTCACTTTTATTTCGGATTTGAACTCAACTTTTTCACTAAAACACAGATTAATCATTAGTAAACCTGAATTTGAGCTGAACACAAAGGTTTCTCTAACTGAAGCTACAAACATGAAAACTTTGCAGAAGTCTTGAAAGCTCGACAGCAAATCCTCAATTTTGCCAAATCAAATTTTATTCAAATTTTGTCTATTATTCAAACAAAATGACTTCACTCAAGTAGTTATTGTATATTTCGCACCGCATTTTGACACGAGTTAAAATTTGTTAGCAAAAGTCAATTATTTGTGTTTCACTATTATACGTACTTTATTCTTCTCAAGACTACATCAATGATTGTTATTGTGATCACATCTTAAGGAATTCGCACAAAATTTATGACTATTTAAGAATGAATGAATCAGAATAAAAGCTAAATTTTTCTTAAAAAATCTTACTAAATCTAATTATAAATTAGTCGAAGACTCTCTAAAGTCATGTCTATTGATATACTTAAGGTTAGATGATTGCATTTCTATTCACTTGAGTTTCATGAGCTTGTACTTAAATTGAAATTACAAGCCGATGCATTAGCTAATGATGTGAGGTCTCACCACTATATACCTGGATTCAAATTTTGTGGCATTAATGAGAATTGGTAATAGAACTATAGGAGTGTATCCATCGAAATGTTTGGCCACAACTATAACCATCAGAAACTCACAATTTCTGTTCACTGTTCCTGATATTTGGTCACCTAAAGATGCGGCAATGGGTCAATTATTAAACCCTTCAATAATTATTTTGACGTCAATTGAGTTCTTCAGTAGTAATTATCGTATGAGTAATCATGAACTAGAATGGTAAACGTCATTGCATTAAAATTAATGTTTAATTAACGCTAAGAAATTTTTTCTGAAATTGACGCACTTGATAGCAATTTAAATGTTGGTCTCATAAATGTCATCTTAAATGAATGAAATATTTTATTCAGTTTGCATTTTATGCTTATTGGTTCGCTAAACGAAATAATCACGTGTTTAATTCTTATTGATTGGTCTTTTTTGTAGCTTTTGATAGTTTGAATGATTGAATTGTAAGAATTCATATCTTAAAAAATTATATTAGATTTTTAAAAATATTTTTCATCCCTCTTAAGATAACATTGAATAACTATGAATTACTCAGATTCAAAAGTGTAACGCCTTCACTCCTGATATCATGCCTCTTTACGTAATAACATTTAAAAATTGCATTGAGATACGAAATTAAGGATTTATAAAGTTACTATGACATCAAAGCGAAAATAAATACGGTACAAAGCTTAATTCGAAATCATTCGCAAGTATTTTCAAGTTGTCAAATTTTGTCAATTTTTTCAAAAAGTGTCAAATTTTCAGCATCGCAAAAGTTAGCCTCATTCTGAGAAGTTTTTACATTTCATCAGTATTGGGTAAGTATGAAATATTTATTCTCTAGTTTAAAAATTTCTAAAAATTCGGGTTGATGTATAATAAAGATTTTATTGAGTTAGCGTTGCCACTCTGCTTTATACTTTTAACGAGAACAGAAATTATCAATAGGGGCCCTTTATTAAAACTATAAACATTTTTAGCCATTAGTCTTATTGTATTGAAATTAGTGTAAAATACAACAATGATAACTGTTCCAATTACTATATCTTATTTCACTCTTCTGGTAAAGCTTTGTTATATTTAACAAAACCATAAAACTTGCTGCAATTCATATTATAATTTATTTTAGTACGAATTTATACTTTAATAATGGATGTACACATACTATTTCTGTCATCTTTACAAACTTTCTCCGTGATACTGAAAAGTTTTTTTAAAAATGCATTACTGAAATAGCAAAAACTTTTGAGACTATTTTAACTATATCAGATAATCATTATTTGAGAGAAACTTTACTATTTCTTAACAAAATAGATAAGACGTTCTTAAATAGTTATATTGCGCTAATAAGTATCAGTAGCAGTAAAAAACTTTGTTTCATATCTTTGAATTTATTTAACTGTTGTGCGATATTGGTTCGAGCTCATAAGCCTAAACGCATGACTGGGTACTAAAATTAACTATTTATCCAGAGTTCTGAAACAAAATTCTACTGAGCTCTTAATAATATTAAACTTTGTAGACTCACCGCAGTTGATATCTACTGAATTTAACACTTATTTCACTTGTTTGGCCGTAACTTTCCAATTTTTTTAGCTATTTTTTCACTAGTTTGTTTCACCTTAATTACATTTCAACCGGCTACTTTAGTTAGTAGTTTGGAAATTTTAGGGACAGTAGAGCATAATAATACATGACACTTTATAAACGCTCTCTGTTCCCAATTAGTAACACTGGTCCGAAATGGGTTAACATTTGGGGCAATTGCAATACCACTGACAACATTAAAATTAAAGTGGTCTGTATAGTAAGGCAGCAATTAATAAATGCGCAATAATTTAAAGTAAAAATATTTGTTTATTTATTCATTGATATGAAAGTGCAATTTCTTTTCAACAGCCTTAATATTTTTGAGTGTATCTGTTTTTTAAATCTTTGAGAAATATGAATCATATTGACTCTCACGCTTCTGCATCATTGGAGTCTCGTTGAATGCCCTCTAGAGATTTAACAATTGCAAAAATTTACTCGTCTATCGATTCCTGTCGGCAAACAATATACTCATTGATAGAACAAATATTTTAAAATCTTTAAACCGGAGATTTAGGCTATCATCAATAATATCCTAATTATTTTGTGTATATTTTTCGACAATTTGAACGTTATTCTATTCTTCAATTCGAGCTTTAGAAAAACAACGTCTTAATCTATTTTGTTAAAAGTCTTTAATAATTTTGATTTTCTTTTCCAACGAAATATTAATATGTTTGTGTTTATTTGAAACCATTTTTACAGAACATGTATAAAAATGAGTCGATTCATCAATTATTTAAACTTTCAATTGTATAAGTGTAAGTTTTTACAGTTTGTTGATAAAAGCTCACTATTAACGATTACTGAGCAGTTTCGAGTTCAAGAGGTTTGGGATGAACCTTAAACCTGAACCTAGGTATCTTCTATATATTTATGCTTTGAACGTGCTCTAGACCCGCAACCTTGAATCAAAACCCGAACCTCTATACTTTTGAATATATATCTATTTGATATATTTTAAACATTACAAATAATATCATCAAAGTGCAGTACTGCACATTTTTTTTATAATGTACAACGCATTACCAGAGAGCTATTTAGTTGTTACGTACGACAAATATTCCACAAATTGTACTGAATTTTGAAAAACTAATAATCTACACTTGAAGTTCAGGTTTGTTTCGGATTTGTGAACCTCTGAGGTTCATTTAGGCTCAGCAGAGGCTGATTTCACTAATCAGTAGTTTTATGGTTTCTATTTTTAAAAATTTAAATAAGTGTAGTAATAGTAATTGAATTTTCAAAAGTATTTATTTTCAGTATAAGTGCGAAAAGATGTTCAGGATTACAACTTCGATCCTGGACCTCAAACCTAAACCTCTTAAAATTTAGAACCTGAGCCCGAGTCTGGATCTGAGGTTCAGGTTCAGGTTCGGACTCAAGGGGCTCTAAGGTTCATTTATGCTCAACATTACTATTAATTCACATTATATCGACTATTGGTGCATAAGGAAGCACTCAAAATATATGGGTTTTATTATAGGCGGGTTCACTATATCAGGAATGGACCGTATTATTATATCGAAATCTGTTAAATTTAGTTGTTTCAAGTTCTATTTGTTTCTTAAACCTCAATTTTAGCTTTAAAGTTTAATTTCCCAAATATTTGATATTAATTTGAAGCAATCAAATTTGTACAATAAATTTTAGAGACAACATAAAAATGTCTTCGCGTAAAGCGGAAGAAAAGGATACATCTGAAGGAGTTACTGACGAATTTATTGATGGATATAAAAGCCGAAAAAAGTATATAAAAACACCCATTTGGCCAATGAATGAAGATGTTGTTATAACGGGTATCTCAGGCAGATATCCAGGTATTGAAGATATATTATTCAAAATCTTATTGTTATAACTTAATAGATTTTCTAAATGAATTTTAGAATCCGATAGTGTAGAAGAGTTTGAATACAATTTATATAACAATATCGATATGGTTACGGATGTTGCAAAACGTTGGCCTAAAGGTATTTATTATTTCAAATTTTCAGAACATTAATGATGTCTATTTGATCACAATTTTGGCTTTGAACCTTTGTTTAGGTCATTTGGGTATACCACCAGGTCGAGGACATCTCAAAGAAGTCGATAAATTCGATGCAGACTTTTTTGGAGTCAATGAATTCGATGCAAATTATATGGACCCACAATTGAGAATTATGTTAGAACTGACTTATGAAGCCATTTGGGACTCAGGTATTAATGACATGATTCTCCTTATAATCATTTCTCCCATCATCCTGAATATAAATCACAAATATGAATTTACATAGAATTATGAATAAAAGTCAGAATTATGTACTGATGTGAGAGTATAATATTTCTATTACTAGCTCATTAATTGGTCAGTTGATTTTATCTTAAGGTAAACCTAATTACAAGCGTCCGTGCAATTGAAATTAATAGTTTGATTGGTGAATTCTAAGTCTTCTTATCATTTTATATTACTTTTTAAATCATTAAAATAAATTGTTTACATACTAATAAGTCATATCGAAATCATATATGAGGTTGTCATTATATCACTTAAGTAGGCATATTTTGGTTAGAGGGGAGAGATTCGGGAGTGCAAATTTTTGAAATAAGGTATTGTGCACTTATATAATTATTAATCAGTATAACTTAAAGATTAAAAAAGTTACTGACCCTGCCCCTCCAGGGCCGACTAGAAACCACGCTCACCAAAATATTTTAGACACATCTACAAAAAATATTTTAATTTTAATCTCTATAAATACAGATTCAACATATATAACACTTATGTTGAAATTCACTTAAGTGACGGAGCTATAATTGCTTAAAGTTTGATTTTGGAACTTATTAAAAATTAGTATCTCAAGAATGGGAGGGGCAAATAAGGTGGGGATTTAACTAAAATCTTTTAAATATCATTGACTACAACATACAACGAAGTCAGTGTCATACAATATAGATTTTTAATATCCAATTTTATATCTGCGCTAGAGAATCGAGACATCGTCTCAAGCACTAGAAAGTTCACCTCTTGCAGACATAATTAAAGAGATATCAATTTTAACTTTTGAATTTATACTCAGTTTGAGTCTTAATTTGTTTACTAATTGGTTAACATTTAGGCACAGATCCAAATTCATTAAGCGGTTCAAACACTGGAGTATTTATTGGCTATTCATTCAACGAGCAAGAGAGGGCATATTCTGGTCGTTCAGAAATGTTTAGCTACAAGCAACTTCTAACTCAAATGATTTCAAATAAATTCAACTTAATAGGACCGTCAAAGTCATTTGATGCTGCATGTGCTTCAAGTTTACTTGCGTTGCATGAGGCGACATTTTCTCTAAGAAGCAAACAGTGCGATAATGCGATCGTAGTTGGAGCCAGCATATATTTTGATCCTGTGTTTCAAAACAAGTTCTTCCATATAGGTACATTATCACCCAGTGGTCGCTGTAAGTGCTTAGATGAGTCCGCAGATGGATATGTAAAGGGTGAGAGTTGCGTTGTAACTTTTCTTCAAAGGAAATCCAGTGCTAAACGTGTTTATGCGACTGTTGTTCATACGAAGACTAATAGTGATGGATATAAAGATATAGGATTCAGTCATCCAAGTTGGGAACTACAAAGAAATCTTATGAAAGAAACTTATTCTGAGGCAGGAATAGATCCGCTTCAAATGCAATACATCGAGTCTCACTGTACTGGAACTAAGGCCGGAGATCCTGCAGAAATGCGTGCGATTTATGAATCAATGTGTGCAGGTGTGAAATCGTTTACTTGATATTAGTATTTTTATAAATAAATCAAAGTTCCATATTAAATTATGTTATCTGGAAAAATTCATAATATATCGATATCGCATGAATTCAATGCTGGCATATCGGAGCGCTATTTTTGTAGATCGAATCAGGTATATATGTACATTTTAGACCTCGGCCAATCGACATCTCAATAGCCACTTGAGAGAAATGGCCCTCAATATTAAATTGTAGACTGGTATTTAAATCTCTAAATTTTAATTGGATATTCGATTTAATTATTTGGTTAGGTACATTGATTTTCTGGAGTCGAGCATTTGACCTACCGGCCATTTTGTTGGGTTAGGTAGGTTAGGTTAGGTAAAATGATTGGTAGGTCAAATGGTTTGGATCCAATTTTTCAGTATCAATTACTTTTTAGCTTTTTATCTTTAAACTACACTTTTTTCATGCAATTGATACTTTGACTATTCATCTCTTGGGCAGATTTGTTTCTGGATCGAATTGATGTAGTTTTGAGTTATCGCGCGCCAAACTGCCTCAGAACACTATCTGCAAAAATATCAATTCATTATAAAACGTGAAACGTCAAATGAAATTATTTTAATAATACATATACAAGTACTTGTTCAATTAATTAGCTGGTCTTTGAATGTATTCATTTCAATACTTGCTTATAATTTAATGAGTTGAATTTTTACATACATTTGAGCTAAGCCTCATTTCAATGCTGAAAATCTCCCCTAAAATTTCTTATTCAGTACAATTAATTATTTTATTCAATAGGAAGAAAAGATCCTCTTTTTATTGGAGCTCTCAAGTCAAATATGGGTCATACAGAAGCGGCTTCAGGATTATGCTCCTTAACTAAGGTCATCCTATCATTTGAGAACCAATGCATTCCTGCAAACCTACACTTTAAAAATCCAAATCCTCATATCGAAGGTTTAATAAATGGTTTGCTCAAACCCATCAATGAAAACACGCTATTCACTGGAGATTTGGTTGGATTGAATAATTTCGGTTTTGGCGGTTCTAATGTCCACGCAATTGTTAGAGCACCAAAGAAGAGTCCAACAATTAATAATCAGAAAATAATTGATAAAATTCCCCGATTGGTTCAAATGTGTGGTAGAAATGAGAAAACTCTAAACCATTTCTTCAAATCATTACTCGACAATCCCTCAAAACTGACCCGGGATTTACTGTCCCTTCTAAATGACATCTCAAAGACTTCCCCTTATCAATTGAATACTGGTTTTAAAGGGATGAGGTTTCGAGGATTTTCCATAATTGAGAATATGGATCAAAGTTCGTTCATCACTACAACTATTGAAACAAAAAAAGTTTCGACAAACAAGAAACAACTTTGGTTTTTGTTCTCCGGAATTGGTACTCAATGGTCAAAAGAGACTGAATCACTTATGAACATCGATGTCTTTGCAAAATCCATCAAAAATTCAGCTCAGGTCCTTAATAAATACGGAATCGATTTATTGAATCTACTTTTAGATAACAACAAGAATGAAAGGTCACTCGATTCATTGATAACAACAACTACAATACAAATAGCTTTTGTTGATTTACTCTACGAACTCGATTTAAGACCTGATGGAATAATAGGTCATTCAATTGGAGAATGGATTTGTGCTTATGCTGACAAATGCATTACAGCTGAAGAAACAATTCTTATAGCATACTATACGGCAAAGTATATTCAACAAATTAAAGAAACAAGAGGAATGATGGCCGAAGTTGACATGAGTTGGAAGCAGATAGCAGAAAGGTATCCTGAAAATGTGTATCTCGCCAGTTATAACCCAAAAGATTTTGTAACTATTTCTGGAGAGCAAGAGATAATCGACTCAGTCATTAATCAACTTAATGCTGAAAATATAACAACTCGTAAAATCAACAGTTATGGCATAGCTTTCCACTCTCCTATTATTGGATCAATCGCTGAACAATTACTTAATAAATTTGAGAAAATAATTACGAATAACAGATTGAGGTCATCGAAATGGATTAATACATCTTTTGATAACAAGGAATCTGAATGTGTTTCTCCTGAATATTTTGTCGACAACCTCAGATATCCTGTATTATTGAATGATTGTCTCAAACAAATACCTAAAAATTGTATAATTATTGAGATATTCGCGCATAATATTCTTCATTCTACTATCGAAAGAAGTTTGAATTCGGATATCAACTTGATTACTCTGATGGACAGAAATAATAAAGATAATATGAAACAATTGTTAACAAGTATAGGAAATTTATATTTACTTGGATTGAATACATCGATTGAAAAATTATATCCAAAAGTTGAATATCCAGTCTCGACGGGAACTCGTTCGATATCATCTCTTGTTAAATGGGATCACACGAAATCTTACACTGTTACACAATATCCAGATTTCTTCAATATATCTCATCATAATAAACTGATCACTGTAGTTGATTTGAGGGTAATTTTCGAAATACATTCCAATTAATTAGATTATTTGGATTGTTCGATTATTTATTAAGATGAATAATATAGAATTTTTGACATTTCATAGGACAAAAAAGATTCCTACCTATCTGGACATCGTATCGATGGACGAATTTTATTTCCAGCTACCGGTTATCTCTTACTAGCGTGGAAACTATTTGCTCAAAAGAATGGCGTCTCTTATGAAGAATTTCCAGTAGAGTTCAGAAATGTTTCCTTAAATCGCGCCACAATTTTGTCAAACACTGGATCTAAGAAATTTACAACAGTCAATGAAGCGAACGGGGAATTTATTATTTACGAAAGTGGAACAAATATTTGCAATGGAAAAATCTTTGCTTTGAAAGACGAACTACTACTTCAGTATAAGTACATTTTAGATGAAAATCAGTCTTTTGATGTGTTGAAATCAGAAAATATTGTTTTGGAAACAAAAGACATTTATAAGGAATTTAGGCTTAAAGGCTATGATTACGGAAAATATTTTCAATGCATTACAAACGCATTTGAAGATAATAGAAAAATAAGAGCTAAAATTAAATGGAATGGAAATTGGGTCACTTTTGCTGACTGTATGATACAAATGATTATTTTAAGCGCAACGTTCAGAGCTATTCGGCTACCAGTTCGCATAGACTGTCTGAGATGCGATCCTAGAGCACTAGCAGAGGAGGCGACAAAATTAGGAGAGAATCCAGAACTTGAATGTATATTCGACGATGACTTAAATATAGGTGTTTCTAAAGGACTAGAATACCATGGAGTTAATTCAAGTATTGTTCAAAGAAACTTAAGATCTCAGAAACCTATTGTCGGAATTTATCGATTTATACCGTATAATGAATTTGTCACTTACGATAATCAGAGTGATTTGTTGAGTTATTTGAGGGCTTGTGATAGACTTGCTTTACAAGTGGCTGAAAAGTACAAGATTTCAACTGATATTATGATAAAAGATGATAGTAAAGCCGAAATCGTAAAGAATTACAATGAAATCGATGTTTTTGACGATAGTTATTTATATCGGTTTCTTAAAGATTTAGTAAAATTTGAAGGAGAATATAGTCCAGAAAATATGAAGTCGATGTTCAGAAAAAATTTATTGACTATTGATAGGGATTGTCTTATTGAATGCTTCAATAATGAGCTTCTACTGAAATTACAGTTACTGACGGTCATCGAGAACAAAGTCACAAATGATATTAACTTTCTTGAAGTTAATCAGAGTTCGGCGATCATGTATTCTGATGTTATGGATCTAATTAAACCTAGTTTATATGATGAACAAATCAATTATTCTTTATTACACCCAAGACCTGATGAAATATCCACAGAACTGAAACAAGATTTACAGATAAAAGAATGGATTACTGACAAATCAAGGCTTCCCCCAGATATAGACGACATCGACTTGATTATATATAAAGACACGAGTGTTTGCCAATTATCTTCAAAAAGCTCGATTGATTTGAATCTATTGTTTAAATCAGTTTGGAAAACATTGAAACCAATGGGTTTTCTACTTATCATTTGTAGAGATACAATCACTTTTGCCGAACAAGTCATTTGTAACCTTTTCGATTTGAATTACTATAAAACAAGAAAATGTCAAATCATCGAAGAAGCTGTAAAAACTGGTTTCCATTTAATATCTACTAAAACCGACTCATTCCATGCTAACGCACTTTTCTTCCGCAAATTATCACGTGATATAAAAATCGATAAACAAGTATTTTTCCATGTATCAAACGATTATGAATCATGGATTGAAAGATTGCAAGCAGAATTCAAATCAATGGAAACAAAGCCTGAAGGAGAAAATCTTTGGCTTATCGCTAATGATGAACCTATTAATGGTATCCTTGGTTTATTTAAGTCTTTGGCTAGAGAACCGAATGGTAATAGAATTCGGTGTATTTTCAACTTCGATAGGAAAACTAATGAGGACTTATTGGATTTTACGAATAATAACAAATTTTTGGAGACAATCATAAGACAAGATCTAACGATGAATGTTTTGCATGATCACAAGCTTGGTAGCTTTAAGTTGTATTCAATAGATCCGTATCCAAAGCCAGTGCTAACAGAGTATTGCATTTTGAATTTGATCACAAGTGGAGATTTATCGAGCTTTAAGTGGTTTGAATCCGCTCATAAGTATTGGCCAATTGGAAGAAAAAAAGAGGAAACAATTTGTCATATCACTTATGCGTCATTGAACTTCAAAGATATTATGTTAGCAACTGGTGAGTAATGTCTCATTAAACTTTTTATTTTAGATTAGAATTTATAATAAAAATTGCAAATCAGATTGCATGATATATAAACTCATAAATGCTATCGTTTGAATGAATGTATCCGAAAATATTTATTCATAACTTTTCACATTTTAGTATTTTTACTAAATTCTATTCACAAAAGCTATATTTAAGTTTTTCGAACCGACAGATAATTCTAGTCACAAGTCAGAGAGTTAGCAACATACAAAATTTAAGCCTAGCCTGATTTAAGAGTCAAAAACTTCAGTATTTCAGAATACTGGAAAACTTTATATACTTAGCTTTAGAAATCTGTAATAATGTTCATTGATTTGCATTCGAATTGAAATTATAGGTAAATTACAAGTCGACGAATTAGCTGGTGATATTGTATCTCAAGAGGGTATACTTGGATTCGAATTTTCTGGTTTTGATGAAAGTGGAAATAGAGTTATGGGAATTTGTCCTTCAAAATGTTTGGCCACAACTATTGTCATTAGAGATCCACAATTTATATTTTCCGTTCCCAAAAATTGGTCACTCGAAGATGCGGCGACAGTACCAGTAGTTTATGCAACTGCTTATTATGCACTTATCATAAGAGGAAATCTTAAACCCAGAGAAAAAGTTTTAATCCATTCAGGAAGTGGTGGTGTCGGACAGGCAGCTATCTCTATATGTCTTAGTCTCGATTGTCATCTATTCATAACAGTTGGATCTGATGAGAAAAGGGAATTTCTTAAGAAGTTATTTCCAAAACTTACTGATCGAAACTTGTCTTCTTCTCGCGATTTAAGTTTCAAAAGACATATTATGTCAGAAACCAATGGATTGGGAGTTGATGTTATACTCAATTCGTTGTCTGAAGAGAAACTTCAGGCAAGTCTTGAGTGTCTCTCAAATAATGGACGTTTTCTCGAGATCGGGAAATATGATTTAGCGAAAAATAGTACTCTAAGTAAGTTTTTCTGATATCATTTATATTTGAAGTTTATGCTGGACAAAAGGATAGCGAATGCAATATAAGCTATTACTTGTTTTTTCTTCAAGCGATTCATTAATCATTTAATAACATTTAAATTTGAAATGCGTGAAAGTAATATAGAAAACTTATTTTAATAATGATTATTCGAATACTTACTAATTAGTAGTTATTCTAATCTGAAAAACATTTACTTTGCAATTTTCAAATAGATACTTCGCATTTACTCAGAAATAAGACATTTTATGGAATATTTTTGGACACTTTGCTCACAAGTGAAAACAATTGTTTACCCCTTATTATTAAACAAAGAAAAATGATTAGAAATTTAATTGAAGAGGGCATCAAAAACGGAATCGTTAGACCATTGAATCGAACGGTTTTCAATGTAGATCAATGTGAAAAAGCATTTCGTTTTATGGCCAGCGGTAAACACATTGGAAAAGTTTTGATTAGAATCAGAGATCAACAAGATGATAGCTCGTTGACAGAACCATTTAAAATGTTAGCCATTCCGAGAACTGCTTTTTATCCAAATAAGTCTTACATAATAACAGGTGGTTTGGGAGGAATGGGTCTAGAATTAGCGAATTGGATGATAGGAAGAGGTGCGAAAATACTGATTCTGACCTCGAGGTATGGTCCTAAAGAGCCGTATCAACAATTTAGACTCAAATATTTCAAAGAACTTGGAGCCAATGTTAAGACTTCAACTGAAGACTTGTCTAAATTGGAAGGCACTAAAAGTTTGTTAGAAGAAGCTTCAAGTCTTGGACCTATTGGTGGTATATTTCACTTATCACTTGTACTCCATGATGCTCTTTTTGTGAATCAAACTTCAGAAACATTTAAAAAAGTTTTTGACCCAAAGTCTAATGCTTTGATTAATTTGGATTCAATTACGCGTAAAATGTATCCTAAAATCGATTATTTTGTTGCATATTCTTCCTATGTTACACCTCGTGGCAATGCAGGCCAAAGTAATTATGGATTTACTAACTCAGTGATGGAAAGAATTTGTGAACTAAGACGTAAGGATGGTTTGCATGGATTAGCGATTCAGTGGGGAGTTATAGGAGATACTGGTTATTTCGTCAATAGTCTTACTGAAAATCTAGCTAATAAGATTGTATTTGAACCTCAACTAATGCATTCCTGTTTAGCAGTTTTGGATCGTTTTCTACAATCAGAATATCCTACTTGTTCGAGTTTTGTAAAACCTGAATATAAACACAGATCTATTGATGGTAAACAGGATCTCATGATATCAGTGGCACATATCTTAGGTATTGAGGACTACAAGAATTTGGATTCAAGTAAAAATTTAGTCGACTTAGGAATGGATTCTCTAATGTCATTAGAAATAAAACAAACAATTGTGAGAGATTTCGGTTTATACCTGACCACTCAAGAAGTTCATAATCTAACAATCACTGATATAAAACAGATAAGTTCTAAAATTTACGGCACTTCCAGAAATCTTCCAATTTCTAGATTTGGCTCTATATTTCAAATACCACCCGAAAGTATAACATATCTGAATGCTATATTAGAAGGGGAGCCAATATTTTACTTACCGCCAATCAACGGAACTTATGATTTATTCAAACCGATTGCTGAAAGCTTAGATAGACCTGTGATTGGTCTTAATTGGACACAAGAATGCAATAGATTGGAGACAATAGAAGCAGTGGCTGAGTATTATTTGATTTTGATAAAAGAAAAATTTCCAGATATCCAGTCTAACTACAAATTAATCGGTTATTCAGCTGGAGGTATAATCGCTTATGAAATAGGAGTACAATTGAAAAATAAATCAGGACTTGACCCAAAACTCGTTATTCTGGATTCTTCTCCAATTCAGTTCAAATTGGACCAAATAGAAATGGTTAAGTCTTATCAATCAAACAATGATATGGATTTTCATGCTGCATCATTAGTTACTTTTCTCATGGATAAGGTTAATATTGATTCAAAAGCAGTTTATGATGCATTAAGAGATACTCCTAAAGATGAAAGAGTTGAGAAAGTTTCAAAAATATTTCTGGATTTGAGTCGACTTGAATATGATCTGAAATGTGTTGAGTTCGCGGTCGAGTCGCATGCTCACAAATTTCTTAATCTCTTTAAGTATTCAACAGATTCTGTTAAGTTTAGTGGAAATCTATTGCTCATTAGGTCTAAAGAGTATGTGCTCAATGACAAGAGTCAAAAGCATGTTATCAAACATGACTATGGCTTCAATGAGGTATTAGTTGATTATTATATTTGCTCATGAATAGAATTAACAGATTTCCTTTTTAATTCAGATTGTGTCTGCAAAATATGACGTTATTGTTCTCGATGGAAATCATCAGACATTTATGTCTGATAACAAGAATCAAATTATTAAATCTATAAATAACTATTTTGACATTAATTAAATTTAATCAGCCTTAATTGTCAACACTGATGCCTCGGATAATGGTGGAGGGTATTGGGTTGCAATGATTTTTGAGAAGGATGGTACTGGACAATTTTTCGATTCATATGGACTGCCATCACTTTATGAAGAATTCATTATATATATGGATGGTAATTATTCACTTGGTTAAGGGTTCAATAGAAAACTTAAGTGTTTGTCACGCGTAACTTGTGGTCGCTATTGTGTTCTTTATGTAAGACTTGCAAGCAACGACATAAGCTCAGGATAGATCCAGATAATTTCGGTATAGCATTAGTCTATAGGGTGATTTTGTTATAACTAACATCAAAATTTCTGCTTATGAGCTCGAATCACACCTTAAAATTAGAATTCAATTTAGAGCTATTTCCTTGAATAAAATATAGCAAAAGCTTACAAAGCTTCAAAAGCAAAATATTTGTATAATTACAAATTGAATATTAATTGCTCACAAACGTTATATTCATATCTAAAAGTTTTTTATTTTGTAGTGAAGTGTTTTATAGTTTAAGAAGCTTCAAGTACTTAGGAACATTAGTAAAGCTCAACTTTTGCGGTTAATTTTACCGGATTTAAAGTACTCATAAGCGAAAACTTACTTGAGATTATCAAACTGTTCACGACATGTTTAAATTAGTGTTACAATAGTCTCAATCCGACCTTAGTTTAAGTCGTTTCGTTGTAAGACTACTGTATTATTCTTAATGAAGATATTCTATATGAAGGATAGGATCATCAATGATATGCCTGAGCTTTAAAGGCATCTTTTATTCATATTTTGATTAAATAAATTTGAGCGCGTAGTATAAAATTGATAATAAATTATCGAAACTTTATATAATAGAAAGTAATTTTGCGACTATTATTAGATTTACATTAATAGTTATCTTCGATATACCAACTTTAATTTTCGATGACTTAATGATTGATTCGATCAAAAGAAAAATTAAGTTAAATATATAAAGCATTGTTGATTTAATTATTTACTTGATTGAAATTCATATTAAATGAATTGTTTATCTCGCGATAGAGTATACGCTCATCTATTATGAGGAAAGTTTACTTTAATGTTCAAAAGTCTGACATATTGATAATTCAGTCATTCATATAATTGTATTTCTAAGCCTTTGTAATCATCGATTTAATTATTGATATACTCCAAATTCAATTTTACAACTTAATAAATTTGAATCTCAAAGTTTCCAAGGAAAGTGCTAAGAGAAAGTCTTTAGAAATATATTTACTGTACATGTTGAGTTGTGGATCAGTTAATATGCATAATTGATATACATACTTTCGCTGTACTTATGCAACGCTTACACACATGTAGGACTGAAGGTTTTAAGTTGCGCTTAAGTCTTTAGGTTTTAGGAGAGTATATGTGAAAAAGTTTTTTAACTACTGTGCACATTGTACTGTTGTAATGGTTTTTATGTAATAGAAATTGATATTGATGACTGTATCATTATATTAATAATTGGTATTAACATAAGTGCATGAACGTGTTAGTGACTGGTATTGATGTCAATAATCATTAGGATTGGTATCGCAACTTATACTATATTAATGAAATTTTATACTTTTCATAATTGATTGATGTATTGGTTTTAGTATTTGATTTTCATTTACTTATATTAAATATACGTCTCGAGCATATATTGTCGTGTTTAGTGCTTTTTTCATACTTTTATTGCATACTTACATCGCCAGTCCTCAGACCAGCGTAAGAAAAATGTTTGATCTTTGAAAAAGTTTAACTCAAAAGTAGGTTAATTGAATTTGCAGTCAATTTCTAACAATAATCATTTTGCAGCAAATTAATCAAGTCCAACAAAAGTAAATTTCAAATGAGAATCATTTTCAGCTTATGGGTATTAAATCGACAAAACTTGATTTTAAAAATATTTTTAGATAACTCAGTGAAATATAAAATGCAAATATTGAACAAGAGATTTTTATCTAGTCAAAATTCAAAAATTGAATAGGTTATCAGATTGATTACAAGAGACTTAGAGCCGAATATTAAAAGACATGCATTTAATACAATCAAAATTAGATTTAGTTTCTCTTCTAAATGTAATTAAATGTTATTCACTAATCTCTGGTTTGTACGAGAAAATAACTTTAAATAGTACGTTTTGAGAAAAATAACAAACGAGTGTTATGTTCATCGACAGGCATATTATGTATGATATGATAACTATTATTTGGTACATATTCTGATTGTTTTGCAGAAAATATTACGAAATGCTCCGACAGATATGAAACTATCAGTCACAATTTTAGTCTGACAGGAAAGCAACGACTTCATTTTATCAAGTTTTTCTCTCAGTAAGAATAATGATTAACTTAAGAATTTGATAAGAAATACTCACATTAAAGAAACCACTTTAATCATAGCGATTCATCAAAAATGATAAGCAAAGCATAACTAAACTTTGAAAAACTCTAAATTTATTAAACTTAAATATTAAACTTTTGTTCATTAATCACACGAATAATGAGTTTATTTAATTGTTAGATAATCAAATCCTAAGTAAATATCATTACGACGACTATCGATGTCTGTATTATTGCAAAGAACATTCCACCAGTAATTTATTTTCTTTACTTGTGTCTTAAGATATTGACTTCGAGTCACTGGAACAGAAATTGCAATCACTCCAGTAAATGGATATAAATTAACTTTGATTTTACTCAAGATAGAAATACGTTTATAAAAATAACGGATGAAAACTAGATAATTTTAATATTTTTGGTCCATTAATAAAGATTACTATTTTATAAAAGCTATATTGAATGACAGGCATAACTTCCCGTACGAAACTAAACACCTTTTTTCGAAGTAGAATTATATAAATCGTTCGCGTTCTTATCACCAATACTACACCACATTTTCAGGATTAGATCTGAAATTATTATTTCGTAAATAACAAGCAATATTTTGATGATATAAACTTCTTCCGAGCATTAACTTCACAACACCGATATGTGAACCAAACAATTTTTGAAAATTCAAAATCCGATCAAAATAAATTATTGTTACTTATCTTGTTCATTTAATTCAGTTCAATCAGATAAACCATAATTATCGAGTTGATATTTCAAACCTTCAACTTCAAATGAATATCTTGAGTAAAGTATTTTAGTTGAATTAATACTTTTCGCATTGAATTCATACTTTTTCAAAACTGCTTCTATTTAACGTTTAGCTAATAATAACTCATAGTTTAATAGCGTGTGTGCGAATTGTATTTGAGCTGAAATTGATGTGACCCTAACTTTTGTCCCTCAAACCTTTTGAGAACATTTCGAAAGTCTCGATCTATCGCATAACTATAAGTTATTCAATACTTACAGCAGTTTTACTTTGCTATTACTTTAATTGATCATTATTTAAAGAACTCCGATTGTAGTCAAAAAAACATCGAAGAGACCTATCGGGTAAAGTTATAACGTTTTCATCAATCAATTTAATGAAAAACCCGAACAAACAACAAAAGCAAATGTGATGTTTGTTATTTGCATACAATGAAAATCTCTTATCATAAATGAATGAAAAGACATTCGACATAAAATACAATTGAAAACAATTAATATAAACGTGTACTAAAACTGTATTCTATCGTTTCTCTTAAGAAAAGGTAAACTCATTTTGGTGTCCATGTCATCATTAATAAGTGAGTCGCAATAATCTTTAAAAGAAATTTGATAATCTCAGTCCAAACCCATTTGAATGATCACCTGATCAGCCATTTGTTCGATCTGTTGATCACTCGTTGTGTTTGCAATGATTTTGCGTAATATTTCGCACAACTCGTTATGAGTTATAAACTCGTTGTTATCGATGTCATAGATTTTGAACACAAACTCTAACTTTTCTCTGCGTTTGACTTCTCTGTTCTTTTTCGAATCACCAGAAGTGGTCCTAAACTTAGCCATAGTTTGGACAAAGTTTTCGAAATGCATTTTGTCTTTTTCTTCGGCATAACTCATGAATACCTCAGTTATTCTACGACCCAATCGATTGTTTTTAATTGGATTCAAATTTTCTAAATTTTTACGAGATATATGTTCGCTCTTTTCAGACAACAATTCATTGAATCGTTCGTGAAATTGTTCGACTTGTCCATAAGTAAAACCAGTCTTCAAACTCAATCTCTTATATTTCTCTCCAGTCAGTGTTACCGAAGAAGTTGTGGTCGAAAGTTTCGGAAAAGTGATCTGATTTGCCATTAATTTGAATGCTTATGAACACAACTTAATATTGAATAATCAAACTTATACTCAATTTAAATGAAACCAAAATGAACAAAACCTTACACAATACAAATAACTTAATTGGAAATTATTTTCTGTTAGTGTAATAAAACTGAAAAACTGTTTGCATTAAATGTAAAACTCGAATCAATTATGGAATTAACTGAATGACTATCAAAATATTTGTTATTCTATTGTTGAAATTGTGAGACTTTCAATAACTAATAAATTATTTTAGATCTCGCACTTGAAGTATTCGTTGAGAGACTTTGCAAACAAGTTTGTGAGAGTTTAGCTGAAGATCTATTGAGTAGAAAATGTTTTGCTGACAAAAGAGCAAAACAAAATAATAATAAGTTAGACATAACTGAAAAATAAGACGATTGTCTCTTAAATATGTACATTAAGAGTAGTAATAAATAAAAATGAAGTAAAACTTGGATTTGGCAAAAATATGAGTCAATTTAATTTAACTAATATTTACAACTACTTCACAACCTATTCATCAATTTAGGCATTAAACTAATTAATAATCAAATATTAACTAATAATTGTTAAAAGTGAAGAACAATTGAATTGAAACTGAAACAAAACATCAAAACATCAAAACATCAAAGTTTGGAAAACGTTTTTCAGATTTGAAGAAAATGAGAAATAAGAGAAGTATTAAGTGACTAATTATCGTCAAGTTTGGGATTAGACTGAAGCTCCGAGTTGTTTTGTTGTTGCTCTAACATTTTCTCGTAATTAATTTTCCAAAGCCTTTGTTTTTGTTCATACTCTTTATTGTATTGCTCACTATTAAACTCATACTTAACAAGATTGTGATCTTTTCCAAATCTATATATAGTGACGTCTCCCAACTGCATGAGTCGGGCGTTCCTGTGAGCACTTGTGGTGTCTTCGACAAAAGCTAATTGTTCAAGTTTTTGTCTGTTATCTCTGTAGTACTTATAGCTGAAGAGACAGGCGTTCCAGGCCACAAACAAGTAAAGCCATCTCAGTCTTGTGGCCCAAACTCGAGCTGTATCTGCATCTATTGGGTTCATCATTGAGCGGATTATACGTCTTGAGTGCCATTTAAACCACCACATGATTTAAAAGTGATATAATTGATTTTAAAATTTAGTTTTAACACTTTTCTATTCAATGTTTCTGTAATTTTGTTTTGTTTTGGTCACATGTTTTGCCATTCAATCAAGTTTTAGGTCATGCGCACAAATCACTTTTCTGTCGACCAATTGTATTATTTGAGCGCAAGTTTTAAAGCCCAATAAAGGTTTTAGACTTTTTTATTTTAAAACTAGTGCTCCACCGATAAAGTTTAGCTTTAATTTGAGCATAATCTTAACAAAAGCTTATCGAGTGTTATAGTGATTATTAAGTCTACTGATTAATGTTTGTTCATTTATTTAACTGTTATTTAAGAGTATTTTATACTTATATTCAGACAATAAAATAAAACTGAATTATTTGAATCTTTATTATTAAAAAATAAAATAAAATAATATTTCAAATTATTAAATGACTAAAAACTAATGATTTGAATATGACTTATAGTTTTGTATACTTATAACATTATTTGAAAGCCATTACATAAACTAAACTAGTTTTCAAATATGACCTAATATTTGAAAACCACTTGAAACGCATTTTTGTTTTTATTGAACTTAACAAACATCTTGAAAAAGATCTCTAAATCAAAAAGATTGTAACACGCACTTATTATTTGAATGCATAATAGCCTTAATTTGTATCTATTTGTTAGTTAATTTATTAAGGCTTTTCAGACAAGACTATTCACTTTTGATTACTTTTACTGATATTGTGGACAATTTGATTGAATACAACACGAACTCTTTGCGAAAGTTATAGATTTCTGCTTTAGTTTTGTATTGTTGTTAGAATTAATGACTCATTTTATACTTTAATTATCACGAAAACTCGTGAAAACTATCATAGAGTTTGCTAATTACTTCGGCTTCTGATCATTACCACTATAACAGTTCATCTCTAGATCCCAAGCAAACACACCTTTGCAGAAAATCCAAAACTCAATAAATTAGTTCAAAATCTCTTCAACTTAACAAAAAGGCTAAAAATATTTCAATTATTTCGTTTTTATGGAAACCACTGTAATTTCATATTTCCTATAATGTAAGAAATTTTGTGTTTGGTAACTATCAGCTTAAAGAATATAATTGATTTTGTGTCAACAATAATCTATAACTTCGAATATTGTTGACGTATGAAATTAATTGAATTAGGTTAGATTGGCATCCTTATTAACGCGTGTTTTACTGGATTTTTGATTTTACGTAAGGTTAGGCCAGGTCGAGATCTAATAATAAAAAAAGTCTCCAACAAGTTTTGATAATTCAATTAGTTTTCTGGAAAATAATGAAATTTTAGCACTTGTTCTAACAAATACTTGTTTGAAGACTTGCTTTTCTCATGTATTTTGAAAGTATAAGATTTATTACTGAATGATAATCAAGTTAAATCTGTAGATAAGTGCAAAATAAGCTCAGAATATAAATTAAAGCTAATTACAATTTTTCTATAAGCTCTTGGTACTAAAAATGCCAATAATGCAATTTTTGATGCTATCGGTTTGGTAAATATGATGTAAATAAACACAGAAGTTAAGAAAGGCTGGAAATTGAAAATTTCTAGGTTAAATCCTATCTTTATCTTCTATTCAAAGCAATAAAAATATTCAATTAACCTAAACGCTAATCAGTCCTGATTTCAAAAGTATGAAAAAGTATAAGATGCTTTTCTTCAGATATGACATCGTTTCCGACACTCAATCAAACAAAATAACAAAGTTTTCTTTTAAGTAATTATAATACAATTTGAAACTTAGTATGCATTAAATATCAAAATCAAAATTTTAAATTCCGAAAGATCTCAATTTTAGACCTTAATCGTTTATACCTTCAGGTATTCATGTCTTGGATTAAACTTTTGGACTAAAAGAGCTTTTTCAATAAAACGAGTGGATCTTCAATTTTATTGATTCATAAAACGTTACGCATCTATAACATAATGAACAGATTTTATGCAATCAATTAAAAATTTATTACGAAATTCATATCATGTAATTCAAATTACGTGAGATAGGACTAAGTTAATAATTCAAATAAAGAGACCAAAAACTAGTTTCAAGTTTAATGTATAGCAATCTCATACGAAGAATGCTACGATTTACTGTTTAGCAAGTTTGCAGACAATCATCGATAGTGAAGGAGTACTTATATTCCATAAATCATGCACCTGTATCATGATAATTATTTGGTTTTACATAAAATATATGATAATAATCCTGATTATTAAGTTTATTCATCTTTCAAGTCATTTTTTACACCTGTATTCATAATCTTTTAAAATGACAATTTATGAAAGTTATTTTTTTAACTAATCTATTTTCATATATTTTAGACATGGTTTGAAAATTCGAAAGTTTAAAAATTTATGTGATACTATACGTGATAATTTTCTCCAATAAGACCACTGGCGAAGCCAGTAGAAACCGAGGATGCACAGGCACTCTAACTCTTATCTTTCTCTAACTCAAAGGAAAAATAGTATATTCTTGAATATGAAATTTTCTTAATTTGTTATAATTATAAAAGAAAATAAACAATAACCACTTCATGATTCAAATTTAAAACTATAAAAAATAGGTTTTGATAAGAAAAATATATCCAATCAAATTGAATATGATTTGTATACCACACCCCGACGTTTCGAACTTTGTTCCCCCCACTTGAAGTTTCTGGCTTCACCACTAATTAGACTTTGATTGAACTGTTTATAATAATTGTAACTTTCTGTTGACATTAAAATAATAGGTTCGGCAGATCACCGATAATAAATGCTAAACTTTTCCTCTTGTATTTCACATAAGAAGTCTAGTGAAAGTCCTTTGGACTTTCCCCAGAAATTCTCTTCTAATAGTTAATTAGGTAGGTTTATATTTGAATAACATTTTAGAAATATAAGAAATTTTTAGAGTAAGTTCAGAAAGTTCAAAGAGAATTCAAATGATAATTATATATTAGATAAATAATTTATACACATTTATCATTGAATTGACAGATTTGTGTATTTAGAAACCAGTGTTTAATGTTTCAAATATAATTGAAACCAATGAATATAAGAATTATTTCGTTTGTAACCATTTTTCTGACATTTAGTTTAAAATAATTCGTTTTTCGGTGAAATAAATCTTTAAATAAATCAAAATAAAGGCTTGAATTGTATTTAAAGAGTTTAAACTATGCTATGAAGCGATACATTAATTGGAAAATAAATTTTGATTCGTAATGAGTTCTAATGATTTATGGTTTAACACTAAAACTAATTGGATTCACACTGGCATAGATTCTCGAGCCACAACATGATCTAAAAATTAGGTAACAGTTCGAACTTCGAGATGTTGCTCGTATAAATTAAAGGTCAAACGTTCTATTAACGAGGATTCATATCGTGATCAATCAGTTCCACATTTAAATGTAATCTTAATAAAGAAAAATACACGGATTTCCGATCATTTTCTAGTGAGAAAACTGACATTCAACTTTTTCTTATCCTATTTATAGTTGAACAATAAATAAAAAAGCGATCATCTCATTTGACATTTAAGTTAATCTAAACTAGATTTGAATTATTTTTCAGTTTTTCGTTATTTTGTTTAAAAATATAAGCAAATCATCTGTTTATTGATTATATCTTCGACTTGAATGACATATCCGTTCGACTGAGTTGAATACCTGGATTTGTTAATGAATTTGATGGCAACTTTGTGTGGGATTTGAGAGCGCCCACAACTCACTGTCAACTGAACAAAATTCTTCAACTGATAGAACTTTTCTTAACCTTTTAAGTGATTTGTGACTGATTTGGAAGAGTTATAAATTTGAAAAAGGTTTTGAGCGAAAAAAGGGTTAGTCTTATAAATGAAATGTTGTGACTTCAATTAAGATTTTTCAGATTCAATTTCATTAATCTTATGATTGATTAGTTGCAATCTTTCTGATTAAGATATGTTTGTAAACATCGATCAAACTATAAAATTGTGAGTTTTTATTGACTTAATCTAAAACTGAAAGTTTGTATAACTTTTGCAAAAATTTAGAAATCGAGTGAAACGTAAACAGTTTCGGTCAATAAAACTATTTTTCAAAGAGTAAAAATGACATTTTTTGACCTTTTGAAAGTTCAAAACATTTTAGAGACCAATAACTTCTATTAGAAATTAAGAAAAAAGTCCCTAAAATATGATATTTTGTTGAATTTATAATTAGTTCTATGCATCAAAACCGATGAAAGGGTTTTATCAAAAGTCTATAAACTTATATTTCATTTTTGACAGCTATTAGGAGTCAGAAATGCATTAAACTTAATAATAGTACGTTAGTGTGAAAATTTGAAAATTTTCAATACAAATCGATTCACTTCAGTATAGATTAGAGGAAATTGAATCTAAAAAAACTTGAATCCTTTATGGCGTGTTTTACCCTAAGGATGATTTCGCTATAACCTCACGGTTAGACCTAAATCTACCATCATTTAAAAGAAATGTTATTAAACACGCTCTGAAGAGTTAACTATTTCTCTGAAGACGTGACCGTTTCTAACCTTGACTGACATGAACACTAATTCTTTTTTAGGTAACTCTAACTTATGAGGTCTGATATTGAAATTTAATATTTATTGAGAATAAGTTTAACATAACTATTGTATAGTAAGTGTTGCATTAGTTCTGCCTCACAAATATTACTATTCATCTGATAAGTGCTCTATTGATGCGGTGCCGCACACTTTGCATCTCTTTCATCAGTTCAATATTCAATGCATTTATTTGATTATTATTTCTGAAAAATTATCATTTCTTAAGCGTGCGTTTGATGTTCGATATTGTGGTTCACACGTTATATCAATTGTTGTAATGCTTTTTTGGTCTCATTATCAGTTCGATAGTACATGAAAATAGTTTGCATTCAATCTCAATAAGAAAAGAGTTGAAATCATTAATAATGATGAGCTGAATAGTGACGAAAGTGGAGCTAAAATTAGTCCGAGATGATCCTGAAAATAGCTGATAATTTTATTAAAACTCGATCCTTGGACAATGCAATAAATTTGATAGTACTCGATTCATTGGATGTGATGCGCAAACACTATCTATTGTTACTTTGAATTTTGAAAAAAGTTTTTAACGCCTAAATTTTTTCATTTGAGCTGCACATCTTTTTATAGAATGAAAAACTTGTAATTCTTACAAAAAATCAGTGTTCTCATTTTATTAATACAAACATGTCAAACTGGGATTAAGGCAATTGCTGAACGCTCATCATTTAAGTAATACTTTCAAATGTATGCTCATGTGTGACAATCCAGTTATTCACATTTGTGGTCATTCTTAAACAAACAGGAATATTAGCACAAGTCATTCTAAGCTTTTTTTAGGATAGATAACTAATGTTGAAGCATGAAGTCTTTATTTGAAAGCATATACATTTGGAAATTTAATAGTCTACGATAGCGACAAAAAAGGTTGCTTCTATGTCAACCTCCTTGTAATGCGCATCGAGTTTGCCAAATTTAATGTCATTTTCTTTGATTACTAAAATCAATATTCTATAGGCTTCTAATATCCGAAGATATTGTAATCTGATAGAAAGTATCTGATGACAACGTATCACTTCTAGATGCCATCAAGGATTATTAAGCTTTTGAGTGTATAGTATAATACATTGTAATACTGACTAGTGCTCAATTTCTACTAATACTGAACTTGTCTGCACGAGACACACTTGAAACTTGAAAAACAAATCTTAAAGCTATGAAAATATGTTTTTGTATGCGAAACACTTCACATTACTGAATGATAACAACTGTTTGGCGACTGTTTGCTTGTTAGCACTTGTTTTATGAGTAGAATAACGTATTTGCTATTGTGTCTTGTCATAAATGTGGTCATTGACACAATTGCTTTAGTATTCCAAATGAGCCTTTTTTAAGCTGACGTTTAGGTTATAAACTCATGACATAAGGAAATTCAACAGTTCACACAATAAGTTGAAATTTAACGATAAGTTAATTCCTAAATAAATTTAATGATAAAACTTTCATTACATCAGAACAGTTGTATAATAGGTGTCTCAAAAAAGTCAATTTTGAACTCAAAAGACAGAAATGTTTTGTTTTTTAGCCCTCATTTTGCTATAGTTTTATAACTCCATGTCAAATTGAAATCTTCATTAAATTATTATCGTTTAATAGTTGAGCGTTTTTTTCTCTGTTACGCCTTTAACTAAAAGTTTACTTAATTATAAAAGATTCAAAAGTGAGATGGAAAGCAAAAATAAAGTTTTGTATTCATTTTGACAGAAAACCTGAATTTACAAAAGATTTTCTACTTTTTAGTTCAAAAAAGTTCTCTCTGAAGAAAACAAATAGGAATCAAATTTGTAACTTTATTTTAATGTTTGAGTTGGGTGTGAGTTTGTTCTGGATATCACTTGATAGAAATTTTTACATATAGTGAGCTACTTTTAACTGTTATTCAAAAAATACTCTCTACTTTTGGTAATCTAAAAAAGTTTTTCATTAAATATGATTCAAGTGATTATCAATTTTACATTACCTCAAATTCTTCAGAAACACGAACAAATTTTTCAAATAAAAGCAATTAAGGTTTAAAGGAAGCCATAGAAAAAGTTAGAATCAATTTTCGTAGTGATGAAGCCCCGTTTCAAAGATAAAGAACTAATTATCTGAAATGAATATATGAAATATTGCAATTTAACATTAACTGATTGTAGTGAGAAATTAGATGAGAAAGAAATTTGTGCATTTTGTCAGTTGTGAAAAGAGAATATTGAGTGCATTTAAAGAGTGCTTATAATACCCAAAAGTGGCACAAATGCGAATAGTGAGAGTTTTTCATCAGTTCAATAGAAATAACACATAGAATTAGGACATTAAAGCCTAAACAGCTGTCGGCGATGAAGATGCCAGCAATAAGAAAAATGTTTTAATTCTTTTGCCACCTCTTTCTAATAGTTCTACAGTATTGGCTTTTGTAAGAGTTTTGGGTGTCGAGCCAGAGAGAAGCCAAGTCACGAAATGTGACTCCTATTTCTTTTTCATCATTAAACTCAATATATTTATCTCGTAACTGATTTTTATGACTTCGTTTAATCGGTTTCATCTCTTTTTAAGCTGTGTATTGACTTGAAAAAGCACCTAATAGTAAATATGAAACGTTGGATAGAATATATGATAAACATGTTAGAGATATAAAAACATTCAAAACATTCAAAACGTTCAAAACATTCAAAACATTCTCATCAATTTTATTTGTGGATATCAGAAAAGATGAATGTTTTTGTGAGAGAATCAATGTCAATCATAAGGAATGTGTGTTTTGATAAGAAAGTTGAGCCTATTTTTGCTGTGATGTTCATATGCAAACACTATTAGGAATTAATGACTCGCACTGTATTTGGATAACAAGGAGTTATTTATTACTTAAGTTAAGAATACTATGAATACTCTGAAGAGGTATTTTGAATTGCCTCCAACTCCGGCTAATTTTGACTTCTGGGAAGAAGAATGGAGGTATGGGTTAGAGTTTCATTTACTATAATTTAATCATGAATCATACTTCACTTCTAGTTAGTGACTATCCCTTAATCGTTTTTTCTATACAAATATCATCACAAACTATATTTAGCTTTCAATTTGACTTTTCTTATACCACAAGCTTCTTAATTCAATCATGGCTTCTATTCAATTTCAGGCTTAAGTAATTGCTCTCTACTAATGAATATTTAATTAAACCTTTAAATAGAAAAGTTTATCATTTTTGAAACGATTGAATTTGTGTCAACATTTTCATGTTCAACTTAATATTTCACTATAATCTTATTAAACTTTTAAATCGCTCAAAACTAATAGTAATTATAGTATTAGACCAAAGTTCAAAACTATTATACAATGATCTGACTTAGTTTTTACTCAAAATAGATTCATAAGAAGTAGTCTTAAAGATTTGATTTCTCTTACAAGTTATTTATTACGAATCGTGAGAAAAGTGTGTCTTACGTGAGATCAGTATTTATAATAAAAATTCAATTTGTTCAAAAAAAATAGTAAATCTTCAAAGTTTACGTCGTTTCGTCGCAGCTATTGATTTAGTTACGGTCTATAAGACCATTATTAGTAAACCTAAACCTCACAATACAAATAAGATGATCATTCTTGTAATGGTTTTCAGGCAGAAAAACCAGTCCTTTTTATTCATACCTTCATTTAATTCAATCATTCATTTGCACTTCTTATTTGTAAACATTTAAACTCTAGAAAACTTCTTCAAAATGCATTCAGTCGGTATTTGGGTCACTAGACAATCAGACTTCGATGGCCAGAATGAGAGATTTTTAGTAACACTTGAACTTACACTTCAAAGTCGGAAACCAACAGATAATCGATTGTTCACCTCTTTTACTCAATTAGTTAATGCCACAACTGTTTTGCTATGCATTTCAAGACTTTGTCTTCTTTCTAACTGTGAAACTATTATTTCAAAACTTATTCATTTGTTTGATATCATTATTCAAACGCTAAATAAAGACTTATTTGTCTGTTTATTTACTATAAGTATCTCTCATTCAATTGTTTGCGTGATTTGTATTTTCTGAGCTTTTATCTAATATTGAAATCTATTCAGACTGTTTTTGGAAGTTATATATTTTAGGCTAACTTTGATATTGACTTCAAATTTTCTCAATCAAATGACAAATTGTTTCTAATCTTATTCAAGTATTTGCGTTAAGCAAATAATTATTTGAATAAAATTTTCTGCAGAATTTGAAAAAGGCTTAAACTAACTACAAATGCAAATATAATCACGGTCCGACCCCAATTATGGCGACTCGTCGGTACATCAAGTTGTTTTACCATAATCGGGGTCTGCTATAATCCGATTACGACAAAAACTGATTAATTTAATGAAAGTATTTTGTGTTAGCTTAGTTTTAGCGCTCTGTGGATAATAAAGGTTTAACTGAGACTCAAATAAATAAATAGCTTTAAAAAATTTAGCTTTAAATGAAAGGAAAATCTCGAAAAATGTTCAAAAATTGCAAATTTCAAACAATATTTACTAAAATAGGGACATTGATTAAGCTGTTGGCACACTTAATATCTATTTCTATAATCAGAATTTTATCAAAATGGATGGTCTCTAATTGACTGAAATATGATATTATCGACAAAATAGAAGCAGTAGAAGCTTCGCAAAACAATTCCGTAATCCTTCTAAGTTTAATGTCCTAAAGATAACTTTGCCAAGCCTTATCTTTCTTCCTCTATTTTCTTATTTGACTCAACAAATAACTCTATTTGATTATTTAGTTGACTTAACGTGAGTTCAATTTTTTAATCATAAAAAATCACTATTATAATGAGGCCAACTCAATACGTTTAAACTAAGATTATTTATTTGTAAATGTTATGTAAGTGAAAATAGTAATAATATTAATTGGACTAAAATGAAAATGAAACTTATTTACGATGAACTATATCATAAAACAATATTTTGCTTGCACCTAAAGTTTAATAGAGGAAGTAAAACATGGTTAAGGTGTGCTTAAGCCAGATGTCTTTAGTACAATCGACCTTCAGGATAGTTGACTGGCATTTTTTAGAAGTTAATTGCTGTCATAGGGGTTGCCACAATCCAGGTGCCATCCGGACCAGACTGCTATCATTCGGGTTCATATTAACAGTTGATTGAAATGTTCCGTCAAAAATGAAATTTATATTTTTTTTAAATCTGGAAGTATGTTGCAAATTTCAAATTTCAAAACGACTTGAAGCTTCTTTAAGATATTCAAGTATTATATTGATTAAGATAAAATGACACATTAATCCAAACTAAATAAGTGAAAGTTAGCTGAAAGTTGTCGCTGGAGTGTTATCTTTTTCTACATTTTGAGTGTTGAATGCCTCCTGGGTATAGGTCAAGGAAAGCTTGAGCTATACTTTATTGAATGGTCATCTACTGATCTGTAATCTACGATAACAATTACAGTGAAATATTTTCATAACTTGATGACACTTTATTTCTCAACACACACGCTATCCCTGACTTCTGGATTAGTTAGTAAGTAATGATTTTTTATTTAAGTGTTTTTAAGCTTTTGCATTTCTTCTTTCGTAATATATTGTGAAAATAGTTTTTTGAGAGCAATTTTAAATTAATATACTTTGAATTACTTATAAAACTATGCAAAGGTGATCTTAGATTAAGTTCGTTAGCAAATATTGTTCGAAAGGTTATCGCTCTAATAAATAATTGAGTTTTGATTTTTTTCACCTCATAGTTGTCTATAAGCTTTTTGCGATCAATAAGAGAAAATATAAATAAATTGAAGCCATTCCCATTTGTTTTGTTGTGAAAATTGTATAGAATTGTTGATCCAAAATTTATTATTAGAACTAATTTCCATTCAGATCAAAGGTTCTAATGAAGCAGAAATCATTTTACTAAATATGACCTTCAATTGAAGTCCTAAATATTAAGTTAAATCTAGAACTATCTTCTTCGTTGCATCAATCTTTGAAGAGCATTGAAAAAATCAAAACTTTATATACTTGATGGAACAATACTTTTTACGAATGCATATAAATATACAGCAAATGCAATCAATTAATTATTTTTTATTTAAGTTATAAATAAGTTTAAAGTCATAGGGCGAGTGGTCAGACAACTACCAATGTTAGACTTACTCTAGCTCATCAAATTTATTGTTGTTCGCGCACAAAATATCTGTTGAAACCATAGCTTATCCAACAATCAACTTTTAGTGTTTGATGGTCATAGTTAGGAAGATGTAAGCTTATTTTTAAAGTTATGAGGCATACTTTGTCTTTATCATATGAATGAGCATTTGATTAATCATATCTCTATTTCTATTAATCAATAAAAATAAGTATAAGGTGTGTCTCAAAACTTGTAAAGAAATCTTGCATTTTCCCAACCACGTTAATGACTCTGTAGGTCAAATATTAGCTTCATTCTGAGTGCATCCAACAATGAGAGCAACAGCTCAAAGTTTTCTGATCAATTATTAATAAAAACTCTTGATAAAGTCTTCATTCGTTTGCTTCAAATCTATTAAGTGATTTAATTGAATTAGTTGTTGGTATTCAAACATTGTAGTAGAATATGAGAAGCATTTTCAAGTAAAAAGTTTAAATTGAAAATCACTTTAAAACAATTACCCGTATTAGTTTGGGACCAAATCAAATGTTAATGTGAAGCACGACGAATAACAATCACTATTATTATGAAGAGAAGTGGCCGTATTTTTTAAGAGCTAGTTTTAGAATTATTGAAACTTGGAGCAAGTTTTCTAAACAATAAAAAGTAAGAAAACATAAATTATTACAAGACTATTATTGAATAAATCTTAAGTTACAAATTACTTTCACTTTATTGCTATCATATTACCAGTAAAAGTGTTTTGTCAAGTGAAATACGGCAACAATTTTCTATATATTTCATAAGAAATATTTTCTTTTAGTGAAAAAGTCATTGACTTTATTACAAATAAATTACATTAGAAATACTGTTCCAATCAAATTGACTGATGAGCTAGACTTGGGATAATCTGTTTTTGAAATTTATAGAAACATTTCTTCATCTTCAACAACAAAAATAACGGTTAAGTGTTTTCCTCAAAAGCAAGTCATTTAAACACTGTTTTCTCCAAATACACAAATCTATTCATTTTAAGACTTTGAGAACAACTTTCGAGTCTCAATCAATCACTTGAGAGTACTTTCAAAGGTCTTTAACATTATATTGACTTTTAAATCGATTGAATAATTATCAGAAAATTAGGAAAGTTTCACACCTTTTTCTGGCTGTTATTTCTCATAAAACTTCTATCATTTTCTACTAGTTCTGCAGCTGTTTTGCTGTCAATGTCACTGACCTCACACTCGAACAAAAGAACTTATTTCACTTTAAACAAGACCCGAAAGCGTGCCTTCGAATAACCTCTGGATGACCTCTCGATGACCTATCTATAATTTAGGGCTTAAGTGACCTTAAACTTGAAAGTTTTTCTTACGTCACAACTACTTTCACTGATTGACTGTTATTCCCTAAACTTGGATTACTTTGGTTTCCCAGAGCTATAAATAACAATTATTACGTCGACTCTATTCCCAAAACAGCGGTTTACAAATTCATTAGAGCTTTAGTTCACGACTTTTTCGTTTGTTAATTGAATTTTTCCGAATCGTTTACTAGTCTATTGAAATAATTTCTCTATTTTTCTCTCAAGTCTATTATTGAAACGATTTGAGAATTTTGTTGTTTTTATAATGAAAAGCAGATACCATGAAATGATTTTACGACTGACTAGCAAAATAATAAAATATTTATTAATATAGAGATATGAGAGACACTATGTTAATAAAATGCTTGCAAGTCCAACTGTACAACTTCAAAGTAATAACTTAATTAGGATTTTAATATGAACATTTGATCAAATAATTTCATTTTTACAGCTTATACTCACCACAAATAGTTTCAATCATTACAAAACAGTATATATTAAAATACTTACTCTTTAGACTTGAATTTAGTTTGTTTCTAGAATTCTAAACCAAAAGGATCTCAAATCCAATAATCAATTGAATTTCTCGTTCAATTATTACAAGGATATAAATCCATCAAACTTTTGATATCACGGTTTGCGAAGAATATTCTCGACAAAACTTAAAACTACTTCTTGAAAGGATTGAATTTTATAGAAAATAATTTGACTAAAATTGAAATTGAAATTGTAAACAAGTGAGCACCGGGTGCTTTTTACGACTGAAAATTGCAATAGTTGCAATAAATTCCCCTCTCAATAAGCAGCTTTCAATGCATCCAAACAAGATATTAAGACTTTTTATTGAGTTAGACATAAAATCATGTCAATCATATGCTTAATATTGTTATCTTAAGACAATATGAATGATAATAATTCTTAGAAATGAAACTAAATTTGTCAAGTTTGACATTTACTCCAAATATTTGAATTGAGGGTGAAATATGTTAAGTTCGATACTCTAGATTAAAGTCTAGCTGATTATCTAAATTTAAATGTTTTTAAAAGTATGAGGTAGCTGGTTAGGTTTAGATAAGCTTGTCTATTACAACAAGTTATTGATCTCTCATTTAAATGTAAGATCTAAGCCCAAAATACAATCTCTTTGTTTAATATTTATTACTTCCTTATTCTCAATGTAAAACGTCTTCTAATTACGACAAAAGCAAATATTTTTAATTTCTTACCATTAACGAAACTAATTCTAAGTTAGTTTTAGTTCAAAGAAAACAGTCATTCACTATAAATAGTTGTTATCTAGTCATAAAATCTAATGCGTTTAGGTACAGGAAACAAAATATAGAAGTATTGTCTCAGAACAAGTAGTTTCAGGTAAAACACTATAACTTTGATTATATAAATTAAGTTTCAAAATAATCTGATACAATTTAATTGCCATCTAAGCTTGAAATTTGTCCAAAGTTTCGAAAAAATCAAATTATGACGATAAGAGAGGAGCAGGATTTTACTTAGTTCACAGTTAAAATTCTCATTTGATATGATTTTTGATATGATTTATCTTAACAACAATAAAAATAATTGTATTTACTCTAAAGTACACAAAATATGAACTGAAAGAATTGGAGGTTGATTAGCATGGTATATGGTAAAAACAACTGATGTCAATAATATAATAAAATATGAATTTCAAACTTTCACTCACCATTGCGTGACTGACTCATGGGCTTGCAATAAAAATGATTTCTTTATCTTTTAAGTAATTAAGAGAGTTTTCTGAGAGTCTAGTACTCGCTAGTTAGAAAGAGTCCAATAACTTTACATAAGATAAAACAATTGTTAAGTCTTGTTTTAGTTTTGTTTAGTCTTTTTGATACTAGAGAACATTGAATGTTCAAAATGCTTAGATTATTGAAGTTCAACAGCAAATCTTCAAAGAAAAATAGCATCAGTCAAACTCATGAGTATTTGAATAATTTTATTCTTAAAAAGAAATCTCTCTATAATTGTATGGAGTCTAGTTCTCAAGCAAGATCTAGTGTGAGTTCGGGATATAATTCAATGGAAAATACTATTAATAGGTAAGAGTGGATCCATTTTAAATTGAAAACCTTATATTCGAAAATGCCATCTTCCGATTCTTAAAGTTGTAAAAACTTGATAGACTTAGTATTCGGGTTACGAGAAATCTTCATAAATTGACCAATCAGAGCACCTGTTCTGTAAAAACAATAATTTAAAGAACTTGTTTGATAGTGTTATGATCTAAAAAATAGACTATTTTTACTCACGTTTCTCAATGAATATCATTGATTTGGACAAAAGCTCTACTTTCCTAATTACTTTCAATGCTATGGCAGATCTGAATGCTGTTAAACAAGTATTAAGTCATGCTATTTGTCCATCAATTGGAGAGTGAAACTATTTATCAATGTTCCCATTGAACAACTAAACTATTTTATTGAAAGCCTGAATCCTTTTTGGAAAACTGGAAAAGTTGCCTTGAGTTCACTTTCATTTAATTATACATATCTTATTGCTTAAAGCATTAATTAATTTATTCAATATCTGATCAAAAATTGAAAATTAGTTCAGTTTCGATTTCACACATTGATCCTTTTTCTCCAAACTATTCAATAAATGGTTATTTAATACTTTGATCATTTTTTGAATAAAATATACGATTCATTACATAGAATTTGAGTGAATGAAAAATTGCCTATCAGGTAAAAAATTGGGAATCAAATTAAAAATGATTGTAAGTGAGAAATAAAAATTCTATAACAAATTACTCAATCGAATCATAACTTAAAAGGCGATATCATACATGATAGTTGTTTCACTTTTTGACCGAACAAACATTTAATCTGTTGAACTGATTGATAAAAAATCTTATAAAATCTTATAAAATCAGATCAAATTTAAAGCTCATAAAATGGTAAGCTGATAAAAGTCGATGAAAATACCCATTTTAACATTTTTTATTGACCTAATAAGGAAAATATGGCAAAGCATTATCAATCATAGAAATCGTTTACTGATCGCTAACGTTTTTTTTCAATCAGAAAAAATGCAATTATTCCAAATAAGTGAAAACTTCCTTAAGCTTACAATGAAGTGAAGCAAAACTTTCAAAACATAATCTCTTAATTTAATAAAAGCGTTGTTCAAATGTGTTTTCATTTTCAATGATACGTCAACTGTGCGTCAAATCTGTGGCAAAAAAGTTTTGCAACAAATTTGTTTCGATTAAGCTATAATTTCTCGCATTGAAAAATACAATAAATTTTCAATTTCATATTCAAAATTGAATAAAAGACTAGAAGCTTATACTTTCAAATTGGTTTTGGTTTTGTTTGGCCTTAAGTTCGAGTCTATAACTGGGCCTAACATTGAGTAAATGATAATGATTATCAAAAATGAGAATAAAAATGAATTACTTTAGCAAACACTATAAATGTTTGATTCTTATAAGTATGAAAAGGATAGCTAAATGTCTAAAAGGGTACACACCCTATAAAGTGAGTCAAGGACTAAATGAAAAAGTTGAACATTATAATAACTGCAATTAATATCCAGACTCAAAGTATAGTATTGACAGATTGGTCGATCTTTTTTGTCAGCCCTTCAATGCTCCCAATATTGAGAAAAGAAATTATTATTTATAAAGTATATTATATTAAAAAATCAACCGTTTGACTATCAATTTCAGAAATCGTGTCAAACTTTTTATTTCTTATGCAAATCCTCACAAAACCCACATAAGAATCGATTTTTTCTTTACATAAGACCTTTATTTATAACAAACTAATGACTTGATTATAATTATTGTATTGTATTATCCAATAAAATGTCAATCAGTACTCATTTATCACTTGAAAATGTCAATTATTTCATAACTAAACGAGAAAAAAGCTTTTGAATAGGTACTAATAGCAAAATGAAAGGTATTACTGAAAAATTGTGGTTTGCTTTACTCTTAATTAGACTCATTAAATTTGAAAATCTGATATTTTTATGCATAAAATTATCTTCTAAGATACATATTCGTAATTAGTTTCTCCACGTATTGACATTTTGAGTTAAAAATCTAGCGTAAAAGTTATCTCTTACGCAAATATCTCAACCATTTTCATGATTTGCTTCCTTTTCACTAATCATGTTCCGTAAAAAAACACTTTTTTAAATAAAAATTAGCTTAAAATGTGAATTATGTATGCCTTTTAAGTTTGAACTAATTTCAGTCAACTCAACAGCTTTTCTACTAATATAAAAAATTGTTACGACATAAAAGATTTTGCGTGGGGATTAGTGTGAATCACAGCTTAAATAGAGTTTTAACAGAAAATATTTACTGTCGAAAGTGATTTATTATTGCTCGGGTGCGCTTTCGATAATAGGAAGTAATTCCTATTTTTCTTACTTTTCTCTCTCGCTCTTTAGTCGATAATTGTTTACAATACTTGTTGTGCTCTTGTATTGTAAACGTTTTTTCAATGTGTAATTCATTCTCACACTTCTAGATAACATGTTGTGAGTTAATTAGAGAGATTAGTTAATTATTTAATGTTTATTGTATTAGGATTTCAGTGAAAGTGCCAAAAAAACGTTTTGTCTGAGATTTTTGCTTTTTTCCTCGATATCTTATGCTTCAGTTTTTGATGAGATTTGATATTTTGTGACACTTTTACCAAGAGATAACTAACTAGTTTGAAAAGTTTACTGCTCGACGATATCGAGATTCATTTCCGTAAATGACTTGTCATTTGTAATAACTCTTTCCAAATGACATTAAGAGAATGATTCAATAATTAACTGAAAAATTGCTCATATAATTTATGATTCTTCTGAAAATTATTTAATTATTATCTTAATCAAGATATCGATTTCAACTGTCAATTGATTGTGAATGAAATGATTTTTCCAATTATTCAATCCTGTTGATTTTGAGAAGATATGAATTTTTTTGAAAATTAATTCTTTGACATTAATTCAAATTCAAAAATATTTTGTTCATTAATCTGTTTTGTGACGAACAATAGCGAAGAAAGCCTAAAATTGAATCATGAATTCAATTAAGTATAAAACATTAGCGATCTTTCGCTCACTAAAAATCAAGCGAAAGGAGCGAAAAGAGATTATGGTGGAAGATGTACTGACAGATCCATCTAATAATAATGTGGAAAATAATAGCGAGAAAGTAGAGGATACATATAATGCAAGTGATAAGCAAGTGATCAAAAATGCAAATCATCTTAAAACTATAACGTGTGCCAAATCACCAGCTACTAATACCAGGTTAGTATTTATGGCTACCCGTTCAAAGTTAGCTATCACAAATTGATTTGTCATCTAAATTGTCTATATTTCGATAGTTAAAAATTGATATAACCTTATTCTTTAGCAATATTTCAAATGTCTATATCATATTTATTCTTCACTCTTGTTTTTATTGATCTATTTTTCTCGAATCACAATAACATTAGTCACGAAAGTTTTTCGTTTCGAGTAGGGAGCTTTCTATTGAGCTTTTTATTTTTTCATAACATCTCAAAATATAAATATTTCAAATGAAAATGTTGTGATTGGATTAGAAATTAAGGCTTCTCTCACACAATAGAGAATGATTTAAGTTAAGAAATTATTTTTAGATGAGTTTTAGTATTAAATAGTTTTTATGATTGGGGCACGGAGTATCTATCAATCAAATCACGTTTTATAGATAGATAAACTTTATTTATAGCATATAAATACTCATTAAACAATCATAGTAAATATCGCAATAACTATGATTAGTTTATAAACTGATACTTTTCCTCATTAAAACTTCTATAAACTTCTATAAACTTCTATAAACTTCTATAAACCTCTATATTCCGATTTAATTTCTAGCATAAAATCTCATTAGAAAAAGGTTATACTCTCTTATCAGTTATATAAAAGTAGCAATGTTTTTATTAACTAATTCTTATTGGCTACAAACTTCAGCTACCAATCAAGCGATTTATTAACTTATAAGGATTTAATCTATAGCTTGTTTTGCAAGTCTATCACATTAGGTGTTGCAGTTGTTTTCGCTATTTATTAACAGGTTCGCAATAAACTGACCGGTAATTTGTTAAAGAAGTACATTTCTTTATTGTGCCCTTAAGGCTAATGGCTAGTAATGGCAGTAATATTAGTGAAAGTTTTTCGCTTATTACACGTACCGAATGGTAACTTAATCGTAACGATCCGTAAAACACATTAGTTTTAGGCTTTAAAAACATAATTTTGCAAAAATGCAATGAATACCCTGTTGTGAATACATTTAATACCTGTTATTGTATATATTTTTCGCTTTCATTAGAAATGTCTTACTTTCAAAGTAATTTAGGTTCTTATGCAAGCAAATTACTTTTATGGACAGACATAAGTAATTATAGTTTAGTCCAAATTACTTCAGAGCTGTGGTCATTACTTCGGAACTGTGGTCATTACTTCGGAACTGTGGTCATTACTCAATGCATAAGTTAACCGAATTTCCAAACTAGGCCTTAAAATATCTTTCGATAGCTATAATGTCTTAATCCTATCAACATATCAGTCACTTAATTAAAGCTTTAGTATAAATGTTATTTTTAAAAACAAAATCCAATTATTATCGAACAATTGCTTTGTAAGAAATTTTTGGCGAATCCTTTTATTAATGAAGAGAATATTTTGGCCTAATTTCAGTTTTTCACAGAGTTAAAAAACATTATTAATTCAATTTTGTGCGGTCTAGTTATTGTTTTCTCGTCGGAAATTAAGACGAAAACTATAATAAAAACGTTTTTCATATTTTAAAGTACAATCCAATTATAATCCTAATAGCATTCATATACATTGAGCCATAGTATTACATATTTATCAGATGCTAACTTAACTAAGTTATTATCAACTCATCATTTTGGTCAACAAGGCGTGTATGATGTGAAAATGATTTTCTTTCACTCTATCTTAGTCTTGACTTTTGTGTGTTTTGATCATGTGCTTAATTTAAATTAGGTTTGAAACAGTTTAATAAGATGTTTGCCATTAATTTTCTGTTGTGTTTATTATGATTATTTTCGGTACTGAATTAATATTTGAAATGTTTTTCTTCTAAGATCGAGTTTTGAAAATTGATTATGAATGCAAAATCAAATTATGCTTCAATTGAATTCTAAGTGAATTAACTCTGGTTTTCCATCAATAAGCCCACAGATAATCAGATACCTTATTTGTTTTTGTGGTTAGAAAATGTAACACAAATTTTCTCAATTCATTTCGTTAGTCCTAAACTTTCCTCAATTTAATGATGAGAACAATTTTCATTTACTTTCTCTAAACTTTAAATTTCAATAAAAAGTATTGAATTGAATACACGAAAAAAGAATTGAACACAAAAATTTCAAATACTTATTAACGTGTGCTTAACAAAGAATTTTGATTTCAAATGTAAGAAATTTGTGAAATAAGTAGTTTTTACACATTGTTTTTGCATTGATTCTAAACTTAATCTTGAAATATGAATCATATCTATATCTCTGACTGCAATTATGTCTATAAAGTATTTATTTTTATGCCCTAAATTCCACACTAATAAGACCAAAATTTATTCAAAAGCGTCTAAAATCCACGTCTCAATCATTACTATCAAAGATTCCTTTGTTAGCGAATATAAAACAGAACTAATTGAATAGAAATCTGGATTTTTCCTTATAGTAGTAGTACATTTTAGCAAATAATTCAGATGGTTATCACTAAATAATTATTGCGTGAAAACCAGTCAATATCGATAAACATATCAAACTTGTATTCAAATTTAAAACAAATTACTAAAAGCCGATTATAAATAAGAATAATTATGAGATATTTGAACGCAACATTGTTGCATAAAATTCGTGTTACAATTACGTAATGATTGGATAGATTTTAGATTCTCATAAATCATTTGTAGATTAGTATCGGTTTGATTGAAAAAAAGCACAATTTTGAGAGCATATGAAATGCTATTAATTTTGTTTTCGCCCATATTTTGTATTCAAAAAAGGAAAAAACAAATTTTACTCAATATTACAATGATTTTTGATTTCTTAAGTAAATGTCAAACTCTTATCAAAATCGATTTCAATGTCGATTGAAAAGAAAAGTGTATTATTTAAGGCACGCTTTCCTCCTAAAGTGCTTCAATTACATCAGGAATTACATCAAAAGAATTGTTTGTAAACAAATTTCTAATAGTTTTGCACTTATTTGAAAATGAGAGCAGCAATCAATTTATGGTAACTTTAAAAGCTACTCTCATGGAATAACTCATATTAAGCTTAAAATATGTTTAAATGATTGTTTTCTTTATTCATCTTCTAAATTACAAAACTATCTTATACAATCTTGTGCTCTAAGAAATTGGTTACATGGCCACAGATCCAGACTATTAATGATAAAAATTTTACTTCTTTTGAAATACACTTAAGAGGATCCAAGATTTTGAATACAGTAGCGAACATTATATCGCAGTTTGAACTACTTGATTGATTGCCATAGCTAACAATACACTTTTTTTTATAAGTGCGCGGTAGCACCCAATCGGTGTAGCTAGGCGTCAACTTGACTTATATATAAATAAAGTCTAAATAATGGATCAAACATTTGACCAATTGAGTAGTTCAAACTTGGAGATACTTCACGCTATCCTATCCAAAACTCTAGTTTCTTGGCAAATGCTTTAAAGATCAAAACATCAGACAATAATGAATGAAACTGTAGCGCATATCAAATTGTTCACGAAGTTTATTCATTCTTCTCTTAACAATAGTGCACCAAAAAGTATTTCTTATGCATTGTTGTTGTACTTTCACTACTTAGAAAATACATTAATTCATCATTAGTTAAAACTTTTTCTATAGTTCTCCTCATTAAATTCAATTCTATAGAGATTTAGCACATTTTCATATATTCTTTAGATGGCGTTAAAAAGAGATTATCAGAAGTTTGATGAACAACTTTTGATTTAAACCAAAAAAGCTTTTCTAGTATTAGATTTTTAAGAACAGGCTCAATGGTTTGATTGCAATCAAATTGAAGTTGGAGGTAACTTAAAAACGTGTTCTCTAGCTCTCTATCGGCTATTGTTTCCCCAACACTTATTACTTATTGTTACCTTTTATTGTTTAACTTTTGAATAACTTAATTATTGACTTCAATATTAAAGTCTATCTGTTTTTTCTCTCGGCTGCCCTTCAAGGATAAAAATTTGTTCACTTATCCCAACACTTTTTTCTAACCTGGAGATCTAATTTTTTTTGAACGCTATTAGCGTTCAATTAACGATAAGTCTTATTTTGAGAGCAAAATAGAAAAATGTTTGTTTTTAGAAAAAAATTACTAAAAACAAGCTGTTATTACAAAAAGCAGAACTAAATACAGCCGAGCTCGAAATAGGTTAGAGAGAAAAAGGTTTGTAAAACTTTAGTAAACAACGTGATTACAATTTCCTAAAATCCTAATAATTGGCAATTGATTCGTTAGCTATACTCGTAACGAATGGCCAATCTATAAGACATGAATAGCGGGTTTTTCGCCTTCAGTTTAATAGTCTTTACTAACATATCTCCGACTACTAACCTATTTATATGTTTAACTCAAAACCCATGTTAGGCTGAATGTTAGACTGAATGTTGCGAATCAACTTTTCGAGATCTGCAAACTCTGACGTAACTCAGCTGTAACTATGGTTGAGTTGAGAGAAAATCTACTTCTGCCAAGTCTTTTCATTACAGATCTCGTCGTTCGAAGTGACTGAACCTTCACTTAAAGGCATTTTTTCTCTATTCTTAACCTGTTGTTTGTTATATTAGTAGTAGTTTTGGTGATTGTGTGATAGGCTGTCACTGATATGATTACAGACAATAAACTTTTACTTTAATTTGCAAACTGATTGTGACTGTTGTTTTATCGCATATATTATGCTATTATTATGCCATTTATTAAAAAGTTATCCGATTAGTAATGTCATTTTCGGGATTATAATTATTGTATCGTTACTCAACATATTTCTCATTACTCTTTGGATACTATTTTGCGAATGTAACACTTGTACGCATTGATTAACTTTTCTGGTATATTCTGTATCAGTTCACGTGCTTTTCATTACTATATCATCCCTTAAACTTATCAGTTTATTCTTGATTATCAATTTTATTTCTCAACTCAATTAGTTTTGGTAAGTTTTTCAATATTTCAATTTAATTGAGATTTTGTTCAGCAAAGACTAGTGTCTTACGTAAAAATACTGTTATTTGACAACAGTTTTCAGATTATATAGTGTTCTCTAGCCCTAAAAACTGTCCAAAATTTTCAGTTAGCTTATTTTATAACTCAAGAAGGCATTAATCTTATATGTGATGATATATGTGATACTTACATATGATTAAACTCGAAATTAGAGATCATTTTTCTCCATTACTAGTTATTATATATTCAAATTTTTTATTCAAATAGAGTTATTATAACAACTTTTTAAAGTTATTTAAAAATCTTTATTTTTAATAAACTCATAAAAAAATGTTTTATGACTATAATAAAAGACTCTTTCCTTTAGAAGAAATACTATTAAGAAGAATAAAAAACAAAAATTTTAATTGCATTTGATTAGAGAAACTAAATATCCGCTTAAGAAGTCATTGTTTAATATCTATTTTTAAAAGTCTAATTGAATTAAGTTTGAAAAAGCGATTTGGGAAAGAGTTGTTGATAGGGATAAGAAAGAAAGTAATCACAGTTTTCTTTAATGAACGTCAGTTTTCAGTATGAGATACTATATTAAGGCACTTAATAGTCCAAACATATATAATACTAAGCAATAGCAAGTCTGGCACACGTTTTATTATGTAAATAATTCATTAAATCCATTGTCGTATCTATTGTTACATTTCTTCATTTCGTTCTCTACTCATATGATATAAATATCACTTAGACTATAATTTGCTATTTTCCATTTGGATCATTGTTGAAGGTAGCTAAGTAGAGTCACTGACCCAACACAGCCAAGTTTTTGGTCACATAATTATTAGTTTTGATTATTAGCTCAACTTTCTCGTAGTCCTCTCGCTGTGAGAGCTATTATGCTATTGCTCTTCAACTGCTATTCAGTGTTTATGGTCAAGAATTTGAGGCGTAAAATTTGTGTATGTCGTATCATTTTGTGACCATTTATTTTTGACTTGAAGCTGAAAGGACAGAAAAATTTGTTTTCTATCTGTGAACGTTTTACTTTCTAATGATTACTAACTTATAGATAGTGAACTCAAAATTGTATACCATATTCATATGATTACTTTCTATTTATTCTCCGATAAGCTTATAAATATCCGACTCGAAATTGATTCTAAAAAGATCTCAAACTAGATAAGTATAAATTTGAGGTACAGTCCAATTTCTGACTAATAGAAATACTTGAAAACATACAATATTTTGATATGAAAATCGATTGTTTGTTAAATATTGTCCATAAAATAAATTGTTTTTAGTGATGATTGGGATAATAGCTTATTAGGGCATTAGCACGAAATTTCGTGATTATTAAAGAAAAAAAAATTTATTTTGAAGGCGAATATCTTTCAGACATCGACAGTTAGCTTCAATTGTGAAGCATAAAATTCAAGATTAGAAAGTATTGCGTTTAAATATAAAGAAAAAAACGTTTTAAGCGCTTCCTGTATATTGTTTTAGAAATTATTAGATCCGTGTCTCAAGACTTAAAAGATAGCTCATAGAGCACGCAAAACATGGCACTCAAGAAACAAGTCGTGAATTTTTAGATATCTTGTTTATAAAGTCCTTGTTAGACATAATACAAGAGATAATTTTCAATTATTTCGGTTTCTGTATGCAAAGAGTGATTAATAATATATTTGTTATTTTTCTTCGACTAAATTTTGGATATAATAAAAAGTTAATCAATGCTGTAATTGATTAGATTTATGTGTTGCATCTGGAAATAAAGTTGCAGTTCATTAATTGAAAAACTGCATGAATTCTCTCAGTTACCTGTCCTTTAATTGTAAGAATGCATGAATTTTTCAGTTACCTGTCCTTTAATTGTAAGAATGCATGAATTTTTCAGTCACCTATCCTTTAATTAGAAAATTTTACATTACTACTCAATTTGAATATTGATATTGAATTCTTATTTTTCGATCTATTGTTAAGCTGTGGCCCCGACCCGACCTCAGAGATGATAAGTCGACGTCGAATACTATCACGCTCTCGCGACGAACTAAACTTTGCCGATCAATACAATGCTTACGAAGACGAGGAAGACGTCTGGTATACAAAAGATAAATTGTTTAAAGTAAGTGTTCAGACCGTGATTTGTGTCAATCTTTTAGATCTTTTTGTGTGTTGAAAATTTCAATTTGATTCAAACAGAAAGCTAAGAAACATTTTTGTTGAACATTCTTGTTATGTGTACTTAAAATCTAATTGATATAAAGGATGAGCGCTAACAGCCGTGACATTACATTGTATATGATAGATATGAAGGAAAGCCACAGATCAAGATTATTAGTAATATATATGATTAGTTGACACACAAAGAGAAAGCAATTTCTCGTACTGTTTTTTTTGTTGTATAATATTTATTGCTTATTATTTTAATCTCTTATATAACTTCCGTAATATATCACGAAATGTGATATACCTAACACTTATGCTAATTTTACTCAATTTGTTAGGCTGTCTCAGACGATCAAAACTTATTTATTTGATCCTTTCAATGAAGTTAAATCTATTTTACAGGACCTGCCATCATATCCGTATTCAAATATATGATAATTTGTCTTTCTGTGAATAATTTGAACAGTTTTTTACCCCTTTTAAATAAATATAAATAACTCTAGAATTAAAGATAATTGAAATGATATACATGTCTGTCGCATTGCTTAGGTTGAAAAAATTTGGTTTTTTAAGCTTTAAAAAACAAATACCGGATTAAGTGCATCACTACCAGTGTTGTGATAACCTCAATATACCGCTGACCCGATAGTCTTTGTTTATAATCAAAAACATGAACGTGTATGCTATCAAACATTTGCAATTTTCAAAAACTTTAAGAATCGTTTGATTGATTATATACCTTGCATTCAACTTGAGGTCTCTTTTAATTTTCAAATCAATTTCGTATTGTTTTTAAGGGTTAGTAATCCCTCAAAAGCGTTAACTTTTCTTTAACAAAGTTCATGAAAGTTTACATTTATCATTATGATTAAGATTATTAGCAATTTTTCTCTACCTTTAGGGTTATATAACTTACTTATGACAAACTTTTTTATGTTTGGTGTGAGAATTACATTGAAAAATAGTTTTTGTCTATTAATGCTCGAATCATGATAATGAAGAATAAGGTGTGAAAATATTTATTATTTTTCACGTTATGCTTCATTTGAGAGGGTTTACAGCTTTTATTTTGTAACTTTTGTGCCTAAATTCAGATGACAATTATTTTCTAGGGCTAGGATTGTAACTAAAAAATAGTAATCAAAACAAGTCAACTCTACAAAAAGGAAACAGCTTTATATTAGACATCAATTCAATAGTACCTCAATTTCTTAAGTGACTCACTATTAAGAGAAGTAAAGTTAAAGGACTAAATAAGGGATACGCCGTTAGAATATTAAATCGAAAATATTTTTCCCAAATCCTAGTTTTAAGGAAATTAAGCCCAAATATTTACAGTTAGAACCATTAGGAAGTTTTTAACGTAATATTTTTGTGCACACTTTTAACGTAATATTTTTTGTGCACACTTTTAACGTAACATTTTTGTGCACATGCTGTTTGTTATGTTTTAAATATCAGTTCGTTTGATTTTTGTGTTAGTTTTTTCAAGTGATTTATAATTTTTAAAATCATAGGTTTCGGACCTGAAGCTAAAACTGAAGAAATAATTTGACTTATTCATGAAGCAATACATAAAAGGAGACAATTTTATACAGTATTCGGTATTATATAAATAGCTTTTATCAATAGATTCAAAAACAGGACTCGCTGTTCAAGTCAATGAAAGAAGTAGTAAAAATTAGACTTAAAAATAAATTTTTTCTTTTAACGCATCTCTAGTTTTGGGCAGCAATTAAACACAAGCTATAACTAAATCGCATCGATTACAGGTCTATGTGTGCCAACGATTCCTTATCAAAGCGTTTTAAAATGTGAAAACCATTTTGTGTCTCCAATAACTGTATGGTAGATAGTATTTAGTATTTTTTCATTCACTGACACAGTTATTTCAGTCATTGCTTATAATTAAGACTACTTATCACAGGCGCTCATCTGATGCCTTCTTTTTGCCTATCAGTGACTTTCATTCGTGAATAGTTTTTAGGAAAAATTTCTTCTTTTTCTTGGCTTTACGCGAAAAATAAATACTCTCTTTACGATTAATTATTCGAGAACACTTGTAATTATCTAATTGATTGACCTGAAAATGAGCCTAAATTTTCTCGTAATATGAGGCCTAATCTAAAATTCAGTCTACCTTCTTATTAAAAATTGTTGCATTAATACATTTAAATCAAATTTTCATCAAATTTTCCTTTTTTCTTATAGTAAGACTTTAAAACTTGAAATCTCCAAAAAAAAATATTTGTCTTACTAGAAAAAAAAACATTGTTTGATATTAGCTCTAAATTACGCCCAAAAATTGCTATACTTTTGTTGAATTATAAAATATTTGTAAGTTACGCTCAATTAGAGTCACGAAATGACTATATTTTTGCCCCTAATTTGTATAAATAATGAGAAAATTGTAGCCTTGTATAAGCGAATTTAATTTAAGTTTATTGATCTTCTTTTTTCTTAAGCCGTATTGATGTGAGAACTAGTTAAAAGAATATTTAGGTGCGATTTTTCTAACAATTTATATATCATATAAAAAATAATGTCAATTTTATACTTCTAAAGCATCTTACGACTGACTGTCAACTTGTGATTCGGGTTTAAGAAAGATATTATTCAAGTATAAGAGAGATATTATTTGAGTATAAGACAGATATTATTCGCTATAAATACTTGTAATAAGAAAATATTATCTCACATTTCAAATTGTTTTTATACCTGCCTCTGTTTTCCTAAGTATTTAATCTAAAAGTTATCTAAATTTCTTTTTAGCTAAATATTATCCAAAACATTAATACAAGGCTTCAGTTTTGCTCCAATTAAGAAAATTTCGTTTTACTTATTCCTCAATCAAGTTCTCACTAAAACTTATTCAAAAACATTAATTACATTATCGTTAAGCTAATGATTAATTATTAGAAAACTCAATTAAAAGTTTACAAGTTTATCTCATTCATGAATAAGTTATGTAAATGGATTGAAAATTTGTTCAAAAATCCTTTTTCAATGTTCAGCAAATGTTGACCGAGTTATGGCTTTTCACAGTCTATTCACTTGTCTGTGTATTTGCTTTAGTTTTTAATTTATTTGTGGATATTTTCCAACTGTTCATACAGATAATGAACTCGAGGTTAAATTTCAAACAAGTGTTTTATTTAATTTTTCTCTAAATCGAGTTCATTTCAATGTCAACTGAGATAACAGAAAAAAAAGTTAACACAACAAAAACAATTTAAACTACTTGTGAAAAAACTTTTCTCTATTAATCAATTATTCAGACTATACTCAACAATAAGGTTATTGTATCCCAATTTGAACCGATTTTGAACTTATTCTGTTGTTTTCGTAATTGATTTAATGGTCATGATTGACAAATGGATCGATTTTTCAATTTTGAAAGTCAAGAAAACCAACCGATAATTTAAAAGATATAATAGTTTTTCTACCGATATTTAATACCATAATAAACAGTTTTGCCAAACATTTCACTGTAAAACGTTTACAGTTCATCATAAGTCAAGTCTCAAATCTATGCCTTTGTACAGATGAACACATATTCACTCCAATAATTATTGCTCTTTATTTCGTACTTAGCTTAAAGCCATTTGTTTGCAAACTTACGCACAGAGAGTAAGTATTGCTTAAGAAAAAATTAGTTCAATAAAAACAACTGTTGGATTTAGCGCAACATACATTTGTTGCGTAACTTACAAAAGTTGTTTTAAATGAGGATTTTGTTTGCTTGCTTTTCAACTTAGCTAAAGATTCATGATGTATAAGCTTGCTTACAGGTTATTTTTAGACTCGATTTCTTGATTACATATTTTAATTTGAAATTTCTATTTTTCTTTATCAACAATTAGAGAAAATACTCAGTCTAAATGCCCACACTTTTCTTGTCTTCTGTCACAATCTTTCAATCATTCTCGTGTTCAGACATAAACCATTACTCGAAGGCATAGGTCGAAAAGCGATAGTTCAAACTTGGTTTTGAGGTTATTTTTCGGAAAACTTGATCAAGCCAAGCATTTAGTTCATAGAAATGACTATCTAAGTTTCAAACCACTTCATTATATCTATACTTAACTCATTTAGAAAAATGAATTCAATTCAAAATATTAATATTTGCCTCATTATAGACTGGTTTAAGTTGCCTTAAAAGCTTAAGCTCTTTGTTTACAAACTCATATTTTAGTCTTAACCTTAAAAAATGATCTTAAGAAGAAAACTCATTGACTATGAATTGGCGATTGAATTGCATTTCAGAATTTTTTGGCAGTAGTTTTAGTGTAAGCTAACAAACAAAAAACTATATTGTGATATATTTTCGTATTAAATGTAACTCTAAATTGATAAACAAAATGTGGCCGAGAAGTAGGTTAAGGAAGTTTGGACTAGAAATTGATGCCCGATTTGATGGCGAAACCTGAAAACATTGAAATATTGGGCAAATGGACTTTGAGGCTCGCGAGTAGTTTCTGTTTGCCAACTATTATTTTATTGACATTACCTCAGTCCTCCCTCTGTTAGCAATTAGATTAATGGACTTTTTTCATAACTATCCGCCAACATAGTTAACAAAAATTAGACTTCTTTTTCCTCACTTTTCAAACTTTTCAAACTTTCCAAAACTTTTCAAAACTTGAGAGATTAGAAAAATGAGCAAAAATTAATTGAAGGAAACAGAGAACTGCCTCAGATAGACATATGATATGATGCTTTGGTTCTACTTTTCTGTTATATATGTGATGTGAAATAGTATAAGATATTTGAGAATGACATCGAAAGGGCGTAGTCTTTTATTCAAAATTTTGATTTGTTAATAGTCTAGAAAATAGTTAAATTAGTTTCCTTTTGGATAATAGTTTTCTAACGGCTTTTCTATTTCATGGACCCCTTTATGGTTAGTTTTGGCCTGTTTTGGGGCGCGGCTCCAATTGTTTTCGGGGATCTATTACGGGACTCACTCCCAATTCTTGAATACTATTTCATGAAAGCCTTGTTTGGATTACTTGCTAACAGTTATGTAACGGTATTCAACCTAGAATTTGTTTATTATTATTACTATATTTTCCCCTAAAATATTTACTCTATTTATCTCTTTTGTTGTAATGAATGACAGAATTGATTTTAGACCTAACAAGACAAGTTTTGCATAACGTTTTCACCGCTTTTTATAATTTTCTAGAGCAATTTTCAAATTATGCTTCAAATTTGGTTGACATTTCTTAGATTAAACAATTTTCTACAAAGATTTTTATCCTATTATTTGATTTGTAAAGAAATGAGTTTTTGAAAGTTTTAAAACATTTTAAACAAGTTTATCGCTTGAAAAAATTCTTAATCTGTCTAAATGTGATACTTACTTCTATTAATAGTTTTTAATTCAATTCAAACATATATGAGTAAAATTAGTTTAGATTCATTTTCTTCGCTAAACTATTTCCTCATATTAATGATAAATAATTTGACAGATTTTTCTATTAATTTCGCTCTTTTGCACTCAGTTCTATTTCGTCAGCTTTTAGTTTAACTAAAACAACAATTGCTTAACTTTTCGTGTTTATGGTTTGGTTGTTTGAGCTGAAAATTTTTGTTTTATAAATAACATTGCATTGACTGTATAGAAAAATCTATTCAATTTTTATGAAACATGACAAAGACTAAAGCAGTGCAGTCTTTAAAACCTACTGGTTTGAAGTTTGATCTATTGTTGCTCTACCGAACTACGTAAACAAATTTTTTATTCAAATACTTTCTAAGAAATGACTGAGAACCAGTAACCCTTGGATAAAATTATAGACTGGGAAAGGTTTGTTTGATTTTCAGAACTCACTTTTAGATTGTGATTATCATTTGGGAAATTCTCATCAGATTTTCAATTCTTAGAATGTCTAATAATCCTTTCAGGTACAGGTATTTATGTTTTCCGATCAAATGAAAACCGACCAAAATCCTATAATCAAAAGTCGGTTCAAAATAAATCCTCAGATAGTGTAGATTTTTGAGAGATATGTTGCAAAAAATCAAATCTATTACGTGCCTCATGTGATAATAAGACAATCAAAACAAAACTAAGAAAAAGAGAAAAAGTTATTAAACTATTTATAAGCACGAAAAGAGTTGAAAACCGCAAACATTTATCAGCTTTCGATCTCTCCTAATGTGTTAGTTAACTGTTCCATTATTTAGTTTATCTTTAAGACAAGACAAAAAGACTACCGAAAATAGTAAGAGCATTTATCAAATGGTATTTATAACAGAGAAGTGTGAAACAAAACGTAAATGGTGAAATAAAACGTATCAACCGTTAAGTCCGTTCATGTGAATAAATCGAAATAAGAGCTAAACTTAATTTCTTCCTTATTTTGTTGAAAAATACTCGATTGAGAAATAGACTGCTCGATAAAAGTGGTTAAATTGGAAACTGAGTATCATATAAGTGGTTCTATTAAAAGAGCTAGTCGAAAAGCAAAACTATTTGATAGCTAGTAATTGAAATTTGATTTCAATCCTAACCTCTAACTCAACGTGACATTAATCCTAAATATGATTATTGAATTGATGCTCAACCTTATAATTGCTCTGAAAGCATAATTTGTGTTTAGCTTTTTCGACTATTTATTTCAATAGAATCAGTTCTAACAAAATTTGATGTTATGAACCTTTTGTTGAGAAGTTTATGAAAAGATACTATTATTTGATACTATTATTTTTAGCAAAACGAATAACTATTACAAATCTGTTCGTCATTTAATAGAAAAGTTTTTCAACTGTATTGTTATAAAACTATATATGATTTTCTATTATAACTTCTTATTTTGAAAGTTTAGTTTAACTTATAATATGAATAATAGCCCAAACTAGTGCTCAACCATTGCCCGAATTTTCATATTGTTAATCATTATATCAGATATGATTTGTTCCGTGTTTCAGTTCTGCTGTAATTTCTTACAAAATGCAAATTATTTAATAAGATTAATAAGATTTTTGTTTGAGAAAATTAAACTTTAATACAAGTAAACAAATAGGTTTGAGAGTGAAATAACTATTGTTCGGCTACTGATAATGCTATCGGCTCTTTGGTGGGTATGCTCTCATTTTATATAATACCTTTATTAATGTTAAGCGTAATAAAACTTTACTTCAACTACTTCTATACCTAGTAGTTAACACATTATTCTTTGTTTAATTGCTTGCGAGATAGAACCTAACTCTTTATACTATTGGTTGTCAATTGGGGAGAAGACACTAATCGTCAAATTGTCCATTTGTTTCATGCACTGAATCCTTAGGCCGGAATCACATCCAGTCTATGCTCTCATTTGTAATCAAACTTTTTTCTACTCTTGCTAAATATCTGATAACTATTTCCCTTTTGAAGAGTGTACTTACGATAAAAACTGGTGTTTTATTGTTTTATGATTTTCACTGTTGAAGATGAGTGGGTTTCGAAATAGTCAGACTAGAGGAGCATTGATATTGAAAATATAACCAACATTTTGATTGTTTCATTTACTTTACCTCTTAACGGTTTATCGTATGCTACAGATCAAAACAATGCTCATTAACCAAAACAAACGCGATAGTTATGCTAAATAGCTATTAAATCATTTTTTTATTCCAATTATTTCTCATGATAATCCATTATTACGTAATTTCACACTTGATTTGGTTTGCTTTTTCTTCGATAATCACTTTCTGCAGCTAACGGTATTCTATTTTTGAAACAATATTAAGGCAGCTGTCACTTAGTAAGACAACAAAATTGTGATTTATGTTTGTTTGTGTCAATCACTTACTTGCCATCAAATTGGTCGCGTTTCAAAGTTTCATTTAGCTTTTTTGGAATCACTGTTTTAATAATTTATAAAAAAAAGTAATATTCATTTATATTTGTTCAATAACGCGTGAAACACAGTATTGAACTTATTGTTAAATTTAGATCAAAATCAGTTTTAATCACAGCTTTATTGGAAAAAAAGTTTTTCCATAGAAAACTGTGTTTTTCAACTAAATTGGCTCTATTTTTAGGTTAATCAAATTCCACTATTTATCAGTTCATTTCAAATGATTGCTTTTAAACACACTATTTGGAGAACGATTGAGTCGAAAGTTAGGTCACAATTACTTTGAGTTTGAGCCCAATTTTTGTTTATTTTCTTCTAAAATCAAACAACGATTTAGAAGATGATTACATTTTGTTACTTAATCTCATTTCAAACTGTTTTGATTCGCGTTTTTATCTGTTCGTGTCGAAACTTTTCTAAAGCTTGAATTTCACTACATTTCACTACTTTTCCGTGAAAATTGCAAATTATTTAGGATAAAAATCTGATCTCTTTAACGTAATTACTTTGAAATTGTCTCCTAATACGCATCGAGCATAAACGCTATAAATCTTTAATGATTATTTACAAAAATATTTTAATGTTTAAAAAGTTGAAAAAGAGGTTTTTAATTCAAACTGAATAAAAGTTTTCAGCTGAAAATTATAGCTAATTATTGACACATTCTTTTATTCAATTTTTTCAAATAAAGCTTGATAAATATTACTCATTTTTAACTAGATTTTTGATCTCATGTTCGCGATTGCTTGAAAAAAAGAAGTAAATAAATTTTTTCTTATCTCTCAAGCATCTGAAGAAACGAATGATCTAATGCTTAAATATGTTTAAAACGATTTTATGCTCTGTCCTCTTAACCTTAAATTTGATAAAGAGCCAGACTATCCAAAAGAAGGACTGAGAGACTGAAGAGATCAAATTTGGTACTTTTTATGTCATTTCTTATTCAAATCCAATAATAATATGTTTAAAAAGCCGTCCGACTAGTGCTTAACCTCAACCCTAGCTTTTATGAAATAAATAAAATATATTTCAATTTGATCCTCAAAGTATATATGAACTGACAGATAATTACATATTAAATGATTATTTATGTGACAATTGGCTGGTGACCAGTACTAATAATTTATTGAAGCATTAACTTAATTGTCAATTTATTTTTTCATATCTATATTTATTTGTGAAGCTCATCAAAGATAAGTTCAAATTGAAGTTGGAATGGTTAAAAAGCAAAAACCTATCGAATGTGATGATTTGGAAGAGAAAATTGATTTGATTTTAATATTCGATGCTATGGTTTTTGAATGTATACCGCCCGCTGATAGTGATGCTCTAGAAACAAACAATCTTGCCAAATTGAAAAAATCATGCCATACACTCAGAGAAAAAATCGATATAAAAACTTATAAACCATAATAACATCAATTGTGGATAGATTTAAAGCTACCGAACACGCAATGCATTCTAGGATTGACTTTGTTTTTTTGGGGTCTTTAAGGGGAGCGGTTCTGACCAATCATTATAATTTCAGCTGTATTTCATTTGAATTTTTTTCTTGTTTCTGATGAACTTCTTTTATTCTATTTCAGTATTGAGTTTTTTGTGTTCATCTTAAGTGATAAATAGAAATTTTTTACAGTGAGCTCAATACACAAACTTGAGCCAAAATAAAATTTGTAACTATAAGCCACGATCTATCAAAAATGATTGTTTGGTTGTAACAGAAAATATGATAAATTAGAGAGAAGAATGAATCTAACATCGGCGCTGATTTAATTATGAAAATCAGTTTTAAATTGTATTAAATGTGGGACCTTAATTCCTTATTTATTTTCACACATTCTTAAAAATTGTAGTTTTTTCTCAAGACTATTTCCCAAATAGCCAGTTGTTAAATAACTTAAGTTTTTTTTACATCTAATTGAGTGACCAATTTATAAACATAATAAATGCGTTTATGATAAAAACAGACATAAATTGCTTTGTATGTAATGAAAACTGATATTTAAGAGAAAAAAGTTGCATTTGTTTCCCATAAGTTAAGTATAACTTCCATAAGAATCCAATTATTTTTTTAAAGAAATGCACAAAATTCAAACCTACTTCCGGTTTAGGCCTCAAAAATTTTGCATATAATTAAAATGAGATTTTCCTCCCCTTCAACCGATCCGTGAAAACACCTGACCTTAACATAAAAATTAGTAATTTTGAAGACAGAGATGCACTAAAAATGACAATAAAATACTATTATAAAAGTTAATTAATTAATTCTGTAAAACAAAATAATTATAATATATTATAAAGTGTTTCCAAGCATGTTTTCCACTATGAAGAGTAGAGTCTAAACGTTTAATTACAATTTAATTACAATGGCCTAGCATTCAAAAAATTAATACAACTGTGAACGTGAACATTTTGTACATACTATGCAGACTTGCCATTAACGTCCTGTTAACCCGAATTTTACTCTACAAATCCGGTGCGCAAATTTCGGCCCCCGCTCGTGAAGGGGTGTGTGTATGAAATTTCTACGAATTTTTATAAATAGTTATATGCAAATGATTTTTCTTCGAAAGGGGCGAACATTATTTTCATACTGAGCACGAGAATAGATTATAGTGAGTAATATGTTAGTAATGTTAGAAATCTGCTCAGAGGCATAAAACTTCAAGAATTGACTGATGTTCATCCCCATAACCAGTAACTTATATTTTCACCTGTTGCACACTCGAGACACTGAGCGCCCATTAAATAAGAGCAAAATAAATGTGAGATCGTTTGTCGGGTCATATTTTATGACATCAGGTCAGGTATTAAAAGCTGTGGAATCCTGTTTTGCCTATTGCTTAGCTTCTTTAAGCAATTTTTAAGTTCAATTAATTTTATGTAAAGAGTTCTTTAACTTCTCAGCTGGTATTGTGCAACAAAATTGGGTTTAATAGATACTTCTTTTCAACTGTCATTCAGTTAGTGATTACTCCTTCTGAAAGGCGAGTGACTTCTTAGATATCATTAAGGAGTTTTATTGTCAATAAACACCTTTTCGAGGAAAAAATATCTCCAAAATCATTATTAATGAGAAAATTGTTGTGATTGAGAAATATAAATATTGATTGTTATAAAATCTATTGAACTAAATAAACTATTTTTGCTGTGAAGCAATTGGCTCAATATTATCTCACTAACAATGAGTACATGTTTACAGTTGAAAATGAAGAAAACTTTCTGTTATGCAAACCTGACAATAGGAAAGTAATAAAACGTTACGGATTAGACTTGTTTTGGTGTTTCTTTTGAGAACTTTTCACTATTTACCCAAAAGGTTACGTAAGGAGAAAAAGTGATTTAAGTCGTGAACTTGTTTATCATCGCCTAACAGGCCAACCGAAACATGATTTTACCGAAACATGATTTTAAGCCGATAGAAAAGTAAAAGCAATGCTACCTTTTCCTGCTTTCATTATATGAGTAGTTATTTTCGATTGTAATACCACAGACTAGCCGTTCAGGACAATAGTTAAGGCTTTGAATGATAGGCATAAGCTTTGGTGAAATCAGAAGTGGGAGGCTTTTCATGGTTTGAGGTTTGAACACATTTCTTTATGTAGGACTTTGTTGAAGAGAACTTTTTTGTCAGACTCCAAATTACTGTCTGTTAGTATAAGAAATAATGAGCGCAAATGCTATTGCGGGCGAATTGATGAGTAATTTTTCGAAAATAGTGTTTCGTTGAAGACATTTTTTTGTATTTTTATAGTGTTATAGAAGTTATCTTTTTTTAGTACTGAAGTATTTCAGTACGCTTTATAGGTTTTTCACTTAAATAGATTGACATATTTTTGTTAGTCTTGTTTAGGAACTAAATTTAATTTGATTTTCTTTCATTTTTAATCAGTCTCTCTTGTATTTCTAAATTTTCAGTTTAATTAATGTCTTTTGAATTCATAATGGATTTGAATGGCATTTGAAAAATAGGAGACTTGAACTTTTGAATTACTTCGAGACTTAGTCGTTCATCAAAAAGAAGTTTTTTATTTTTCATATAGTGCTTAAGTTTCCAAATCGAGTTCATAAAAATTAATTTTCAAAATAACTGCATAATTAATGAAATATTTTCAAAACAGGGTTAAATTTTCTTTTTGAACACCTATCTTGATCCCAAAATATATTTGTCTTAATTTTCAAAACAGAATAAATAGGAAACAGTTTTGTAATACAAACTCTCGTTTTCGTAACTTTCAGTTTCGGAATTTTTCCATTGTTTTCAGTTATGATAAAACTAAAGACCGAAAAGATTATCTCAAGTGACCTAAAATGCTATCGAGAAATTCATTCATAACTTATTATATTGAAAGGTGGAGATGAGTCGCTCCATAGCTTTTGAAAACCATAAAGATTTGAATGATCACCAAACCATAAAACAATAGAGTCCTTACATATCACACACAAAAAGACAAGAATGAAATTGAGCTTCAATTGAATTTTCAAACATAATAGTAGTCCAGAAACTGAATGCGAAAGTCAATTGAAATTTTAGATATGATGAAAAGAGTTTTAAAAGAGTTTTAAAAGAGTTTTAAAAGTGTGATTGAGAACATTGAAATCACGAATAGGGTGTTGCCATTGTCTTAAAAGACTAGTACAAACTGGTGCTCAACAAATCTATGACAAGCGATACCACTTTTTTTAGTCTTTAAACTTTCTCATTCATTATTAACTCTTTTTTCTCTTTTGATTTTCTACTAATATTGATGTTAGAGTTGAGTTAATATTAATTTAGTTTGATTTGAAAGTTTTGTGTGGATCGAGAAAAAACTAATAATTGATTGTTTGCCTCTGGCTTTTGCCTGTACTAGTAATTGAAAACCTGAATCAAGTTTTTATTTCTTTAAAAATGTTTCCCTATTTATGTACGCTTTCTCTGAAAAACCCAATTAACTAATGTCTCAAATTAATTTTGCCATAAATGCAACTTTTTATCATGCAACTTTTTATCTGTATACAAGTCATAAGTCTTCAATTTTCAATTATTTTCCTATTTAGTTAGGATTGAATTAACTTTCTCAATAAGATATCTAATCGATAGTCTAAATAAATGGGTTTTACTGTTGTTTAGATTGTACCCAATTATGATTGAAATTGAGACTGTATGACCACAAGCGTAACATTAGTATTGGTGTAAAGTAAGCACAAAACTCACACAATCCTGTCGGCAACGTGTACGTCAATTCTACAGTTTTATGACATATAATTCTTTTCATCAGCATTTAAGACAACATTTTTGGCGACATTTCCGTATTTAAGTGAACACTAACCCTATTCTGAGTTAATTTGATTCGTTAGTGCCTAATAATGATTCTAAATGTGGCAACAGATTTATAAAAGGAATATATCGGAATCTATGAGAAACATAATTCATTTGATAAGTGGTTCAATAAGCAGTTTATGTTTTATTACAGTAGTATTTGTGTTACGTTTTTATAAGGCTCTAAATAAACTTGTTTTTGTCACAAACTACTTTCTATTATTCAATTAACTGAAAGTGTTATCAATTATGAAGTTATAACTTGCGATAAAAAGTTTAGTCTAAATAACTAAATCATTTAAATAATAATCAGACTTCTATTGAAGTTATTTATGTTTCGTAAATAGCTTTCAAATGGTTGCCAGCAAATGAGTTAAGGATTTATTAAAAATTTTGTAAAAGTATTTTCTAATACTAGTGCCCATTAAATATTATTGTTTGTCCTACAAAGTAACGATTAAACAAATTCAGTTAATAAGGCTTTTGTTCAGGACTGTACTTTATTTACCAAACAAAAAAACCATTTTTGGTCGTTTGAATTATTGAATACTCTGTATTAATACCTAAATTATTGCGCTATTAATTTATTTGAAAGAAAATCCTTGAAGATTAAAGCTATAAAATAAATTTAATTTCAACAATAAATCATTTAAATGCGACAATACTTCAAATTCTTTTATGATTATCTCTACAACAAAATAAAAACAAAAAAACTTTTGACATGAGAAACAAGAAGTTGTTTGAATGAAAAAAGAAAAATGAAACATTCTCAAAGTTTCTCAAAGTTGTCTCATTAGAAGAGTTGGTCCTTGTGAAGGTAACTCTCATTTGAAATGATTATTCTGTGGTTTGTTTTCTCCTAAACCTAAACTATAATCATTTCAAATTGAAAGATGTGCTGATAAAGAGTTATAGAAATGAATTTGTTTTGTTTATCTCTTAACACATTATGAATAATAAATTGATAGCTATTATGCAATTTTCATAACTTTCTCTTCTATTTGTTTTAATTATAATTATTTTAGATGATTGTTTAGTGTTATTGTAATTTGTGGCACATTTTCCTCTTGTTTTGTCTAATGAGATAGACGTCTATTTAGTTGGATATGGTAAAAGAAGAAAGATTTTGCAGGTTTTGGAGCACAAGGATTTTTGCAATTATAAATTTGAAGCTTTTGTTTCTTAAACTTAATCAATTTGTGATTTTACTATTTATGATGAATTCCTATTCCGTGGGCGATATATTAACCTAACTCTAACTGAGAAAAAGGTTGACTGAAACAAATTAGTTATAACTAAAATATTTGAAACAATAATCATAATGAGAAGGCTTAACATTATTGAACGTTTCTTTCTACTAATAATTCTGGGTTAACACCCATTCCTAGTTTGTAACATTTAAAAGCTGTCAAAAATAAATTCTTATCCATTATAATAATAATGATTTTTATCCTAAAAATTTTCGAAATCGTATCAATCGTTAGAGTCTTATTTGAGGTCTACTCAAAAGGTTCGTTAAGTTTATTTTCATAAGTACTCGGATCGGGTGTTCGGGTGTGTCTCGTATTATCTGAAGTTAGCCTCAAGTTTCAAATATAAGGAAATCTTAATTCTAATAGTATTACGAGATAATGATGAGTGTGCTTAATGGCAAAAGTTGATTCAAATCTTAAACACAAATTAATGTTTCTGAATATATAAGTCATGGCTTCCGCCAACTTTGCCATAAGTGAGCTTTCGGCTCATTCTAGAGTTCTCATTTCAGTCATTATTTTAACGAATTATTTTCACTCATATGACAATCATGTTTGTCAGCAGATATTTTCTCGTTTTTATTTTCAGGTATTTCCTAAAATAATTTGCTAAAAATAGCTTTTTATGCAAAATATCTAATGAAAAGTGATATTGCAAGAGGCAGAAATAGTGGTTCTTATGTGAAAGACTCAAGTTTTCAGAAAGTTGCATTTAAGTAGGATTCACATTATTTCAAACCTTCACTTGATAGGATCTATAAATAACTTTTGATTAAAAGTATCCTTAAATCATCCTGGTGATTATTTTTAATAGAAAATACTTTTTCGACTAAACTTTAAAATTCAAATTGCGCTTACAATTGATTGGCATCATTTTCAAATTAATAACTTTCAAACTGATTGGTGGTTAGTGTTCACAATGTTGAAGACCCACTTCAGAAAAGGTCTAATCACTTGATCAGACCTTTTAAGCGCAAGATGATTAAGATGAGAGATAGGATTTCACTTCCTTACAATATGATTCACCATGTCTTCTATCGATGGGAATCAGGTTATGACAAATGGTTACGTTTACGATTATTGCTTTCGCTATTATTTCAGTATTAAATTGCTTTACTCTCCATGCCAATTGAACTGTCCTTCTATTTTGCCTATTATTGCTAATATATGTCTGTTTTATTTGCAAAATTTATGTGAACTCTGAGTTTTTCATTTGTAAACAATGACAATTTTGTCTAAGATTAATATTTTGTTGTGCTCAATTGCTTGTAACTCATTGATGAATTTTCAATAACTCTTTGAATATTGAACCTGCTATTCATTTTTTACTTTCTGTAACTTTTATTTGCTTAATTCAAGTGATGATAGAAAAATGAACAAAAATATTAAATCAATTTTCAAAAACACGATTCCACACGAATTAACATGTGATAAGAAATGATTTTGACCACATTATAAAATCAAATTTGTTGATAAGTAATGGAAAAACAACTCTCATTTAATTAGAGAAAAGAGTTTATGAATAATGTTAATCGATATCATAAGAAATTGTTGAATTGATTAAAGAAGCAAAAATGTTGCTGCCTTTCAATATGAAAGTGTTTAATTATAATAACCTTAAAACTCAAGGAAATTATGAATTACGAAACAAATTAAAAGAGGCACTAACTATGAACGAAAACTATCTTAAGATGAGAAATGTATAGCTTATAAAAAGTTATAAAAGTTATTAAAGACTGGCTTCTGTTTCAAATATCTATGATTGTGAGTCAAGGTTTTCATAATTTAGCTGTTTTTATAGACTAATTAGATTTTGATTTTCTAATAACATTGCCTTTGACTGAAGAGCTGATTCTCAATTTTTGAAGTGTATAAAATGCCCACACATTTTGACTCAAATACATTGTTATTGACTAACCTTAAAAGCCAATTAGATTGAGAAAACTCATGTTTCACTAGTACTCAAACATCACTTTGTTCGCTGATTAGTGATCAAAAACAAGTGAAACATTGATTGAAATGTTAAATGCAATCTATGTTAGATAACGAAAAAGGGTTAACCAATATTTCACTTCTATTGTATGCTTAATTGTTATTTCAGTACTAGGATTAAGAACGTTAACTCATTCAAGTTGTTTTCAGTTCTGTAAAACTTTTAGTTGTTTTCAGTTCTGTAATACTTTTTTAGTTGTTTTCAGTTCTGAAAAACTTTTTCAGAAAATAATTGCCTAAACCCACGCATTGCTTTTATACCAAATTTATTCAGTATTACTATTGAAAGTTTTATTGTATAATAGATTTGATGTGTCTTAAGTCATCGTTTTGCTCTTATAAGTAACTATTAATTTTGCTTCACTTTAACAGAAACTTCTGATTTATTCCTACTTTGTTTGATTTAAATTTTGACTCAATTAATGGTTTTAGTTTAAGGTTAATATAAAGGATGGAAACAGTCAAATATATGTTTGAATTGGTAGAAAAATCACTTTTAAAATGGAAAGCAAGGTTAGGGAGTATCGAGAATGAACAAAACTTCAAATTTCCTTACGAGAAAGGGTTTCTCATAAGATCTCTCAAGTACTTTTTCTATTCGATCATTTTTCATTCAATGCTTACTTAACTTGTATTCTAATGCAATCGAAACATTAATCTTAGTCTAAAATTCAAATATTACGCAAAATATATTTAGTATAGGATTTGATTTGAAATTTCCTAACTAATTAAGTACTCCATGATTGAGTTTAAAGCAATACCACTCCTGAATATATGCAAACTAGAATCAAGTATTTAGATCACGAAAACTTTCCTAAACCTTAAGATAAACTTACGAATTACTATGCAATGAATTTGTTATATGTAACACGAGCCACTCTTTTAAATACCTTATATTTGGATGAAAGAACATGATTAAAAGTTAGATCATTTTGTACACACAGTAGAAAAATAGGTCTCAAACTATAGCTGATTTGGAGATAATACTTATAAAAATATATATAATTCCTCACGATTTTAAAGCTTTTAATCGCTTGAAAATGCTCCTAACAGTGAATCATGAAATTTGTAAATGAATAATAGTTTGAGATTTATCAAAAGACTTCCTGTTGAGTACAAGTAAGGATTTTTGCGCCGTAAACAATTCCGACTATCGATCAAATCTTTGTTGATTGAAGAAACAGTACCTTTTCTGTTGAAAAACTATCCAAAGATCAAAAGTTTATCGTTAAGTAAGAACATAAGTGAGAAAAAAGACAATTGATCGAAAGCTTATTAATACCTAATAAAAGTGAGGTTTGCGTTTGATATATGAGGTTTGACGCATTGATCTTCAAAATTGAGTGCTGGTTTGTTTTTTGTTCAAATATGATTGTTATTAGATGCAATATAAGGTGTGGTTCTCCTGTATCAGAAACATTTTCTGGACTTCTTAATCGGTGTCTCAGATTTAGGCCAAGGAGAAAGTGGGCACTTTTAGTGCAAACCTGAAAACCAGATTAAAATACATCTACATTTAATGTAATATTTAGCTAAAGGAAAATTGTATTCACAATTATTTCTTGGCCGATGTTTTCAAATTGTAATTAAGGGAGAAATAGTTACTTAAGACAAAATGCTTTAGACAAACAATCAGCTGATGACAATTGAATGATAAATGACTTAGTTTTCATGATTAGGTAATGATGAGAATGAAAATTGTAATCATACTCTGATGTAATTGTTTAGAGATAGCAGTTATGTATTCAAATTTAGTATTTGTGTTGCAATTAAGATATTTTAAGATTTGGTCATGAGTTTTGAGTCCTTCGTGTAAGATTGCAGTTGTGCAACAACTGATATTCATATCGATGTGACGATTGCAATTAGACTTTCACTAATCGATTAGATTAAATGGATTGCAGCTAAAACATTGCTCTAATTAATAGAATTTTTTCTGTCCATATAAGTCAACAACAGTTCATTGAATTGTTATTATATTATTAAATATGGAAATAATTACTAATATGGCAAAAGCTTTAAGTAATTTGAATGACAGGTCCGTTGAATTAAAGATAAGCTCGAAAGACATATCGGAGAACAATCATGTTTGAAGTAATTTCAAACCACATGCAGAGATATTCTACACAATCAAACAAATCAGAGTTTGTGTCACTTTAGATCTAACATGACTTGCAATTTCATAACTTAATTCTCAACTCCTGTTCGACTTGTTTGATATTTTGTAAATCAATTGGATCTTTATCTCTAATTAACATAAATATGATTTTTCCATCGCAATCATTCAGTCTCTGCATGATTTCAAATGCAGAAGTTATTTAGAAATGTTGCCGGAGTCGTGTCGAGTTTATTAGGTTTATTGCAAACATTCGCCTTTCACGTTTAGTTGATGTCGGAATAAATTAAGTTTTTCATTTATTTGGTCCAAATTTGTTCAGTAATAGGGTAGTTTTTATATTCATTTATTCATAATTTAGAAAAATCTGATCTTACATTATTACTATGAATTATGTGATCAGAGCTTGATATCAGGGCTTTTCGTTGAAGAATCAGGTTCTTAAAAGATGCAATCTTTCGCTATTTATCAGTCACTTTATAAGATTTTCAACTTTATTTGCATAAAACTGATTTTTAAAGTAAATAAATGGAGAATTATTATTTGAGAGTAATAGATAATATATGAATAATCATATAGATAATATAGAACAATCATTATCAAAATAATGTGCGGCTTTTATTATATCAGGAAACATGATTTCCTATCTTTCAAAAATTTTTATAAAAATACCATTAAATCGAAACAAATTTTTATAATTAAGCGTTTAGACTAATCGCCATAATTTACTTAATTAAATGAAACATTCTTAGCTTCAATTAGGACTTAATTCAATAGTAAAAATTCAGATCTCGTCAAATGTGTCATCAAATTACTTAATAGGTTTGATCATTTAACACGAATTACACTAACCCTTCACAAACCAATTGAAGTTTAAGTATAAATAAAAGTAAAGGGATTGATATTGAGACCCCTTTTCACCTAATTCGCATCACTAATTGGAACAATTGCCGTCTCTCTCTCGCTCTCTCTCGCTCTGAGGCCAACGCTTTCTAAAGGTTTTTCTAGTCGAGTGCGAATTTGTTCGCAAGCACATTACTTCTTGAGTTCTTTGCCTAATTATGAAGAAGTAGATGACCCTTAAATTTGAAGACATGTATAGCTCTCTCTTCCTTCTCATTAGATAAGTAGTTAGATTGCAGGTCAATGAACATATTGTTTTGATATGAAACATACTTTTAATTGAATTATCGATGAGAAAATGATGTTTTAGTCTAATGTTCATTTGAAGCTTATTTTCTTGTGTTGAAAGAAAGTTTAAAAAAGTTTCTCTCATCGTATTTAAGGTTAAGATTTTTACATTGAATCACCAATTAATAACTCTTTATTTGTTACGGCTGTCATCCGGTATTAAGAAATTGGAGTTTAATTTAATTGATTCTCAATTCAGATCAAAGTATTAATCATTCATTCATTCGTTTAATTATTTTCTAAATAGGATCACATTCAAGAAATACTTAATAAATGGGATCAAATTGATGACGAAATATGGGCTAAGATAATATGTATGGAAAGAAATCGTAGAGTCGCTAAAGCTTATGCCAGGGCTCCAGTTCTGACAGTCAGCGGCTCTGATGATGGCTTTGATGGTTATCGGATAGGATTGAATGGTTTCGATAATCCAATGAGAGACTCAAAGACTGATGTCGTTAAACGGCATATCGGAGATGTTAGTATTGATTATTTCAAGGATCTTATCAAATCTGAAGGAGTTATCAATTGATTAATTGGCTAAAAATGTCTTAAATAACTTTGAAATTAATTTGTGATCAAGGCTTCAAAAAATCCTTAACTTATTTTAAATGTATATTAGAATTAAATTTTCTCGAGATATTGCAATCCAATATATTTTGTATCAAATCGAATGACAAGACCACACATTGCGAAGTGTGCCTTCAGAACAAATGGTTTTCAGATCTAGTAGAGTGAAATTTCTGAAAATTAGAGCAATTTTTATTTTCATTTGCCATTCGTGTGAATAAAAAATATATCATTTCAATGAAATGCTTTCAAAGGCTATTCAAAATTATTTTTCATCACTTTTTGTTCGCAGTATTTTTAGTTAGTTTTTCACAGAAGAAAAGAGTTTTTTGGGTTGAAAGCATCTGAAACAAGATAAAAACTATTGAAAAAGGGCAAATCTTCAGATGAATTCATATAATTTCAAAGAGCGAGTGATAGTATTTTTAGTGGTTTTGATTTTTCTCATGCATGTCTTCATCTCAATGGTATCCTTGAAAAAATAGCTTTAAGGATAACAATTGAGAATGATCGCACGCGAACCACATTCCAGTGCCCTTAAAATACATTTTGATTAATGTCTAGTGAAACCTTATATTATAAGACAATTATTGCTTGATTTAGATTCACAACAAAGCGATGCATTAATCAAATTATTAGCTGTTTTTGCTTTTGTTTTGACCAGTTTCCTTTTCAATAAGTTATAGCTTATTTTTAGATCTAGTGAAATTTCCTTTAATGACTATCAAAACAAGTAAATTAGGTTATGGATATAGTACACTCCCGTTATTTCAAACTTCATATTCATAAAGTTTTGATACAATAACATTTATTCTCAGTGACTTGAAATTCGTTATTAAAGAGTCGAAAACTTTACTATATATTTACATATTATATTTTCGATGGATTAAATTTAATAAATTTTTGATAGGGTGTCAAAATCCGAATGGACGAGAGCGGAAATATACTAATTAAACGATTAGCAAAATCTAATATTTACATAAAATGCTGGCAAAACGATGGAAACCCGGACGAGACAACCAGCGTTTCAAATGATATAATAAGACTCAATGGATTGTTAGAGTATAACAAAGCTGTCCGACTGTTTGATATGAAAAAATTTCAGTCCAATGTGTCGCGAGAGCTGCGTAGGGCTTATCCCGACAGACGAAAGCTTGAAAGTCAATGCATTTGTTGTATAGCTTTCGTAAAGGATGCGTCCGATGTTCTCGATTTACCCGTTTGGGTAATGGTCATCAATATAGTTGCCATGGATATGCTCAAGTCTAAACTACCGCCAAGTAAGACAATCACTGAAAAGATATACAATTCATCAATGTTCCTTGGTCTAATCAGAAATCTGCACACAAAAAATTACTGATAGCGCGAGCGTATATCAAATTTAACACTTGCTTTTGACGTGTCCACATTCAAAAGCTAATCAAATTAGAAGTTTTGCTTTAGGAAGCGTGTGCTTCCAAAATGAGTAATAAAAATAAACATATTAGTGTACACGCGAGCATTGAAAAGCACAATTTGTCGGATTTTGATGAATTTTCGATGCATGCACATTTAACAATAGGGTGATTTCTAGTGTGCGCATTTTATTATGGCAAAGAATATTCAGCATTCTTCACACGCAAGAGAATTATTGAATTGACCGAAATTTTTCTTTTCTTTTTTTGATAGCAATCTCTAAACGTCAATCAGTTCCCAATTTGGTGTCACTTTTTGACCGACAAAAACAAACTATCAATGATGAAGACCCATACTCACTGCCAGGCAATAATAGTTCTTCATCTGGAAGTCGTTCTTCGTCAGGTCATTACGCCAGCACAGGGGTGATCGCTAATCAGAAGTCTTCACAAGAGCCAAAACCTCCAAAATTGCCGCCAAGAGATTTCGAGAAAAATAGAGAAAAAGCAAAAAATGTGTCGAAAAAGAATAAAAATTCTCCACAAAAGCCCAAACCTGATTATCAAGAAGAAAATATTTATTCAATAGGTCAAAATCCAAGACATTTCGGTAATAATCTATTCAACTTTTTTCAGTAATTGAATTATTTTTTGGAAGAGCAGGTTAACTGACTGCTTAACAATGTCACTCAATTAACCCTAGTCAATTACAGAAAATATATTTTCAATTTTTTTCTATCTTTTATTATCTTTATTACAGACGATCCCTATTATTGTGGTTTCAGTGCTCGAGTGCCTAATTACGCAAAACGATTATCAATGCCAATGTCATCACATGCACAACAATCTAAGCAATATGATTATCATATGCGCAAAGTGCCCTCAAGTGGTTTTCTTAATTCATATTTAAAGACAGTTCCACAACATTCACGATCAGCATCTTACCAATCATTCTATGGATCATTAGGTATGCTTCCACCAAAACTTAAATATTAAAATAATAAAAATCACAATAGAAACATGAACTAATAGTCGATTAGCACGTAACGGGTTTGTCAAACATGATAGTTAAGGGTTCAGCATTTCATGTAAAGATCAAATTATAAGTCGTAATATTTTTCACTCACGAGATTTATCTAGTTTACGATCATGGCAACAAATTTAAAGCACACTAAATTCTACTCAATTTTCTCTAAGTATCATGAAGAGTCAGAACTACACTGAGACTATTAAAATTGTCACTTGATACAAAACATACCATTAACAAGGTGTACGATTATAGCGAAAAATCTACAACTGATTATTAAAATCAAATTAATTTAGATTAAGCCCTTCAGAATTCTAGATCTAGATAAAGCCTATTTAGATGCTACTAGATGTTAAACATACTTTTGACAAGTTTCTATTCATAGCGAAATACCTAACTAGTATTTAAATTCTAATCCATTTTATTTAGCTATCCTTAAGAGTCTGAACCAGAAAAAGAGCATATAAATTACTATTAGATTTTAATCATGCTATTTTACTAAAGTTAACGATTATAGCAAAGCACTGAACTCATCATTACATGTAATTTCTAAATAAATTTTTTGAAACTATTTTCAATTCGTGCTTAAATTTTTAATATGATATTTAATGAAACTTGAAATTATAGAGAAAATCTTGAATCTATTAATTTGTAATTCATTTTCTCAAATATGTTAGAGTCAGATCCATACACGGGTTCGAGTGCAGATGGAGGCAACACAGATGACAACGCATACGACCCGACCTATGGTCGCATCGGTGCAGCCCATCGCCAATACAAGAGCCAACAAATGAGCCCAAAACGGTCGTCAGCATCGATACCTTGGGTCTACAATTCACGCGAAGGCGCTTACTATGGAGAATGGGATGAATAACACTTTTGACGTGTTGATGGCATTCCTCCTCTATTATTTCTGATTAAAACCCATATTCCGACAGTTAACTAAAGTTCACATGTAGAAAAAAGGGCAGCTCTTTCTTAATAATAAGAAATTCTTCTTATCATATGAAATAACTTCTCATATTATGTATGTACTGAAAGACCCCACAAAACAATGACCTCTACCATTCTTCCAGTTTCAGATCAATCATAGGACTCCTTTTATTTTTTGAAATTTATTGATTGGGCGCTGCCTTCTGTGATAACTTATATAGTTTTTTATTATTATTATATTATTATTATTATTAAGCCTTTTAATGGACTGAAAAATTGAGTACTTTTTCTTTGACTTTTATATTATATGAGTTTTAGATATCATACTATTTGGTGATATCTTGGAATCAATTAAACTTTTTGAGCACATGAAGTGCAATAAAGTTTGTGCCTATCATTGAAGACTTTGTAATTTTTTCTAATTCTTAGTAGTTTTTAAGAAAGTTTCTTATTGTGTAAAAATTAAATTTTCTTAACCCTGTCTTTGTTCCCAATCAGTAAAAAGTTTTTGAAAGAAGTGATTCGTTCATAAATCAAACTGTAAAGTAAAACAATTAATTTTTTACTGACTATTAATTTTATATTATTATCATTTGTAAAATCAAATATAGTTGTAATTAATTATTATTATTATTATTATTATTGGTTTTGTTTTGAGAACCAAATGATTGCATTAGGAAAAAAGTTTCTTTAGTTGACTGCTCTTTTGCTCTGAAATATTGCTCATTGAGACAAATGATTTACGTAATTTCAAAATTCAAATTCAAGTAAATAAAAACTTTTTTCATACCATTTGATAAATTATCAGTTAAATAGTTTTTGTCACTATTTATTCGACTAGTTTTTCAAGAACGGATCTCATCAATTATTTCTATGATTAACATAAAAGATCTGTTAAAAGATTCGAATTAGAACCAAATCGACGTGTATTTTCATGTATTCTAAGCTGTTTTATAGATTGAAAGCTACTTTTGGAAAATTTTCCAAATATCTAGTCAACATTTGAAAAGTTTGGGTAACTTTTGATTGAAGGTAAACATTATTTGCAGGTCAATAACACAGTTGAGTTCTTTAGACGAGCAAATCGAAAATCTCGGGCTTTAGGTTCAACAAGTTTTTGAGGTTAAAAGTCTTATGTCAATCAGTGGGTAAAAGGCTTTTATGGATAGAAATTATCTCATCTTTTCTATGACAGTGAAAGTTAAAGCTAATCACAATGAATAATAAAGATTTAGAAATTGTTCAAAAAACGATTCAAAAAGATCGATGAGTGCATTGTTCTTAGAAGTGAAAGTTTGGCAAATGTCTTCAACAATATCTTGAAAGTTTTCTCAAAATAATTTCTTGATAATAGGTCTTAAATTTTACTTTCATTTAACCTTTAATTATGTTAAATCTATAGGAATTTTGCCATCACTTAAATCGCTTTAGTTTTTCAGCTTAATTGCTGGTCCATTAACATAATGAATGCTTTTGAAAAATGATTTGCTCCAAACCTATTGAGCTTTAAGTTTAGGTCATTGGAAAATAAATGGACGGAAAGGGTGATGTCTTCAATAAACGTGAAAATCACTCTTAAAAATGAATCGGATGATTAAGTAATAATTGCTCTGCTCAAAATAGATTTTTCGAACATAAGGTGTTTTATCAACAGATAAATAATTTGTTTAAGTATAGAATAAAATTCAGTATATTTATGAGTTATTGAAAAAAAGTTATAAGGTATGACATTTTTTCATTTTGAAAAATTCTCGTTCAAACTCGATATCAACAATGTCACCGACCAATTAATTATGTGAATCGACTATTAATATTCATATAATTGATATGAACATAGTATTTATAAAATCATAAAAATGTTGATTCGATCCCAAGTCAATATACCTTAGAATTTTCTTCGATTAAAATTTTTTTATGATTACAAGTACTTCGATAATGAACTAGATGTAGAAATAAGTGTGAGTTTTCAGACTTGGTATGCATGGGAAAAAGTTAAAAACTTTGAGATGTCTAATAAAGAAAATAAAGCGCAAACTCAAAGCAGGAGTTTTTGTTATAAACATACAATAAATCATAGAAATAATAATTGAATAACTTGTGATAATTTAATATTTGATATTTGCCGTTTAGGTAACTTCAATTATAATAGTCCTTGAGACAAAAAAATCAGGAAACCCATAGTATATTTTGAGAATTAATTTTTTCGACCTAAACTCGATTCAACACTTATGGACAATAATAAAGTATATTTTTGAGAAAGAAGTACCAAAATAATTTCAACTGTGGATCGGGAAAATAAACCAAATATGAAACAATTTATAATTAGACGTATAGGAGTTGCTGAACAAAGATATGAAACAATGTATTGAAAAGTGTGTCGCTGCAGAGGAAGACCGAATTAAAATGTCATTTCTTTTTAGTTGTAATAATTAGAATCAAATGCATTCTGGTGATAAATTTCAGGCCAAAATATTGTTATTTTCATTAAAAACTTTGCACTTTATTTTCCAAATTTTTTTGTCGTGAGGAATATGAGGCGATAACAAAGAAATAATACTCGCGATCTTTTTTATCATATGATCAGTATTTATGAATGTAATGTAAAAATGCGATAGAGAGCAGTCGATCATTCAATTGATTTACATTGATCAACAATAATTACTGCTATTAAGAAGTGCTCTCTATCGTATGTTTACATTACATTCAGAAATACTGACCGCATGATAAAAACCATCTCAAGTATTATCTCTTTGACATCGCCGCATATTTATTCCTTAGTATTTAGAATGTTACAGAAAAATACCAGAAATGCGTTATCTAATACTTAGTGACAAATATATTTTCTCAGTAATAAACTTTTTAAACCTTTGATTAAGCCAATGCTCAGAAACTTAGGAAAATTTTTAAGCAAATTATGAATAAGTTTGAAACAAAAAAAAAGTTGATCTAATCATAATGTTTGATGAACAAGCGTAGTCTTGTATTGAGAATGATCTTCGCAGTAAATGATTTTTTGAATATATGTTTTCGAGAATTTGATTTCCATTTCTAAATACACTCAAAACTCATTTTTATGTACACCCAATTTTGTGTACAGAAGTCAAAAACAAAAGACTCTTCCCATATATTCATATAGAAAATGTACTTAGTTTTGTGTATACTCACTTTTGTATACAACTTGTTTTAGTGTACCGATCTTCATAATTGCCGTAGCTTATCTAGTATTTCGATTTTGTGTACAACTATATCAGAATATCCAACTGTAATTTTCTTTACTTTGAATTTTTAACTGACTTAGAAATTGTTACTATGGTTGAAAATAATTAAGTCTCATAGTGAAACCATAATATATGATGAGAGAGAGGAAAAGCTTAAACATGAGTTCCCTTCAAGATCTCAAACCCTGTCTCATATTCAATCGTTGCATCGTTACTTTGGTTCACTATTTGATTGCAATGATAGCGACTATGCTATGTTAGGAAAATTTGATAAGAAAGTTATAATGAGTTCTAATAAAACGAAACAAAGCACTCTTACCAATTACTATATTCCAAAAGATAAACTCATTTTCTAAATTGTTATCTAGCATTTAACATAAACTTTTCATTTTTGTGTACAGATTTCGGAAACGGAATGCGTACACAAATATGAGTTTTGAGTGTATTGTTCTTGTAAACTGGCATTAGATTAATAAAAGTTGATTTTGATAAACCAAACTTTCAGAATATGAATAATTGATTTTACTTGTGATTGAAATATCAAAAAATAAAATGCTTTAGCTGCTTTATCTCAAATTGATTTTGGACAGTCTTATTTAAGCTGTAAAATAGAAGAGTAATAAGATTATAAATGAACTATACTTAAACTATAGGAATCTCTTCAAGACCTAACAACCGTATGCGATTGCCTCTTGCTTCCGGTGCAATAACATTCTATTATCTTTTATCATTTTCTATCGTTTCAAAGCTGTGAACATAAATTCTGCTATTAGTTTGAACTTCAGTTTTACAGTTAACACAAAACGACTTGTTAGTGATTATCGTCAAGGTGTTTATCAGGATATGAGGGTAAACGCTACTTAAAGAAACTATATGAACTTTATTAGTAAATACTCCCTCTATTATTAGGTCATTTGTGAATTTGATCAATTAGTTGTCTGTGTTTTCATTTGTACTTAAAAATAACATTGTTAATATGCCACGAATCGCGGACCTGAAAAAAGCTATTGTAGATGCTCTGGGTGATCAATTATCAAACTCTTCGATATCAAATAGAAGGGGAGAAGAAGAAATAGAAAAGCTTTCAACACAACATGGTATTTAATTTAGTTTAATTGATGATAAGCATAAGATTTTTTTAAACTAGGATATTATCAGGCTTTGGCAAAAGTGGCAATAGATTTAACATCTGATAAACGACGCATATTGGTTTCCATAAGCATATTTGCAATATGGTTGCTTGATGAATGCTTTCAAGAACCTCCACCTCGTTTTTTCACACAAGCAGAAAGAAAGAAAATTTTAGCGCTTCTGAAAAGGCGTTTGAAAAATGAAAGGAGCCCACGAGTCAGATTGGAGTTAGAAAAAATGATTAACAAATATCACAGTAGTAGCTTTAATTCTTATGGGAGTAGAGAGAGAAGCAGAATAGGATTTTGTTCGCAGAGGGAAATGCAAAGTAGTCAAATTTATGAAGTTCCTCAAAATGTACGACGAATCGAATCTGACCAAAGCTTTAAGCAAGAAATTAAACAATCGATTAAGGAGGGGATCAAAGAAGGTATTGAAGAAGGGATCAAACATGGGATCAAACAATGTATGTCTGAAGTTATGCGTGAAGTTGACAAAAGAATCGATGATAGAATCAATGACAAGTTTGAAGAATTGAAAATGCGTCTTGATAGGATTGAAAGACACTCATAGGCTCAATTCTCTTATCACTTGAATATATTTAGATTAACCGCAACTTAAGAAATTAATCATAAATATATACAGTATTAATGTTGCGGTCAGATCCAGTTCTTTTGGGTTTAGTTCGGTTTAGGTTGGGTTCGGTTTAGATTTTGGTCTGAGTTTAGAAAATTATTTGGTTTTGGTCTTAGAGATAAATTTTCAGTTTGGTTCTATTGAAATTTGAAAACCAAATAACCATTAGTTATATTTATCGTATAGAAAAGTCTTGAATTTTGAAAAGTTTGAAAGCTTATCTAAAACTGTAAATATGTATACGGAAAAAAGTTAGAATTCAATCACTAGTACAAAAAGTTATTTTGATTGTATGTCATATCAATATCAAATGAAGAAAATATAAAATAAAGAACTTCAATTACCAGCAGACTAAATATATTCAATAAAATGGATTTGAGTTTCATTTAAATCTATGTTTTTATTGAAAATACATTAAAAGGCAAACTCTATATCTCACTATAACCAAAGCAAAGAAAAAATCATCAAATTTTGATTAAAGTACACCTAATTATATACTGCAGTAGTATAATAACATCTTAGTTATGACGTACTCAGCTTTGTACGTTTTTAATTTTAGAACGAACTTTTTAATATATTAAAATTTGTGTTCAATGAATAGAGGAAATATCCAAAGATGTCTGTATAATCCTCTTTATAAGTAACTCTTAGTGAATTGTAATTAAATACTTTTTCCAGATTTTATCAAAGCATAAAACATCATCACCTCCTTATAATTCTTAATACCTAGCGTAATGAATTTGTGTTGATGTGATAATGATTTTTAATTGATGTCATCGAAGATAATTATAAAAAAGCTCAAGATATACCCAGTTATGCAAAAATAATGTTATGCCATTTAACGTACTCGGATAAAAATCCGCACAAATTTCAATTGATTGTAGAACAATAAAATAATTATAATATAAAGTCAAAATTTGGCTAAAACTTATACCAATTATTAATTATTAAAGGGTAATTTTTATTTAAACATATGAGCCAGTGTTTGGCTACGATACCACTTTTTGCAAGGATACCCCTAAAAGTGTAATGGAAATCAACATAATTCAAAATTATATAAAAATTTTGAAAATTTTATCCTCTCTTCTCAGTTATTTCACAATAATTTTATGTAATTTATTATTATTAATAAGTAACTATTAGGTTTTTTCCTTTTTTAATGATAAATTTTGATATTTCTTGATAACTAATGATTAATTTAGGGGCATTCTGTGATCAATCTTTTGATCAAAAGTACTTGTATTGAGTATCAAAGTGCTCGTTTCGTCGAGAGCTTTCCAATGATATATGTGTCGGTATGGTTTAGAATCGGGAGCGACCGAAAAGAGACTCCTTAAATAGACCAAAATCGAGACAATAACTTTATCGATGCGCTTCGATTTTTTCTCTCTTTTTTATTATACTGAATATTTTAACTTTTCTTTCATTGTTAAATGATCATCAATATTTTATTTATAATATTATAGAAAAATTTAAATTTTTAACTTAATCGATACAAAATTGCAGTCACTTTTCTTAGGGTTATCCTTAAATTTCTTTGATAAGTTTGATGACCATTTTTATAGTAACTTGAAATAAATTTTGTTAATATTTTTGATAATTTATATTCCCTTATATCTGAATTATAAATTCTGATGATTTTAGAAATCTTGAAATGAATTAAAATGAGTAAAATTAAAAATTTTGAATGATGCCAGTTTTTAAAACGAAAATTTCCAAACACTTTTTCGAGGTTATTCGCTTTAAAATTATGTAACACTTTTCTTTATATGAATATTTTTAAAAATCTTTCAATGTTATAGAGAATAGTAAATTCTCTTTTATTTGATATATAAATCACATATATATTTAAGCTCAAAATATTTTCAAAAGTTTGTAAACTTTTCGCGGATTTTTATCCGAGAACGTTACTTGCTAAATGTTGAATATTAATTCCTAGACAAAGAAAGCTAGCCATATATTTAATAAATAAATTCTTCAGTAGTGTATACGGCAGTTTTTCAGACTTGGTATATATAAGAAGCTAAAAACTTTTGAGATTTCTGATAAAGAAAATAGAGAATAAACTCGAAGAAGGGATTTCTGTTATAAACATACAATAAATCATACAAGTAATATATAAGTATTGTTTGACTAACTTCTAATGGTTTAATATTTTATATCTGCCGCTTAGATAACTTTAATTTTATCTACCTCTTAGCAATCAAAATGTTATAGAAGAATACCAGAAATATGTTACTATATATTGAATAATATATGTTCTTTCAGTAATAAAGCTGAATTTAAACTTTTGGTTAGAATCAATTTTCAGAACCTTATGAGAATTTTAAGCAAGTTATTCTTTCCTAATAAAGATCGTCCAAAATAATACTAGACTCATATTTTGAGTACAATTATTTTTCAACATTAAGCATCGATAAGGTGTATGGATTTAAAATAAAAAGAAAGTTGACCTAATTATAATGTTTGATATAAAAACAAGTGTAGTATCAAAATGGTCTCCTCACTAAAAGACATCTGAGCATATGTTTTCGAGAATTTTTTTCCATGTCTAAACATCATTTTTGTAAACAGAGATTAGATTAATAAAAGTTGATTTTGATAAACCAAATTTTCAGTATATGAGTAATTGATTTTACTTGTGTTTAAACTATCAAAAAATAAAATGCTTCAAGTGCTTTATCTCAATTTAGTTTTATTTTGAACGGACAGTGTTATTTAAACTGTAAACTAGAAGAGCAATAAGATTATAAATGAATTATCTTTATTTAAACAATAAGGAAGAAAAAATTGAAGATTTCGAGACTTAAACAATAGGAATATCTTATAGAAGGATGTGATTTATGTCAGACATAACAATGTAATTGTTCTACATTTCAAGTTCATATTCATATCTAGCTCTCATAATAAGTCGATTAGTGAACAAAAGTAGTATTTAATCATCTTCTTCTTATAATGATATCTTGAATGGCATTGTGTTCAAAAATATTAGTCTAACTCTTCAAATTTTAAATTACATTAAATCAAATTTTTGATGCAAAATTATTTAAAGTCTGATATATATAACAATAAAAAATTGTTAATATATCAATAGCTATATTGAACCTGAAACTATTTCAATCATAAACCGTTTATTTCATTTTAAACAATTATTACTTTATATTTCAATTCTGAATTGTATTTAAGATTAGAATTTAAATTATAGATAACAATGCAGAAAACTTATCAATTGCTGAACATAGAATGATAAGGTACTTAGTTATTTAAGGTAAATATGAATTAGCTCTCAGTTCGTTTTAACAACACTACTTCATGATTTACCTTAGTATAGGCAATATTGAATAATTCAGTATTGATTTAATGTGGTAAAAATTACAAGTTTGTGACAAAGTGGAGGCTTTTCCTTCTATTTCTTAGTTTTTCATTGCTTTCATTTCAAACCTAAACTATGATGGAGTTGTAGTGAATTATTCTACCGTATAGTCACAAATCCATATAATTTGATTGGATGAAAACAGGATAAGCAAAATTCTAGAATATATAATACAATATGAAAAATGTTATTCACACCAATATAGTTCCCATATGATTGTTATTAAGCGAAAAATCTTTTAATATTTTCTCATAATCCGAAATTGAAATCATTTTTCTAGGTAAACATTTTGATGGTATTTTTTAGTTATATTACCTTATTAAATATCAGTTTGTAAGCAAAATATATCATTATCCCTCACGATAACGATTGAAAGCATTTTATGATATAGTTCAAACTTGGGTCAATTTCTTAAAAATATTACTGCGGTAATATATAGCTAGCAATTCTTTGATCGCCTTCTAGAGCCTATTTTCTTGAAACTTCATCTAAATCCTTTTATAATTGAACTTGAGTCTTGAAGTTTCAAAATATTTTCCTTTAAATACTTATTTATATTCAGGCTGACCACCTCTCACGCAACTCGCATGATTCTCACGCATCAGGGGGCTGACTCACGTCTCCCGTATCGATTACTTGCGTGAGGCGAGAGTCTCACGCATTTAGAAAATTTATTTAAATTTTAAAATATATATTAGAAACCAATTTCTAAACGGGTAATTTCGATTTGTATCATAGAATGACATGAAAACATTTAAAATACTAAATGATAAACTGTAAAGCAAAATACTATTATGTAAATTTTAAAGCTGTCAAATGTAAGTGGATCTGAAGTTTTCCTTCAAAAATGTATGCGTAAAAGTTTAATAGATATAAAATTGCAATTGCAAGCAAAATATCTCAAATAAGGAAAAGACAAATTCAAACAAAACTAATCATAAGTCAAATTAAAGAGTTTATAGTGTATTATCTCAGATCTGTATGAATTGTGTTCAAATGAAGAAATAACGGGATGCCGATAGAAGTCAAATGAGTATTGATTTGGTTAGAGCAGAAATCTGAATAAAGTCTAGCGTTGAGTTCGCTGATTACATTTCAAAGAATTTCAATTAAAAGGTGCAAAATCTAATAAAAGTACACTTCAAATATAGTTAATTATTCGCTTGTAATTGATGTAATTCTCAGCACTAAAAGTTTTATGTAACTGGAGTTTAAAATTGATTTATCTCAGCAATTTCATCGAAAAATCGCTTACTCCCGCCTTTGTATCAAAATCTCACGCAAGTGACCTGAACCGAGGTGGTCAGCCTGTTTATATTATTAATGTTTAACATGTTGACGTAATTGTTTTCGATTTATAAAAACTTTTTTATATAATTTTAATGCGTATAACGATCAAAATTTTTATACCGTTTAATATGTAAAACCAATGAATAAACTTTTTTGAAGTGCAATAAAAATTTGTTTAAAGTATATTTAGAATGAATCACTTAAGAAGCCAAACAATAATGGAATCATTGATTCACATACAAAAGATTTAATAATTGAATTTGGAGAAGAGTCATGTAATGAATATGGTTCAGATGATTCATTTTCTGAAATTTTATTGCATTATAATAACGATGTTAATTAACTAGAACATGATTAGATCAGTTTTGCAAGTTTTCCAAAATTAGTGTTCTTTCAATATTTAGCCATTCAGTGGACTCTTGTTTTTATTGTATGGATTTTCGTTGAATGATTTGAATAATATAAATATTGGTATGTTTGACGGGAGCTCGGAATGGATATCAAAAACAGAATTTTATTGAAATTTTTTTACAAATTATTTAAAAGTAGTCCCCATAGCCCGAATACACCGATTCATTCTGTCCTCCCACTTCTCGTACACCCGACGCCACTCTTCCGGAGTTATGCTTTCAATTAAAAATTAGATAAGAACTAGACATGACTAGACTTTGATTGATCACCAAAAATAAACAATTAGAGGCAGACGACTAAAATTTTGTGTGCGAAGTTCAAACACATTATATTAATTAAAAACATTAAAACAATTATTCTAAAATTTTTTTTCATTCCCATTCCGAGCATCCATCAAACATACCAATAGATATTTTTTCCTAAAAATGCTTACTATGAGTCAATTCTTGAGAAAATTCATCAGTTATGATGAATATTTTGTAGTTTACAAATTGTTGAAGAATTTCACTGTATATTTTCAAATGTAGGTCAAGTGATTATATTTTCATAAAGCAAATTTTGTGCTATATTTACTGAAATCCGATTTTTATATAACAATCTTATTAATTATTTTGGTAATTTTATTGTTTAGTTATGAAATAATTTTGATGTTTCAATCAATTAACGTCAACTGAAACAGGACGTTAATAAATAATATTAATTCTGTGATCTATATCTATGTCTTATTTTTTAGATAAAATAAAATACTTTTAAAGTATTTACATATACACTTACTCACAGAATTTTTTGCACAAACTTTATATAAAATTAAAAATGATATATCTCGTAAAGTATTTGATATTATCTGAAAAGTTTTATAGAGATTTAAACCGTATTTATTCTAATTTTATTGATTAATAGCTTTATATTATATATACAGCTATTAACTGTTTTAATAATTAATAATCAAATTTTAGTAATGTTTTGTCTTCACAAAATTATTTGCACAAAATTTAGGCCTTAAATTTCTAGACATATTTTTGCAAGTTAATAAGATGTTGGGCCTCCTTTGTTCTTGATGACTTCCTCCAATCTTTTAGGCATCGATTCAACCAATTTTCTAGTTATTTCAGGTTCAATATTTGACCAGATGTCTGTGATAGCTTTTTTGAGATCTTCTCTGTTTTTAATATAGTAAGTCCTAATTTTTCTATCGATTTCTGACCAAAGATGTTCAATTGGGTTTAGATCTAACGAATTAGGAGGCCAATCTAATTTAGGAATCCGCTTTTTGGCGAAAAATTGGTTAATAAGACTGGCGGTGTGTTTTGGATCGTTATCTTGCTGAAATTTAAATTTTCGTTTTGCAACATTAAAACCTAATTTTGCTGCAGAAGACAATAGATTGCGGTCCAAAATGCCTTCATAGGTTTTTAAAATCATAATACCATCAATAAATTCGATATTTCCGACACCGTTTGCGGCCATACACCCCCAAACCAGTACCGACCCACCACCATGTTTTATAGTTGCCCGTAAACATTCTATATTAAACACTTCTCCAGGTCTTCACCATACTAAAATACGTCCATCAGATCCAAAAATATTGAATTTTGACTCGTCGGATCATAAAATTTGGTTCCAGTACTAGATAGACTTACCTACATGTTCGCGCGCGAAAGCCAACCTCCTTTTCTTGTTTTTATCATTAATGAACGGCTTCTTTCTCGCCACCCGACCGTTCAAACCTTTTTTTCTAATAACCCGACGGATAGTTTCTGGACTTACGGACTTTCCCGTGTCCACGAGAACTTGTGCGGCGACCTTTGCGGCGCTTATTCGCCGGTCGTTTAAAACAGTTCTCAAAACTTTGCGCTCCTCTCTATTATTAAGTATCTTTTTTCGGCCTCTTCCCTGAACATTGGCCACTCCCAAACCTTTGCGATACTTTGTCCATATATATTGGACTGTTGAAAAGGGTATATTTAAGATTGCAGCCACTTCACGAACTTTTTTGCCATCCGACATGTGTCGGATGACAAGATCTCGTTCGGAGATCGACCACTCTTTTCTTTTAGCTACCATAGAAGTAAATTAGGTGTCAAAATTTAGGTATATAGTATGAGAATTAATACATGCACTAAACGATTAAAATACACTTTTCAATTAAGCACAATTAATAAATTAAAATTTTGTGCAATCAATTTTGTGATCCGAAAAATGTATGACTTGTAAACAAATGTGACTAACATGACGATAAGTTTATCTGTTTTAAATGACCGATATATCGTTTTAAAGTTTAAAAGATAAGGTTTAAAATAATATCAAATACTAATATGTTAATACTTAATCTTCAGATATAATTGATTATTAAAAAGTTTTAGCGCGCTGTGCAAACATTTTTGTGAGTAAGTGTATATGAATAGTTGCGAACTATTCCCTTAATTTTGAGAACTTTTCTGAGAATTATGTTTATGAGAGTTTATCAGCAAAGGGTTAAGTATGAGAAATAAAACGTTTTTAACCTAACGATCGTATTTTTAATACTCGTTGCTATTGCAATGCATATTGTCATTGCATTTCATTTAAATGGTGCTCTATCTATTAATTTATATCTTATAGTTTCTGCTCTGAAAATATTTAACATTAGTTCTTATGTCTATTGTCTTATCAAACTTAGTATTAATGATAGAATAACTACTTAGTAAAGAAGAAAATTTTCAAAATTTTTGCTCCCATTCTCATCCCAATTCTACCCAAAGCTTAAAATTTGTTTCCATTCCCATTTCCACTACCATCACATCTTTATAATATTATTATTATTTATCAGAAGTCAAATTAAAGAGAATGTCTTTAAATAAATTTTATTACTTTTGGGTAAAGAATGTTTAAAATTTTAAAAATCCCACTCGACTTTCATCTAATTAAAAATCTATTCCATTCCCATTATCATCCCCATAGAAGATGGGATTCTCTACTCTACCGCTTAGTTCGTTCAATAAATACACGAAAAGCTTAACATTTTTAATGCAAATCGAAAAGCCTATTGAGACGTTAGAAATGAAAAAATAATTTAATTGACTTAATGCGAAGCTTTTAATCTATAGAAATATTCTTTCCACAAAATTATTTCAAATTTAATAAACACACAATTTATCTGAAGTTGAATATAAATTGAATGGCGAAGATTCATTACAGTAATATAGAAAATTTTGAGAGTAACGTCACAAACAAAAATTAGTTCGCGAAAACCGAATTTTCTACTCCAAAAATTAATTGGATAAAAAATTAAAGAATAAAAGGAAAAAATGGAAGACTAAATTATTTAATAGTGTCGATAATTTTATAAAATTTATTCTCAAAACTTTTTGATGAAAATAAAATTTCTTTTATAAATTAAAATTTCGATTTAAAATATAAAATTAATAATTTCAGTTGCAAGTTTTAAATTCAAAAATTATACTTAATTTTCAATTTGAGTAAGAAATATTATAGATTACTATCGACTAATATTTAAAAAAAAATTTTTCATATAGAACTTTATAGTTATGACTTTTTGCCTAAGCTTTAAAGCAAGAAAGTTCTATACTGAAAATCATATCCTTAGATCTTAATGTTATAAATGGCTTAGCATCAATTTGAGATAAAAATTTAAGTTCCATAAGTTTCTTGTTTGAATAATTTATAATAATTTTGGAATTAAGATGCAATTGGTATCGAATGCTAAACTTCAAAGCCATTTTTTCGTGAACATAAATTTTGCATTTGGAACCTAATAGTCTTTAAGCGGTATTTTAAATATTCCGTTATTTATTTCAAAGTCTCAAAACTTAAATTTGTGGTTTGGCTAAGATTGCATAAAGATTGAAGTTAAGGACTTTTGATAAAATATTTTTTTAAATAATTTGATCATTATTAAAATATATACTATAAAAGTTTATTATATAAGAGCTTTAAATCAAATTAGAATACTTGTCATAATACTATATACTCTGATGTGTTATTCAAGTCACAACTTCCATTAATGCATTATATTGATCAATTTTTAAAAATTCATAACTTGAACCTTACGGTAAATCATTAAAGAATGACTGCTTTTAATGTGCTGAATGGAAAATATGCATCAATTTTTTTACAAGAATTTTACACATGTTTACCAAAAGTTCAACTTTAGCTGACCTCGATTCTTATCTATCTCGAATTATTTTCATTTTAATTATCGATAAATAGTTCAGAATTTATATAGAAAACTTATTCATCTTAAGTTAAAATTTTGCATTAAACCAGTTTTTAAAGTGCGTCTCAACTTTTGCATCAAGTCTTAAACACATAAATTAAAGGGATTATCTATAAATGATCTTTTATATTACAAGGAGAAAATTAATAGGAAGAAACACTCAATCTAATTTATATTCATAGGACAATATGGGTCAGTGTGTTTATTTAAATCATGTCCTTATAATTAAATTCACTGAAAGTTATAGATCTTGTTTGAATGTGGTAATCATATAGTTAAAGAGTGATTTTATCATTTGATTGACAAACGATTTGAAAGAGCTTAAGTTTATACAGTAGAACCTCGTTGTTTTGAACCCGCTTTTTTCAACAAAATTTATACAAAATAGCGAGTCTTCAAAATAGCCGGTATGTTGAAAAATGCTCGAAATAAAGATTTCACTCAAATTGCAATATTTGAATGATTAAGACTAATATTTTATTTAGAATCGGGTTCAGGTTTGAGGTTTGTACACGAAACTTTGGAACCTGAACTGCTCAGTCGTCCTAACAATAATGATTTTTTGTGAAAATTTAATGTGTTATTATATGTTGAAACTATTTGACAAATATTTCAAAATAAAGAAGTGCACAACGATATAGACTGATGTTTAGATTGGTTCAAAATACTGAGTAATTCAAAATAAGTCGTTTCAAAATATCGAGTGTCTACTGTACTAAGATGACATTTACCGACGTTTATATAAAAAATACGTTTACATTGGTAAACTTATTAAACTTTAAAACAATTTTAATTGATTTTATCAATGTAAGAAATCTGCGTTAAATAAAAAATAGCCTCTACTTTGCGAACGATTTTTTGCACATTTCATGGATTTACTAACTGTAAATTACATGGTTTTCAAAAGGACTATATAAAGTGATTTTTTAAATCAGAATCTAGTGAATGGTTCATAGAAAATAGTGATAACAACGATTCACTAAACTTTGGTAGACTTTTCTTAAGAGTCAAAATGCTTGTAAAGGTATGGGCTTTTACTTTCTCTGACTTAAATTTATTTTATTTTCTTAATCTGACAACTTTTGGGAATTAGTTCACAATTGATCTGAATTTTCCAGAGTTCGAGTTTTTTCTTTGATATTAAATGGTTATATATTAAATGGTTATATATTAACTTCTAAATATTAATGACTAAAACATTTACTGTCTGAGGTACGTGTTTCACAAATTTAGAATTGTATAAAGCTTGTAACAAATATGAGTTTTATCGAACCACTGAGTAATTGAAGTTAGCCACAGATTCGTTTAATGTTCAAAATTATTATTAAAAGTTTTATTGCGAAAGATATTAATTTGTAAATAATTATTTAATCTATTTTAAAGTTTATTCAGTAAAGTAGCAAGAAATGATTATCAAATCTACGCTAAACAATTAATATTTATTTAGAATTGGAAAATCTAAATAACTATTGTCTAAATTTTCGTATTTCGCTCTGACAAATAGCAAACTTCTAAGCAGGCTCTTAGATAATTTTTTTAAGAGATAAAAGTCTTAAGTATTACAGAACTCTAATGGGTGATGATGTTTCTTAGCGATTCTATAACTAATTAACAATTTCCGACTTTGTCAATAAGACTTAATCCTTTTGTTATATGAAATTCTAAAAATCGCAATTAAAGTGGATTCTTCAAATGATTTTTGTGAAATTACAAAATTGATTTACTCTAATCACCTATTAATTAAAACAAAGACATTGATTATGACAATTCTTGTATTTACACAATATCTCTTTAAAAATTAGATACTAATTTTCGTTCTTGCTGTGAAATATGCTAAATGTCAATACGCAGGAACTGCTGCAATTGCCAGAGGAACTACTGCAATTTCCGGAGGAACTGCTGCAATCGCCGGAGGAACTGCTGCAATCGCCGGAGTAACTGCGCTTGGCGGAGGAACAAGATCTCCTCCTTCTCCTCCGAGACGTACAGATCAGCCTAACTATTTCCGTCCAGATAATTTTTCGACGAATACTCATTCTGGCTAAATACTGCCATACGCTGTCGTCGTTACTTTGAGTAAAACTATAGACTACAGATCCGTTCCATACTCGGCTCAACCAATTGTCCCACAAGTAGTAAATGTGCCACCAAGTGAACAACCCGTGCAACTTAACTTTTTATCGAAATCAAGTCCACTAATTATTACTCAACAACATATCCCAGGTATTGATTTTGTCTAGAATTCAATTTGTCGTCTTATATTGGTCAAATTTGTATGAACTAATGTTTAATAGGAGGACCTGGACAAGTGCAAGTCACACAATCCGAAGATGAAGTTCATAGACTCATTCACACTGTAACCAAACCTGTGATTCAAGAAGTGATTGAAATCATCCAACCGTATAGACAACTCAGACAACAGATCAATCCCGTTGTAGAACAGGCAAATACTATTGTCGCACAAGGAGAAGGCCCAAGACTCAACGGTCTCTTATCAGGTATTCTCGAAGGCACTGGTGTTCTTAGATCCGGCCATATCGCCACCACTGATCTTAGACTCGGCGTTGCTACTCCAGTTGTCGGTGTCGGAGGTTTGAGAGTTAGAGGAGTTTACGAAACCGGTTTAGGTCTCAGTCCATATAGAACTGGTTTCAGATCTGCGATATTAGGCGGACGACGATATTAACCTGGTTCTAATACATCAGTTTTCAATAAACTTATGATTTTACATGAGTGGAATCGGTTTTAGTTATTCATCCAATTTGAAAGCAATTCAGAGCAAAAATTTTAATTAATTTGTAAAAACTACAAAATTTATTGTAAATTATAGATTTCTACCCCCAATACCGCAACTCTATTACATTAAAAGTTGATGACTGATATGATCGTGTTTTCCTATTTAAAAATTTTGAATTTTATCAAACTAATCAAATGTACCATATCTAATCAATTGTTAAAAAAGTTGTCAAAAAACTCATCAATAACTCAAATATAGAGTGAACTTTTGATGAACTGTTGAAATTTAATTTTCTGATAGTTTACATTTGTTTTAAATTATGCTAAACTTTAATTCAATTAATTAACTAGTTTAAGCTCAGATAATATTCAAATAATCAACTCAACGAGAGTAAAAAGTTTAAAAAGTTTAATAAGAGTTTTTATACAAACATGTACTTAATATCATTGTGTTGTTTCTGAAAACTCTCTTTCGATAACATTATTGAAACGGGGTTTTAGAACTCAGCTAATGATATAAAGTGCATAGAATTAAATACGAAAAGAAGCTTTTCGCATTAAATAGTATTTTAGAACCTGTTTTAATAAACACTACAGTTGGGTCAATAAATTAGCGAAAGTGAAAATAATTCTCCACAAACTTTAATCATTATATGACTCGTCATAAAAGTTATCAGAAATAATATTCAAGTAAGAAACTTTTGGATTCTCTTATCAAAATTATGTTTAAAATACTTTGTAATTACAGTAATTTTAATTATCGTTTTTGCCATTCACTCTAATTATTAATGAGACCGATTGGTAAGATATTAAAACTCATACACACATTCATGTACAGTCTTGGTTATCACCATCAAATCATTTTTGAAACATATCAGACAAAATCGAAGTTTGTTTGCTTTCCAAAAGCTGAACATAAGTAAAGATTAAAAAGTGACTAATCTTTCAATACTTATGACTAAACTTACTTGACGTTTTAAAGTCATTAATAGACACGACTGTGTTTTGGTCAGTGTGAACTTGTTATTGCTTTGTTTAATTAATTTATTTGAAATGGAATTCCTGAACAATACAAACTGGAGACGTGACCAACCTATTCACGAAATTGAAAGAAATCTGATATTGAACCATGGAAGGGGTCTGAAAAATCAAGAAATTGCAAATGCGATCAATCCCGACTAGTGAAGCCAAGTCTTTCTAGACAAAGCTGAAGAAAATAATCAAAGGGGAAAGTAAGGATAATTTTTAGAAAATTTCAGCAAAAAAAGGAAGATTATTATATAGGAAAAGTGGTATTTCACTTTGTCTGTTATTCTTTACATAATTTGCGTTATTCATTTCAAAAAGTTATCTTTCTCGGATTTTGCACATTCGATAAGTTTGCAATCTTTAAAAATGTACAATTTTCAGCAATTATTACTTTTCGTGTTCTTCAGAAAATTTTGTGAGGACGACATTTTTTAAACACATATTTTTAAATTTCAAATGTTTTGAACATGTTTAGCGGTCTTTGAATATTTAGTAAGAGAAAGTTTTCCACATCTATTGTTGTGAGAGAACGTCTACATAAAAAACATTCAACATTATATTTATCAATTTTCTTGCGCTGACATTTATATTCGTCAAGCTTTAGCCGATTACCATCAAATTCACAAAAGATATTTTTAATTAATATTTTAGATGCGAATAAACTTGAATCAAATCACTAAATAGAAACTTTATTTGAAATGATTGGACTTCAATACAATCCATACTTTTGAAAGACAAAACTGAGATTCAAAGTGTATTTCATTGATTATGCACTTTAGCCTCTCTTGGGATACAGGTTTCGCAAACAATAAATACGATTTATTTCTTATTTTCTTAGAAAAAGTTAAAAATTTGTTATGTTCAAAAGCTGGACATTTTAATGCCCAGCTCTAGGTCTGACTGGAGAATGGAGACTGTCTCAAAGGTAGAGACTTGGCGACTTGATCACGACGTTGAAACTGTTTAATAATGGTTGAATAGGCTTTATACAACTGGTATGTTTAAAACATTACAGTAGTTCACACGAAGTGTTAAAGTTTAAAGTTTAGTCATAATCTCTAATTCATTTCTTTTAAATCAATAAAATTTACAAATGATAAGAGAAATCAAACAAAAAGATAAATAAAGGACAAACACATTTAGTTTGATTGCATTATAATAATATAGCATAAGTCATAACTAAACTTGTAGCATAAATTTTGGGAAAATTCCATCAAACTTGTAAATGAAATTAAGCGTCACTTTTAAGATTTAAAGGGCTATTGGCGCATGCATTGTGTAGAGTAGATTAAGAGGTTTAAAATGATATGTCATATGGCATATCATTTTAATCTCTTAATTTTTTTAAGCTTGGAAAATGATAATTTATAATTCCCAAAATTTATGCTACAAGGTTTATTAACATACAGTCATGTGGAAAAATCTAAAGCATCAACTAAATTTGATATAGTTCTTTGGTCCTTAGTTCGATTTTGATTTCAGAAATTTTGTTTGAGTAATCATAGAAGAAATTATTTAAATAAAAAAATTTTCGAAAATTCATCCTGGTAAAATTTTTACAACAAATATTTTATAACTCAAAAACTACAAGGTATATTTCATACTTTTCAGTTCTATTTTGTAAAGCTTGGAAAGTGAGTCGATGCATGTTTCAGGAAATTATTGAAAAATTACTCATTTGATCATGGTAGTTTGTTAAACATTAATGAAATCAATACAATTCCTATATAATCGAGGTTTGATTTCTACTTTACTTTTTCCAGAAGCTATTAATTTATGAGCTTGTCGAGCTTTTCCTCTATTGCATTGATTACATTAGTGTTTAACAAACTACCATGATCATATAAGTAATTTTCAATAATTTCCTGAAATATGTATCAACTCATTTTCTAAGATTGAATAAATAGAATTGAAAAATCTAAAATATACCTTGTAGTTTTCGAGTTATGAAATGTTTGTTGTGAACAATTTGATATGATGACTTTTCGAAATTGAAAAAAATTCCTTTCATCATTACTCAAAAACGATGTTGAAATCAAAGTCGAACTAAAGAATAAGAAACTAGATCAAATCTAGTTGGTACTTTAGATTTTTCCATGACTATATAACTAAAGTAAAAAAAGTTATTAAGAACTTCAAGCTTTCGTTTTAAGATTTACACACGATATCAATACTTGTGACAGAACAAATCTATTAAATAATTGGTTCGAACCAGTCAAATTGAATGAATTCTGAAAAATGTAAAAACCTATTTATAGACAGGGTTAGTTCGTAAAACTTCTTCAATAAAAATATAAGAAGCAACTGATGTAAATATAGCCCGAATGTTATTTAGACCAGTATTAATATGTCTAATTAGTGCAAATTATTTTATCTACTCTATATTTAAGGGTTATTCAAATAAATAAGCACAAATACTTTTCAGTATATCTGTGATTAATTTTAAATCGTAATAAAGTCCACGTGTGTTAACCTGTTGGTAGCCGGGGGTATTCAAAATCATTAATGAGGGATAATAGAGATTTGTTATTTGTATTTCCAAAAAACATGTTGAAAACAAGACTTGTCAATCCATAACTGACTTAAATATCTAAAAATTAATTTATGATCTGATTATCAATTGAGTGGATATCATTTTCAACAATCTTCATTGATATGGTTCACTTCAAGTTATTGTTTTATGTGATTGGAATATATGAACCAAATAAAACTAAACTAAACTACACATTTACTCATAAATGCATACATATTCATGCCGAGAAACTATCATTGTGTTGTCAGTCTATATTATCTTTCAGGACTGAAAAATTTGGGGATCATTTTTCGAAAGTCGTTGAATTATCGGAAAATGTTCTCTTCAATCCGATAAGTTTAATCTCGAATTTTTTAATAATTCTGAAAGTAGATGTTACTTTGGGTATTAGACTTTGACGAAGTCGATTCTTTACGAATTTCCACATCGACATCCTGTAAGTGTAACATAATTCTAATAACTCTGATAACATCTGAATAAATAGGATCACACATATTGTATTGAAAGTACTCACACATTCTCTCAAGATAATCATAAAATTCATTAAGTTAACCTTATTTGAAATTTGGTTTTACACGTATTTTATTGTTAAAGTGTCAAATCGTTGAACTTGAAAACGTCATTCTTGGAACAAATTTAGTTTTATTCTCGAAAATGAAATATCGGATACTATTTTTGATTTTGTTCAGTCTTTATAGACTTTCAAAACAAGTCGTAAGTATTTCTATCACTTAAAGTAAATCATATGAAGAAAGCTTTTGAAGATCTATTTTAACAGTCCTCACCTCAGACTTAGCATCAAATTTCTATAGGTTAAATGTGAAAGGTAGTGAAATTGTTTCATCGAATCTTTTAATCATAACCAGCACTACCACTTTTTCTTGAGCCAAGTTGGAATAAATAATATCAAAAGGGACATTTTTATATTCAAAAGTTAAAATACAGAAGTATTTGATTTATTTAACAATCAAATTTTTACGTGCCATCTATAAATGAATCGATATCAATTTTGAAATATGGGTTTGATTGTTGTCAAATATTCACTCATTCTGATATTATTATCTTCAAGATTGAATCAAAATGTTTAAGCATTCCGACAACAACCTTTCAAAGTCTGGCAAATTCATCAATAGTTCAGACGTAACCAGGACGGGTGGTAGCTCTGGTTATAACAGGGAAATATTTTAATTTATTAAATGAATAATATGTTATTGATGCGACTTTCTGTTCCCTTTAAAAATCTCAAAACGTTTGAGCCATTCAACAAAGTTTGGTTTATCTCATACTTTGAAGGTTGATATGAATAAAGAAGTGATTATCTATCCATAAAATATTATGAGATCTGAAATTTTAAAATTATTTATTCTCCGTATAAGCACTATCGCTTGAGATAGGTCTTCCAAAGCTTTCTTTATAATATGTAGTTTTCTAAGGTTGTTCTTATTTTATTCAACACATCTCCAAAACGCAGAGCGTGTCAGAAATCACTGTTAACAACGAGCCCTCAGTAATATTTTCTGCAGTATTTAATGAATCTCGTTATAGAGCTTTATTTATTGATGAAATAAGTAATTTTTGGAAACAGAACTTCAGTCAAATATCATGTATCGAAGAGACCAAAGAATACATCGAACGAAACTATATTATCCAAATAGATTACAGTTTAAGAGAAAATTCTATTCTATGGACAACATTTAACTCTCGAGACTTTTCACTACATAGAACACCATTAAATAGCAATATAATTAATAATGAAAGTTTTACCCCAACAAAAATATGGGTGTCTCGACGAGATTATTACTTCAGTTTCGATTGGATCCATAATTTGATATATCATAACATTCAACATGAAGTTCTTGTCGGACATATAAGTCAAATGGATAGAAGGCACAAAATTCTGGAATCAGACGAGAATATAATTAGCGTTACTGTAAATCCAATCGATTCCTTAATATTTTGGTCAGAATATTCAGGTTTTATTAACAGTAGCTTTAGTAATGGCAAAAGTAGAATAATGAGAGCCAATCAGGATGGAACAGAAATCAAGCCTTTGAAAAGTTCGGATTTGGGGATAGTTTTGGTTTTGACCATTGATTATGCTATGAAAATTATTTATTGGTTCGATTCTCAATACAACAATATTGGATCAATTGATTTCAATGGCAATGGATTTAGAGTAAAGACCGCACCGATCGATATCGAAAGACATGGCTTTGTTCAAGGTTTCGATTTATTCGATCGATTCATTTATTTTAATTGTATATGTTTAAAAGATAATCTCAGAAAGATTTGTAAATTTGATACCAAAGAGTATGAGTTTTCGGAATATATTAATATTGGAAATCAAAGCCACAAATTAGGGCTGGAGTTTCGATTCGTGCATAAAACACGACAGCCCGAAAGCATCAGTAGATGTCATAATGCCAACTGTTCATATTTATGTCTTCCAATAAATGTAACTCATTATCGATGCGTTTGTCCAGCTCTTCAACTCAATGAAACTTGTCGAGAATCGGTATGTATGTAATAGAAAATTTAATTATTTATAAACTTTTCACATGAATATTAGACTTGTGCCTTTACGAATTAGTATTAAACAAAAATCAATTAACATTAGTATCATGTTCACATTCAAAGGGTATGAGGAAATGAGTGCGGATATAACTGAAAAGTGTCTAATACGAATTTCGTACATCTGAATGAAACTTTATTCACATATAAATGAAATCTTGTACTCGTAACCATTAACATTTCTGTTAAAAATTTAAACCAAAACTTGTATTAGTGATGTATGAATTATTGCGTTTAATGCAATTAATTCCTATATTTATTATTGTCTGTTGTACTTGTGGATATGTAAGTATTCATGCTTTGCGAAAATGTGTATAGCAGGATCAATTGAGAGAAAAATAAGTTTTTAACGATATTACAGAAGTATACAAACAATGAAGCACTGGTCTTATATTCTGCGAGTTACGATCATCAAAACGGCAAAACAGCATTATTCGTAACTAAGTTCACAAACTTCATCACTAATAGAATTTCAGATTCTCAACTTGTGAATGGTTCAGAAGTTATGTCAAGTAATAGTAAAATTTTTCACATCAATTACAGTTTAAAAGGAAACTTCATAATATGGTCAACAATTGTAGGTCAAGACTTTAACATCTATCTCACTCCATTGAATGAGAGCCATAAGTCATTCATTAATATGACTAAAGTATTATATAAAACTCAAACAATTCATGACATTGTTTTCGATTGGATTCATAACTTGATATATCAAGTCTATGATAATGAAGTTTTAGTGGCGAATATCAATAACGTTGATATATCGAATAAGATTTTAGAAACTGAACTATTCATTAGTAGTTTTGATGTGCACCCAAGTGAATCGTTGATATTCTGGTCAGAATATTCTAGTATTTCTAATGATACACATAATTATGGAATTTCAAGAATAATGAGCTCTAATCAAGATGGTAAAATAAAGAAACGTTTGAAAGTAGGTGGTCTTGGATTAGTTTATGCTCTTTCTATAGATTTCACATACAACAGACTATTCTGGTTTGACTATCAGTTCAACAGTTTCGGTTCGATGGATTTTAATGGCAATCACTTTACAGTTATTTCTGACTCAGTGAATGTGGTTGTTGTTAATTATACTCTTGGTATTGATCTGTTTGATCGTTATGTCTTTTACTATTGTGATGAATTCGACACGACTTCTAAAACTGTTTGTAAACTTGATTTGAATGATAGTCATATATCAAAATCTATTCGTATCAAAGACAAAGATTTGAAAGTCAAGCCGAACTTTCGTATTGTTCATGAAAGTCTACAACCAGATTCCGACGACAGATGTCTTAATTCTAAATGTTCTCATCTTTGTTTGCCTGTAAATGTGACACATTATCGATGCGTTTGTCCGACATACAAACAGACCGAGCCTTGCATTGAATCTGTACGTTATATGAACCTATATTTCAATTTAAGTCATAAAGACCTATGATACCAGTTTCAACGAAGTTCAAAGTTGAACTAAAAAATTAATGGGGACACCTTTAAGTAATTTTCTTGATAAAAATTATCCAATTCTTTGATATTTCAATACAGTCAAATTTGTAATTTTATTCTCATATAATTATTCTATTATTCATTTCAATTCAACCTTAAATTATCATCTATGTCTCAAAATTCTTCAAATACTTCGGTTATCCATCTTTGTATTATTTCTTAGAATGGCTGAAACTACTTAGATATGTTGAGTTCATGAGTCGAATTCAAATTTTATTTGAGTTTCTCGAATATTGCGGCAACAATTATATCTTATGTTTTAAAAATTTCAATAGCTCAAGACTTTTACATCCAGCCCGAGTTTCAAGCTTGAGAGAAAGGATTCCTAATCACTTGGCTTATTTCTATTTATTCTGTTATGCATTTGCTATAATCATGATATAATTCAAGATCGTATCGACTGAATAGAGACTTTTAAAATGTACTGTTTTGTTTGCAATTCTCGTAATTAGTGAAAGACTGCTTTCGATAGTGAAAATGTAATAGCCTCTTATTTTAAAAGTCATTCTGGTTATATTCACCAATTTAATTAGTCGTATATTAGCTTAAAATTCTAAATTTTTTATCAAATAATTTTAATTCTCATTTAATCCATACTCAACCTGTTTCACTACATAAGGTTTCGCTAATTGTGGAAATGCTTGTTTATTTACGAAAAATAATTAATTCTGATTTTATATTTTAAAGATCGGGTCAATCAATTCGATTGAAGACAATGACGAGAAATCAAACGTTGTTAATCTGACGCTCACATCTTTAATAATTATTGTTATTATACTGATTGCTATCGGACTGTATCTTATCTATTATCTCAGACGACACGAAAAAGATACCAAAGTTATAATTCATGATAATCAATTGAATAATAATGATCCAGAGAACTATGAGCCTATAGAATATATTGAGCACGAAATGATTGAACAAAATTCGGATGTCGCTCAGAATAGACATTATTTAGAAATTCTGTCTCCGAAATATGGCATTGGAACATATACTAGTTGTTCGGAAATGAAACCGACAAACCCGATTGTAGACAGTTTGAATATGAAATGAAACCGTCGTGATTCTCAAGAAATGTTACATGAGCTCTTGATAACTATTTGACTCATTTTACTATTCGAAGAATAAATAGTTTCTTTTGAATACTATTTTATCTGTGACACTTAAATACTGATTTATACCTTGTATTCCTTTTACTTATGCATTTTTCCTTTTAGTTCAAACGATATTTATGTGTAAATGACTACGAGATAATGTTCAATAAATACATAAAATATTTTATTATTATTTTATTATTTAGTGATTTAAGTTTTGGTGAATGGATACTTGATTTTTCTGATGAATTCAATGAAAATTCATTAAATTTAACAACTTGGAATAAACAGTCTTTAACACAGTCTTATTTGAGGATGAATTTTTTGTTAAAAGAATATATTTCGCGAATCCTTTATTTAAAATTTATTTTTCCAGCAAAGTAGAGCATCACTATAATTGTATATCGATTTTAACACATATTTTAATATTTTGAGATCTCTTCTCACTTTAAAAGATGTAAGATCATTAATTAGATTTGCTTTGAATAGTAAAATTTATTATTAGTGCTATGAAAGTTAAGTGAGACTAACTTAATAAATGACTCAATTTAGACTCAATTTAGTAATATTGATAAACTAAAGTTCAGTCAATGATGTTAAAATATTTCAACTAAATATTGGTCCAGTATTTACTATTCATCAAGATATTATTGGCATATTTTAGATTATTCATCCTTTGAAGTTGATCATTATGATAACGATTTAATGTAATTTTTAAATTTGTTTCATTTTTAAGAAACTTTTTAAATGATTTTGTTAAGGGATTAGAAATCACAATTAAATGACATGTTATTCTTTTTCATAAATTAAAAGTCAATTATATTATAGTCAAAGAAAAATTTTTATGACATTTCTGGAAAGATTCTGTTTGAAGATAATTTCTAGAAACTTCCCAACTTTAAGTTAGAAACATATAGATTATCTTTCACTGTTATTACTTTATTTTTTGAAAAATTGAAATCATTTTCTTCAATCAATTTTTTGATAATTACATGTTAAATATTATATTTTTATTCATGCGAATAAATATTTAATGAATCACCATACGAAACAATTGTCTTATAAAAACAAGATCTTTTATAATAATTCCATTGTTTTCATTAAATAATTGAATGCATTCTTAAATGTTTTGTTGAAATTAATTATAAACAAATAACTCATTCTAATTATTCGGAATTTTATCTACGAATTCATTAACTAATTCATTATTAATTTCTTTATTCAAGTATTTCGACGAATCTGTATTCAGGTTTTTCATATTCATAAATAAGATCATAATTTTCGTTAAGATTATGATCATTTTCATATTCAGAGAATATCATATCGTTCTGATTAAAATTACTTTTTTATTTGCCTATCGACTTTTCTTCTCATACAAATAATAACTGCTATGAATACTATCACAACAAATAACGCAAATCCTAAAATAACTAAAAGAATATTAATTCCCTCAGAGTTTTTCCCATAATTTTTCTTAAGAGTACTGTTTGAGATATCAATACTTTTATCAGTCGGGAAAATCTCCAAAGAATTGTTAATGTTAGAATTCTTCCAATAATAAACTCTGATATAATCGATATACATATACGAAGGATTACAAGAATATTCTTCAAAGGATCGGTGAGTCAAATGATCAGGAATCAATTCAAAGATAATAAAAAAAATTATCTGTGAGTAATTGTCTAATCTTATGATTAGAATATTTTACATTTTCTAAATGAAAATATTTATTAATATCTTGGATCCAGTAAATTTGATTATTAATTTTCCAATGAATATAATTACGTCTCCATTCCATGGAAAACACATTAAAATCGTCCGAAATAAATTGATTGCTAAAAGGATTGCCCTCAAAGCCAGAAAATTTTCGAAGTCCCATTGAAATTCCACTATTCATTATGAGTGGGTTACCATTTAAAACATGCAATAATTGAATCCGAAGATATTGGTTCGTGATATTTCCAACCGGTCTTAACCATATTGAAGGCTTGAATTCGTTTCCAATCTGAAGTTTGACTTTAATTTCAAACAATCCTTGATTCCAATTTTCATATTGGGTAAACATTTGAGAGCCTGTCAGTACAGTTTTGTTCTTAATAGAGCGTCGATCGGCACTCAGTCTCAAGGAACCATTGGTTAAACGAATGTTTTCTGGGAGAAATTCTGATGTTCATGTTAAGAATTGAATTTTTAGGTGAAAATTTAGAAAAATAGAGTTAAAACTAATTCACCTGCTTTTAATGTTTGTTTATTCCAAGTTGTTAAATTTAATGAATTTTCATTGAATTCATCAGAAAAATCAAGTATCCATTCACCAAAACTTAAATCACTAAATAATAAAATAATAATAAAATATTTTATGTATTTATTGAACATTATCTCGTAGTCATTTACACATAAATATCGTTTGAACTAAAAGGAAAAATGCATAAGTAAAAGGAATACAAGGTATAAATCAGTATTTAAATGTCAGAGATAAAATAGTATTCAAAAGAAACTATTTATTCTTCGAATAGTAAAATGAGTCAAATAGTTATCAAGAGCTCATGTAACATTTCTTGAGAATCACGACGGTTTCATTTCATATTCAAACTGTCTACAATCGGGTTTGTCGGTTTCATTTCCGAACAACTAGTATATGTTCCAATGCCATATTTCGGAGACAGAATTTCTAAATAATGTCTATTCTGAGCGACATCCGAATTTTGTTCAATCATTTCGTGCTCAATATATTCTATAGGCTCATAGTTCTCTGGATCATTATTATTCAATTGATTATCATGAATTATAACTTTGGTATCTTTTTCGTGTCGTCTGAGATAATAGATAAGATACAGTCCGATAGCAATCAGTATAATAACAATAATTATTAAAGATGTGAGCGTCAGATTAACAACGTTTGATTTCTCGTCATTGTCTTCAATCGAATTGATTGACCCGATCTTTAAAATATAAAATCAGAATTAATTATTTTTCGTAAATAAACAAGCATTTCCACAATTAGCGAAACCTTATGTAGTGAAACAGGTTGAGTATGGATTAAATGAGAATTAAAATTATTTGATAAAAAATTTAGAATTTTAAGCTAATATACGACTAATTAAATTGGTGAATATAACCAGAATGACTTTTAAAATAAGAGGCTATTACATTTTCACTATCGAAAGCAGTCTTTCACTAATTACGAGAATTGCAAACAAAACAGTACATTTTAAAAGTCTCTATTCAGTCGATACGATCTTGAATTATATCATGATTATAGCAAATGCATAACAGAATAAATAGAAATAAGCCAAGTGATTAGGAATCCTTTCTCTCAAGCTTGAAACTCGGGCTGGATGTAAAAGTCTTGAGCTATTGAAATTTTTAAAACATAAGATATAATTGTTGCCGCAATATTCGAGAAACTCAAATAAAATTTGAATTCGACTCATGAACTCAACATATCTAAGTAGTTTCAGCCATTCTAAGAAATAATACAAAGATGGATAACCGAAGTATTTGAAGAATTTTGAGACATAGATGATAATTTAAGGTTGAATTGAAATGAATAATAGAATAATTATATGAGAATAAAATTACAAATTTGACTGTATTGAAATATCAAAGAATTGGATAATTTTTATCAAGAAAATTACTTAAAGGTGTCCCCATTAATTTTTTAGTTCAACTTTGAACTTCGTTGAAACTGGTATCATAGGTCTTTATGACTTAAATTGAAATATAGGTTCATATAACGTACAGATTCAATGCAAGGCTCGGTCTGTTTGTATGTCGGACAAACGCATCGATAATGTGTCACATTTACAGGCAAACAAAGATGAGAACATTTAGAATTAAGACATCTGTCGTCGGAATCTGGTTGTAGACTTTCATGAACAATACGAAAGTTCGGCTTGACTTTCAAATCTTTGTCTTTGATACGAATAGATTTTGATATATGACTATCATTCAAATCAAGTTTACAAACAGTTTTAGAAGTCGTGTCGAATTCATCACAATAGTAAAAGACATAACGATCAAACAGATCAATACCAAGAGTATAATTAACAACAACCACATTCACTGAGTCAGAAATAACTGTAAAGTGATTGCCATTAAAATCCATCGAACCGAAACTGTTGAACTGATAGTCAAACCAGAATAGTCTGTTGTATGTGAAATCTATAGAAAGAGCATAAACTAATCCAAGACCACCTACTTTCAAACGTTTCTTTATTTTACCATCTTGATTAGAGCTCATTATTCTTGAAATTCCATAATTATGTGTATCATTAGAAATACTAGAATATTCTGACCAGAATATCAACGATTCACTTGGGTGCACATCAAAACTACTAATGAATAGTTCAGTTTCTAAAATCTTATTCGATATATCAACGTTATTGATATTCGCCACTAAAACTTCATTATCATAGACTTGATATATCAAGTTATGAATCCAATCGAAAACAATGTCATGAATTGTTTGAGTTTTATATAATACTTTAGTCATATTAATGAATGACTTATGGCTCTCATTCAATGGAGTGAGATAGATGTTAAAGTCTTGACCTACAATTGTTGACCATATTATGAAGTTTCCTTTTAAACTGTAATTGATGTGAAAAATTTTACTATTACTTGACATAACTTCTGAACCATTCACAAGTTGAGAATCTGAAATTCTATTAGTGATGAAGTTTGTGAACTTAGTTACGAATAATGCTGTTTTGCCGTTTTGATGATCGTAACTCGCAGAATATAAGACCAGTGCTTCATTGTTTGTATACTTCTGTAATATCGTTAAAAACTTATTTTTCTCTCAATTGATCCTGCTATACACATTTTCGCAAAGCATGAATACTTACATATCCACAAGTACAACAGACAATAATAAATATAGGAATTAATTGCATTAAACGCAATAATTCATACATCACTAATACAAGTTTTGGTTTAAATTTTTAACAGAAATGTTAATGGTTACGAGTACAAGATTTCATTTATATGTGAATAAAGTTTCATTCAGATGTACGAAATTCGTATTAGACACTTTTCAGTTATATCCGCACTCATTTCCTCATACCCTTTGAATGTGAACATGATACTAATGTTAATTGATTTTTGTTTAATACTAATTCGTAAAGGCACAAGTCTAATATTCATGTGAAAAGTTTATAAATAATTAAATTTTCTATTACATACATACCGATTCTCGACAAGTTTCATTGAGTTGAAGAGCTGGACAAACGCATCGATAATGAGTTACATTTATTGGAAGACATAAATATGAACAGTTGGCATTATGACATCTACTGATGCTTTCGGGCTGTCGTGTTTTATGCACGAATCGAAACTCCAGCCCTAATTTGTGGCTTTGATTTCCAATATTAATATATTCCGAAAACTCATACTCTTTGGTATCAAATTTACAAATCTTTCTGAGATTATCTTTTAAACATATACAATTAAAATAAATGAATCGATCGAATAAATCGAAACCTTGAACAAAGCCATGTCTTTCGATATCGATCGGTGCGGTCTTTACTCTAAATCCATTGCCATTGAAATCAATTGATCCAATATTGTTGTATTGAGAATCGAACCAATAAATAATTTTCATAGCATAATCAATGGTCAAAACCAAAACTATCCCCAAATCCGAACTTTTCAAAGGCTTGATTTCTGTTCCATCCTGATTGGCTCTCATTATTCTACTTTTGCCATTACTAAAGCTACTGTTAATAAAACCTGAATATTCTGACCAAAATATTAAGGAATCGATTGGATTTACAGTAACGCTAATTATATTCTCGTCTGATTCCAGAATTTTGTGCCTTCTATCCATTTGACTTATATGTCCGACAAGAACTTCATGTTGAATGTTATGATATATCAAATTATGGATCCAATCGAAACTGAAGTAATAATCTCGTCGAGACACCCATATTTTTGTTGGGGTAAAAGTTACATTATTAATTATATTGCTATTTAATGGTGTTCTATGTAGTGAAAAGTCTCGAGAGTTAAATGTTGTCCATAGAATAGAATTTTCTCTTAAACTGTAATCTATTTGGATAATATAATTTCGTTCGATGTATTCTTTGGTCTCTTCGATACATGATATTTGACTGAAGTTCTGTTTCCAAAAATTACTTATTTCATCAATAAATGAAGCTCTATAACGGGATTCATTAAATACTGCAGAAAAAATTACTGAGGGCTCGTTGTTAACAGTGATTTCTGACACGCTCTGCTTTTTGGAGATGTGTTGAATAAAATAAGAACAACCTTAGAAAACTACATATTATAAAGAAAGCTTCGAAAGACCAATCTCAAGTGATAGTGCTTATGCAGAGAATAAATCATTTTTTAAATTTCAGATCTCATAATATTTTATTATAAATAATCACTTCTGTATTCGTATCAACCTTCAAAGTATGAGATAAAACCAAGCTTTGTTGAATGGCTCAAACGTTTTGAGATTTTTAAAGGGAACAGAAAGTCGCATTAATAACATATTATTCATTGAATAAATTAAAATATTTCTCTGTTATAACCGGAAGTACCACTCGTCCTGCTCCCGTCGGAACTATTGATGAGCTTTGAACTTTGAGGAGGTCGGAACAGAATAAACATTTCGATTCAATCTTGATGATAATAATATTAGAATGAGTGAATATTTGACAAAAATCAAACCCATATTTCAAAATTGATATCGATTCATTTATAGATGGCACGTAAAAATTTGATTGTTAAATAAATAAAATATTTTTGTATTTTAACTTTTGAATATAAAAAGTCCCCTTTGATATTATTTATTTCAACTTGGCTCAAGAAAAAGTGGTAGTGCTGGTTATGATTAAAAGATTTGATGAAACAATTTACTACCTTTCACGTTTAACCTATAGATATTTGATGCTAAGTCTGAGGTGAGGACTGTTAAAATCTTCAAAAGCTTTCTTCATATGATTTACTTTAAGTGATAGAAATACTTACGACTTGTTTTGAAAGTCTATAAAGACTGAACAAAATCAAAATCGGCGATATTTCGAGAATAAAATTTATTCTAAGAATGACGCTTTTCAACGATTTGACACTTTAAAAATAAAATATGCGTAAAAGCCAAATTTCAAATAAGGTTAACTTAATGAATTTTGTGATTATCTTGAGAGAAAGTATGAGTACTTTCAATATAATATGTGTAATCCTATCAGATGTTATCAGAGTTATGTTATGTTACAATTACAGGATGTCGATGTGGAAAATCGACTTCGTCAAAGTCTAATACCCAAAGTAACATCTACTTTCAGAATTATTAAAAGATTCGAGATGTAAACTTATCGGATTGAAGAGAGAATTATCCGACAATTCGACGACTTTCGAAAAATGATCCCCAAATTTTTCAGTCCTGAAAGATAATGTAGACTGACAACACAATGATTGTTTCTCGGCATGAATATGTATGCATTTATGAGTAAATGTGTAGTTTAGTTTAGTTTTATTTGGTTCATATATTCAAATCACATAAAACAATAACTTGAAGTGAACCATATCAATGAAGATTGTTGAAGATGATATCCACTCAATTAATTATCAGATCATAAATCAATTTTTAGATATTTAAGTCAATTATGGATTGACAAGTCTTATTTTGAACATGTTATTTGGAAATACGAATAACAAATCTCTATTATCCCTGATTAATGTTTTTGAATACCGCCGGCTACCAACAAGTTAACACACGTGGACTTTATTGCGATTTAAAACTAATCACAGATATACTGAAAAGTATTTGTGCTTAATTATTTGAATAACCCTTAGATATAGAATAATTAAAAAAATTTGCACTAATCAGACATGTTAATACTGGTTTAAATAATATTCGGGCTATATTTACATCAGTTGTTTCTCATATGTTTATTGAAGAAGTTATTACGAACTAACCCAGTCTATAAATGGGTTTTTACATTTTTCCAGAACTGATTCTATTCGATTGGTTTGAATCATTTGATTAATAGATTTCTTTTGTCACAAGTTTTGGTTTCGTGTGCATACTTTAAAACGAAAACTGAAGCTCTAAATAACTTTTTTTATTTTAGTTACACTGTTATGGAAAAATCTGAAGTACCAACTAGATTTGATCTAGTTTCTTATTCTTTAGTTCGACTTTGATTTAAACATCGTTTTTGCGTAATGATGAAAAGAAATTTTTTTAATTTCAAAAATTCATCATATTAAATTTTTCACAATAGATATTTCATAACCCGAAAACTGCAAGTATATTTCAGACTTTTCAGTTCTGTTTCGTTAAGCTTAGAGAATGAGTTGATACAATTTTCAGGAAACTATTGAAAAATTACTCATACGATCATGGTAGTTTGTTAAACACTAATGTAATCAATACATTAGTTAAAGTTTGGGAAGCTCATAAATTAAGAGCTTCTGGAAAACGGTTCCAGTCCAGTTCTGTGGTAAAGATTTAGAAATTGTTCAAAAACGATTTAAAAACCTCGATCAGTGCATTGTTCTTAGAAGTGAAAGTTTGGCAAATGTCTTCAACAATATCTTAAAAGTTTTCTCAAAATAATTTCTTGATAATAGGTCTTAAATTTTACTTTCATTTAACCTTTAATTATGTTTAATCTATAGGAATTTTGCCATCACTTAAATCGCTTAAGTTTTTCAGCTTAATTGCTGGTCCATTAACATAATGAATGCTTTTGAAAAATGATTTGCTACAATCCTGTTGAGCTTTAAGTTTAGGTCATTGGAAAATAAATGGACGAAAAGTGTGATGTCTTCAATAAACGTGAAAATCACTCTTAAAAATGAATCGGATGATTAAGTAATAATTACCTTGCTTAAAATAGATTTTTCGAACATAACGGGTTTTATCGACAGATAAATCATTTGTTTAAGTATAGAATAAAATTCAGTATATTTATGAGTTATTGAAAAAAGGTTATAAGGTATGACATTTTTTTCATTTTGAAAAATTCTCATTCAAACTCGATATCAACAATGTCACCGACCAATTAATTATGTGAATCGACTATTAATATTCATATAATTGATATGAACACAGTATTTATAAAATCATAAAAAAATGTTGATTCCATCCCAAGTCAATATACCTTAGAAATTTCTTCGATTAAAATTTTTTTATGATTACCAGTACTTCGATAATGAACTACATGTAGAAATAAGTGTGAGTTTTCAGACTTGGTATGCATAGGAAAAATTAAAAAACTTTTGAGATGTCTAATAAAGAAAATAAAGCTCAAACTCAAAGCAGGAGTTTTTGTTACAAACATACAATAAATCATAGAAGTAATAATTGAATAACTTGTGATAATTTAATATTTGATATTTGCCGTTTAGGTAACTTCAATTATAATAATCCTTACGAAAAAAATCAGGAAACCCATAGTATATTTTGAGAATTAATTTTTTCGACCTAAACTCTATTCAACACTTATGGATAATAATAAAGTATATTATTGAGAAAGAAGCACTAAGATAATTTCAACTGTGGGTTGCGAAAATAAACCAAATATGAAACAATCTATTGAAAAGTGTGTCGCTGCAGAGGGAGACCGAATTAAAATGTCATTTCTTTTTAGTTGTAATAATCAGAATCAAATGCATTCTTGTTTGTACATGTACATGTTTGTATCTAGACTCTTATTTAACTTTTATAATTTTTATTCTCATTGAGTTGATTATTTGAATATTATCTGAGCTTAAACTAGTTAATTAATTGAATTAAAGCTTTGCATAATTTAAAACAAATATAAACAAATTTTGTGTACAATGCATTTTTGTGTACAGAAGTCAAAAACAAAAGACTCTTCCCATATATTCATATAGAAAGTGTACTCAGTTTTGTGTATACTCACTTTTGTATACAACTTGTTTTAGTGTACCGATCTTCATAATTGCCGTAGCTTTTCTAGTACTTCGATTTTGTGTACAACTATATCAGAATATCCAACTGTAATTTTCTTTACTTTGAATTTTTAACTGACTTAGAAATTGTTACTACGGTTGAAAATAATTAAGTCTCATAGTGAAACCATAATATATGATGAGAGAGAGGAAAAGCTTAAACATGAGTTCCCTTCAAGATCTCAAACCCTGTCTCATATTCAATCGTTGCATCGTTACTTTGGTTCACTATTTGATTGCAATCATAGCGACTATGCTATGCTAGAAAAACTTGATAAGAAAGTTATAATGAGTTCTAATAAAACGAAACAAAGCACTCTTACCAATTAATATATTCTAAAAGATAAACTCATTTTCTAAATTGTTATGTTTATTAATGAAATCTAGCATTTAACATATACTTTTCATTTTTGTGTAAAATCGTTTTTGTGTACAGATTTCGGAAACGGAATGCGTACACAAATATTAGTTTTGAGTGTATTGTTCTTGTAAACTGACATTAAATTAATAAAAGTTGATTTTGATAAACCAAACTTTCAGAATATGAGTAATTGATTTTACTTGTGATTGAAATATCAAAAAATAAAATGCTTCAGCTGCTTTATTTCAAATTTATTTTGGACAGTCTTATTTAAGCTGTAAAATAGAAGAGTAATAAGGTTATAAATGAACTATACTTAAACTATAGGAATCTCTTCAAGACCTAACAACCGTATGCGATTGCCTCTTCCTTCCGGTGCAATAACATTCTATTATCTTTTATCATTTTCTATCGTTTCAAAGCTGTGAACATAAATTCTGTTATTAGTTTGAACTTCAGTTTTACAGTTAACACAAAACGACTTGTTAGTGGTTATCGTCAAGGTATTTATCAGAATATGAGGGTAAACGCTACTTAAAGAAACTATATGAACTTTATTAGTAAATACTCCCGCTATTATTGGGTCATTTATGAATTTGATCAATTAGTTGTCTGTGTTTTCATTTGTATTTAAAAATAACATTATTAATATGCCACGAATCGCGGGCCTGAAAAAAGCTATTGTAGATGCTCTGGGTGATCAATTTCGATTTAAAATGTAAAACTAATAATTTCAGGTACAAGTTTTTAATTCAAAAAATTATGCTTAATTTTCAATTTGAGTAAGAAATATTATAGATTACTATCTGCTAATATTTAAAATTTTTTTTCATATAGAACTTTATAGTTATGACATTTTGCCTGAGCTTTAAAGCAAGAAAGTTCTATGTTGAAAATCATATCCTTAGATCTTAATGTAATAAATGGCGTAGCATCAATTTAAGATATACATTTAAGTTCCATAAGTTTCTTGTTTGAATAATTTCGGAATTAAGATGCAATTGGTATCGAACGCTAAACTTCAAAGCCATGTTTTGTACTTGGAACCCAATAGCCTCCAAGTGGTATTTTGAATATTCCGTTATTTATTTCAAAGTCTCAAAACTTAAATTTATGGTTTGACTGAGATTGCATAAAGATTGAAGTTAAGGACTTTAGATAAAAATATTTTTTTTTAATAATTTGATCACTATTGAAATATATACTATAAAAAGTTTACATAATACTACATACTCTGATATGTTATTCAAGTCATAACTGCCATTAATGCATTATATTAATCAAGTTTTAAAAACTCATAACTTAAACCTTACGGTAAATCATTAAAAATGATTCAATACAATTACTGCTTATAATGCGGAGAATATAAAATATGCATCAATTTTTTTGCAAGAATTTTACATATGTTCACCAAAATTTCAAATTTTAGCAGACCTCGTTTCTTATCTATCTCGAATTAATTTCATTTTAATTATCAATAAACTGTTCAGAATTTATAAAGAAAACTTATTTATCTAAAGTCATTATTTTGCATTAGAACAGTTTTTAAAGTGCGTCTCAATTTTTGTGTCAAGTATTAAACACATAGATTAAAGAGATTAGCTATAAATGATCTTTTATATTACAAGGAGAAAATTAATAGGAAGAAGACACTCAATCTAATTTATATTCATAGGACAATATGGGTTAGTATGTTTATTTAAATCATGTCCTTATAATTAAATTCACTGAAAGTTATAGATCTCGTTTGAATGTACTAATCATATAGCTAAAGAGTGATTTTATCATTTGATTGGCAAACGATTAGAAACAGCTTAAATTTATACAGTAGAACCTCGTTGTTTTAAACCCGCTTTTGTCTAAAAACTTGTTCAAAATAGCGAGTCTTCAAAATAGTCAGTATATTGAAAAATGCTCGAAATAAAGATTTCGCTCAAAGTGCAATATTTGAATGATTAAGACTAAAATTTTATTTAGACCGATTTGAAGTTCCTACACGAACCTCTGAATCATAAACTGCTCAGCCATCTTAATAATAATGATTTATCTTATGAAAATTTGGTATGAAATTATATCTTGAAACTGTTTAACAAATATTTCAAAATAAGCGGTTTCAAAATATCGAGAGTCTACTGTACTAAGATGATATTTACCGAGGTTTATATAAGTAAAAAACTTTACGTCTTTACGTTTATATTAGTGAACTTGTTAAAATTTAAATTAATTTTAATTAATTTTATCAATGTAAGAAAGTTGCTTTAAATAAAAAAAATAGCCTTTACTTTACGAACGATTTTTTCATAAATTTCATGGATTTACTAATAGTAAATTACAAGGTTTTCAAAAGGACTATATAAAGTTATTTTCTAAATTAGAATCTAGTGAATGTTTCATAGAAAATAGCGATAACAACGATTCACTAAACTTTGGTAGACTTTCCTTAAGAGTCAAAATGCTTGTAAAGGTATGGGCTTTTACTTTCTCTGATTTAAATTTATTTTATTTTCTTAATCTAAGGACTTTTAGGAATTTATTTCACAATTGATCTGAATTTTTCAGAGTTCGAGTTTTTCATTGAAATTAAATGGTTATATATTAACTTCTAAATATTAATAACTAAAACATTTACTGTCTGAGGTACGCGTTTCACAAATTTAGAATTATATTAAGCTTGAAATAAATATGAGTTTTATCGAACCACTGAGTAATTGAAGTTAGTCACAGATTCGTTTAATATTCAAAATTATTATTAAAAGTTTTATCGCGAAAGACATTAATTTGCAAATAATTATTTAATCTATTTTAAAGTTTATTCAGAAAGTAGCAAGAAATGATTATAAAATCTACGCTAAACAATTAATATTTATTTAGAATTGGGAAATTTAAATAACTATTGTCTAAATTTTCGTATTTTGCTCTGACAAAGAGCAAACTTTTAAGTAAGCTTTTGAATAAGTTATTCAAGATTTAATAGTTTAAGCGTTACAGAACTCTAATAAGTGATGATGTTTCCTAGAGATTCAATAACTAGTTAAAGAATTCCGGCCTTGTCAATAATACTTAATCCTTTTATTATATGAATTTCTAAAAAACGTAATTCAAGTGAATTCTTCAAAAATGGTTTCTGTGAAATTACAAAATGGTTTACTCTAATCACCTATTAATTATAACGGAGATATTGATTATGACAATTCTTGTAATTACAAAATATTTTTCTAAAAAATAGATACTAATTTTGGTTCTTGCTGTGAAATATGCTAAATGTCAATTAGGAGGAGCTGGACTTGCCATCGGAGGAATAAGATTTCCTAGACCCCATATTGATCGAAAACAGCATGGAACTTTAAGCCATCCCAACATCTATATTCCGGAAGGGAGGATGCTTGCTCCTATTATAATGAGGCCATTCTCGCCATTCTTAGGATCTAGTCTCTTGGGAGGCTACGCTACAATCGCCACCGATCCAATTGTTCCTGTTAACGCTGCTGTCGTTACTTTGAGTAAAACTATAGACTACAGATCCGTTCCATATTCAGCTCAACCATTTGTCCCACAAGTAGTAAATGTGCCACCAAGTGAACAACCCGTGCAACTTAACTTTTTATCGAAATCAAGTCCACTAATTATTACTCAACAACATATCCCAGGTATTGATTTTGTCTAGAATTCAATTTGTCCTCTTATGTTGGTCTAATTTGTATGAACTAATGTTTAATAGGAGAACCTGGACAAGTGCAAGTCACACAATCCGTAGATGAAGCTAATAGACTCATTCACACTGTAACCAAACCTGTGATTCAAGAAGTGATTGAAATTATCCAACCGTATAGACAACTCAGACAACAGATCAATCCCGTTGTAGAACAGGCAAATACTATTGTCGCACAAGGAGAAGGCCCAAGACTTAATGGTCTCTCATCAGGTATTATCGAAGGCACTGGTGTTCTTAGATCTGGCCGTATTGCCACCACTGATCTTAGACTCGGCGTTGCTACTCCAGTTGTCGGTGTCGGAGGTTTGAGAGTTAGAGGAGTTTACGAAACGGGTTTAGGTTTCAGTCCATATAGAACTGGTTTCAGATCTACGAGATTAGGCGGACGACGATATTAACCTGGTTCTAATGCATCAGTTTTCAATAAACTTATGATATTACATGAGTGAAATCGGTTTTAGTTGTTTATCCAATTTGAAAGCAATTTAGAGCAAATATTTTTAATTAATTGCAAAAACTATAAATTTTATTGTAAATTATAGATTTCTACCCACAATAACACAACTCTATTACATTAAAAGTTGATGACTGATATGATCGTGTTTTCCTATTTAAAAATTTTGAATTTTATCAAACTAATCAAATGTACTATATTTGATCAATTGTTAAAAAAATTGTCAAAAAACTCAACAACTCAGATATAGAGTGAACTTTTGATGAATTGCTGGAATTTAATTTTCTGATAGTTTACATTTTTAAAAATTATCCAAAACTTAAATTCAATTAATTAACTAGTTTAAGCTCAGATAATATTCAAATAATCAACTCAATGAGAATAAAAAGTTTAAAAAGTTAAATAAGAGTCTAGATACAAACATGTACTTAATATCATTGTGTTGTCTCTGAAAACTCTCTTTCGATAACATTATTCAAATGGGGTTTTAGAACTCAGCTAATGATATAAAGTGCATAGAATTAAATACGAAAAGAAGCTTTTCGCATTAAATAGTGTTTTAGAACCTGTGTCAATAAACACTACAGTTGCGTCAATAAATTAGCGAAAGTGAAAATAATTCTCCACAAACTTTAATCATTTTATGACTCGTCATAAAAGTTATCAGAAATAATATTCAAATGAGAAACTTTTGGATTCTGTTCTCAAAATTACGTTTAAAATACTTTGTAATTAGAGTAATTTTAATTATTGTTTTTGCCATTCACTCTAATTATTAATGAGACCGATTGGTAAGATATCAAAAGTCATACCCATTCATGTACAGTCAAATGGACGTCTTGGTTATCACCTTCAAGTCATTTTTGAAACATATCTGACAAAATAGAAGTTTGTTTGCTTTCCAAAAGCTGAACATAAGTAAAGATTAAAAAGTGATTAATCTTTCAATACTTATGAATAAACTTACTTGACGCTTTAAAGTCATTAATAGACACGACTGTGTTTTGGTCGGCGTGAACTTGTTATTGCGTTGTTTAATTAATTTATCTGAAATGAAATTCCTGAACAATATAAACTGGAGACGTAGCCAACCTATTCACGAAATTGAAAGAAATGTGATATTATAAAATCATGGAAGGGGTCTGACAACTCAATAAATTGCAAATACGATCAGTCGTGACTAGTGATGTCAAGTCTTTCTAGAAAAAGCTCAATAAAAAAGTCAAAGGTAAAAGTGAAGGTAATTTTTAGAAATTTTCAGCAAAAAGCCAAAGGAAGATTGTTATATATGAAAAGTGACATTTTACTTTGTCTATTATTCTTTACTTATTTACGTTTTTTCAAAAATCAAATTTTTCTCGCATTTTGCACGTTCGATAAGTTTGCGGTCTTTTAAAACGTACAAATTTAAGCAATTGTTACTTTTTCGTGTTCTTCAGAAGAATTTCTTATGAGGACGAAATTTTTTAAGCACATATTTTTCAAATTTCAAGTGATTTAAACATGTTTAACAGTCTTTGAATGTTTAGTAATGGAAAGTTTTCCACATTTATTGTTGTGAAAGAAAGTTTACATAAAACATTTAGCATTATATTTATCAATCTTCTTACGCTAACATTCATATTCCTCAATATTTAGCCAATTACCATCAAATTCACAAAAGTATTGTACCATTTAGATATTTTTAATCAATATTTTACATGCGAATAAGACTTGAATAAAATCGCTAAATAGAAACTTTATTTAAAGTGATTGAACTTTATAACAGTGCATACTTTTGAAAGACAAAACTGAGTTTCAAAAAGTATTTCAAAGGAATAATGTACTTTAGCCTCTCCTGGGATATAGGTTTCGTAAACAATAAATACGATTAATTTCTTATTTACTTAGAAGTTAAAAGTTTTTATAAAATTTTTGATGTTCAAAAGCTGAAGGTTTTAATGCCCAGCTCTAGGCCTGGACTGGAGAATAAGGACTTTCTCTCAAAGGTTGAGACTTGGCACCCCTAATCGCGACGTTGAAACTGTTTAGCGATGGTTGAATGGTTATACCCCGATTGATAGAAATCCACTTTATAGACACCCACTTTATAGACACCTACTTTATAGACATCCATTTTATAGACATTCCACTTCATAGACATTTCATTTCATAGACACTTGATTAGTGAGACATTTTTAAGCTATTCAAAATAATTTAAATCTATTTATACATCTGAGAAATTAAAATAATTGTATATTAATTATACTGAAAGTCAAGTGCATCGAATCTCATATCTACTAATCCGTTAATCTTATGATCTTATGATTATTAAGATATTTAACACGTGCAAAATGCAAACCTATTCAACAGTTTTTCAATTGAATGAAAAGTGATTTTTATTTTGAGTCTATTCAGCTCAATATATAAATTTTTTATTAGAATATTTCTGCATATCTATATTTGAATTTTATTAAATAGTTAGTGTTTATATAATCTATCTGTAAAATACGTCTGAATTAAGTTTTATTGAACCAAACAAAGAGAAAAATGATCATTTTTCAAAACTAGATTCAATAAGATTGTCTAGAATTAACATCAATAATCTCCTCGATAACCAGAATTTTCATTAGCGAAAAATTAGTCTATGAAATGAAATGTCTATAAAGTGGATATCTATAAAGTGGGTGTCTACAAAGTGGATTTCTATAAAGTGGATGTCTATAAACTGGGAAGGTACCGGTTGAATAGGCTTTATACAGCTGGTATGTTTTAAGCATTACAGCTGTTCACACAGAGCGTTAAAGTTTAAAGTTTAATCTGAACCTCTAATTCTCTTTTTAAAATTAATATACTTTAGAAATGATAAGAGAAAACAAACAAAAGGTAAATAAAACACCAACACATAGCCAGTTTGATTGTACTATAATAATATAGTATAATTCAACTACAGCTCAGTCCAAAAACTCGTAGAAAGCTAAATTTTAACAAATTAGTATTGCGCATTTTCATACTTTATAATTCCTAATGAATTTTCAAATTAAAATAGGGTTTTTATGATGTACTTATATCATTGATTGATAAGTGTGTAGTATTCGGTTTAGTCCCAAAATTTGAGTTCGCGTGAGCAATTCAATTTGATAATCAGAATCGTCTCCTAGTTTTATATGAATTTGGCATCAAATCAGTTAAAAACTTGACCAATTAACTGGAATAGCCTTAAGCACAATTTATGATCATCTGAAGCGGTTTCAGTCAGAATCTGGAATATTTTCAAAGATTTAATTGAGAAAAATGAACTAAAATTGACGATATATTGGATAAACTGTGTATACGTATGGAGACACTTTCCGCATCTATGCGAGCTGATTTAAACTCTGTATTTAAGCTCAAAGAATGCAAATTAAATATTGGAGTTGGTTATAAAAACATTATTTAGAGTGCTATTTATATCTCAAGCTTATTATAATTAAATTTGAACAACTTTAAAAAATATGGGCAATTGCAATTTCCGACTTTTTTTTTGACTAAGCTGTATTGACATACAGTCATGGAAAAATCTAAAGTACCAAATAAATTTGATCGTTTCTTAATCTCTAGTTCGATTTTGATTTCAGAAATATTGTTTGTGAGTAATCATGGAAGAAATTACTTGAAAAAAAAATTTTCAAAAATACAACTGTTAAATTTTTTTTCAACAAATACTTTGTAACTCGAAAACTACGAAGTGTATTGCGAAATTTGAGACTTTTCAGTTGTATTTAGTAAGACTTAGAAAGTGAGTCGATACGTGTTTCAGAAAATTATTGAAAAATTACTCATTTGATCATAGTAGATTGTCAAACATTAATGTAATCAATACAATTACTACTTAATCGCGGTTTGATTTCTACTACACGTTTTCCAGAAGCTCTTAATTTATAAGCTTCCCAAACTTTAACTCTATTTTATTGATTACATTAATGTTTAACAAGCTACCATGATCGTATAAGTAATTTTTCAATAGTTTTCTGAAAAATGTATCAACTCATTCTCTAAGCTTAACAAAAAGAACTGAAAAGTCTGAAATATACTTGCAGTTTTCGAGTTATGAAATGTCTGTTGTGAAAAATTTAATGATGAATTTTTGAAATTAAAAAAATTCTTTTCATCATTACGCAAAAACGATGTTTAAATCAAAGTCGAACTAAAGAATAAGAAACTAGATCAAATCTAGTTGGTACTTTAGATTTTTTCATAACAGTATAACTAAAGTGAAAAAAGTTATTTAGAGCTTTCAGTTTTCGTTTTAAAGTATACACACGAAACCATAACTTGTGACAAAACAAATCTATTAATCAAATGATTCGAACCAATCGAATTGAATCAGTCCTGGGAAATGTAAAAACCTATTTATAGACTGAGTTAGTTCGTAAAACTTCTTCAATAAAAATATGAGAAACAACTGATGTAAATATAGCCCAAATGTTATTTAGACCAGTATTAACATGTCTAATTAGTGCAAATTATTTTAATTATTCTATATTTAAGGGTTATTCAAATAATTAAGCACAAATACTTTTCAGTATATCTGTGATTAGTTTTAAATCGCAATAAAGTCCACGTGTGTTAACTTGTTGGTAGCCGGCGGTATTCAAAAACATTAATCAGGGATAATAGAGATTTGTTATTCGTATTTCCAAAAACATGTTGAAAATAAGACTTGTCAATCCATAACTGACTTAAATATCTAAAATTAATTTATGATCTGATTATTAATTGAGTGGATATCATTTTCAACAATCTTCATTGATATGGTTCACTTCAAGTTATTGTTTTATGTGATTGGAATATATGAACCAAATAAAACTAAACTAAACTACACATTTACTTATAAATGTATACATATTCATGCCAGTCTATATTACCTTTCAGGACTGAAAAATTTTGGAATCATTTTTCGACAGTCGTTGAATTATCGGAAAATGTTCTCTTCAATCCGATAAGTTTACATCTCGAATTTTTTAATAATTCTGAAAGTAGATGTTACGGCGGGTATTAGACTTTGACGAAGTCGACTCTTTACGAATTTCCACATCGACATCCTGTAAGTGTAACATAATTCTAATAACTCTGATAAAATCTGAATAAATAGGATCACACATATTGTATTAAAAGTACTCACACATTCTCTCAAGATAACGACAAAATTCATTAAGTTAACCTTATTTTAAATTTGGTTTTACACATATTTTATTGTTTAAGTATCGAATCGTTGAACTTGAAAGCGTCATTCTTAGAATAAATTTAGTTTTATTCTCGAAAATGAAATATCGAATCCTATTTTTGATTTTGTTCAGTCTTTATAGACTTTCAAAACAAGTCGTAAGTATTTCTATCACTTAAAGTAAATCATATGAAGAAAGCTTTTGAAGATCTATTTGAACAGTCCTCACCTCAGACTTAGAATCAAATTTCAATAGGTTAAATGTGAAAGGTAGTGAAACTGTTTCATTGTTTCAAAAGTTAAAATACAGAAGTATTTTATTTATCTAACAACCAAATTTTATGTGTTATCTATAAATAATTCGATATCAATTTTAAAATATGTGTTTGATTTTTGCCAAATATTCACTCATTCTAATATTATTATCTTCAAGATTGAATCAAAATGTTTAAGCATTCCGACAACAACCTTTCAAAGTCTGGCAAATTCATCAATAGTTCAGACGTAACCAGGACGGGTGGTAGCTCTGGTTATAACAGAGAAATATTTTAATTTATTAAATGAATAATATGTTATTGATGCGACTTTCTGTTCCCTTTAAAAATCTCAAAACGTTTGAGCCATTCAACAAAGTTTGGTTTATCTCATACCTTGAAGGTTGATATGAATAAAGAAGTGATTATCTATCCATAAAATATTATGAGATCTGAAATTTTAAAATTATTTATTCTCAGCATAAGCACTATCACTTGAGATAGGTCTTCCAAAGCTTTCGTCATAATATGTAGTTTTCTAAGGTTGTTCTTATTTTATTCAACACATCTCCAATAAGCAGAGCGTGTCAGAAATCACTGTTAACAACGAGCCCTCAATAATATTTTCTGCAGTATTTAATGAATCTCGTTATAGAGCTTTATTTATTGATGAAATAAGTAATTTTTGGAAACAGAACTTCAGTCAAATATCATGTATCGAAGAGACCAAAGAATACATCGAACGAAACTATATTATCCAAATAGATTACAGTTTAAGAGAAAATTCTATTCTATGGACAACATTTAACTCTCGAGACTTTTCACTACATAGAACACCATTTAATAGCAATATAATTAATAATGAAAGTTTTACCCCAACAAAAATATGGGTGTCTCGACGAGATTATTACTTCAGTTTCGATTGGATCCATAATTTGATATATCATAACATTCAACATGAAGTTCTTGTCGGACATATAAGTCAAATGGATAGAAGGCACAAAATTCTGGAATCAGACGAGAATATAATTAGCGTTACTGTAAATCCAATCGATTCCTTAATATTTTGGTCAGAATATTCAGGTTTTATTAACAGTAGCTATAGTAACGGCAAGAGTAGAATAATGAGAGCCAATCAGGATGGGACAGAAATCAAGCCTTTGAAAAGTTCGGATTTGGGGATAGTTTTGGTTTTGACCATTGATTATGCTATGAAAATTATTTATTGGTTCGATTCTCAATACAACAATATTGGATCATTTGATTTCAATGGCAATGGATTTAGAGTAAAGACTGCACCGATCGATATCGAAAGACATGGTTTTTTTCAAGGTTTCGATTTATTCGATCGATTCATTTATTTTAATTGTAAATGTTTAAAAGATAATCTTAGAAAGATTTGTAAATTTGATACTAAAGAGTATGAGTTTTCGGAATATATTAATATTGGAAATCAAAGCCACAAATTAGGGCTGGAGTTTCGATTCATGCATAAAACACAACAGCCCGAAAGCATCAGTAGATGTCTCAACTCAAGCTGTTCTCATATATGTCTTCCAATAAATGTAACTCAATATCGATGTGTTTGTCCAGCTTTTCAACTAAATGAAACTTGTCGAGAATCAGTATGTATGTAATAGAAAATCAAATTTTTTATGGACTTTTCATGTGAATATTGGACTTGTGCCTTCTCAAATCAGTATTAAAACAAAAATCAATTAACATTAATGTCATGCTCACATTCAAAGGGTATGAGGAAATGAGTGCGGATATAACTGAAAAGTGTCTAATACGAATTTCGTACATCTGAATGAAACTTTATTCACATATAAATGTGATCTTATACTCGTAATCATTAACATTTCTGTTAAAAATCTAAACCAAAACTTGTATTAGTGATGTATGAATTCTTACGTTTAATGCAATATTTCAAATTTTAATATTTCAATTTAAGTCACAAAGAGCTATGATACCAGTCCCAACTAAGTTCAAAGTTGAACTAAAATAATTAAACTGAGAGGCCTTTAATTTTCTTGATAAAAATTATCAAATTCTTTGTAATTTTATTCTCTTATAACTATTCTATTATTTATTTCAACTCAACCTTAAATTGTCATCAATGTCTCAAAATTCTTCGAATATTTCGATTATCCATCTTTGTATTATTTCTTAGAATGACTGAAACTACTTAGATATGTTGAGTTCGTGAGTCGAATTCAAGTTTTTATTCGAGTTTTTCAAACTTTGTGGCAAGAGTTATATTTTAGGTTTGAAAAATTCAATAGCTCAAAACTTTTACTTTCAGTTCGAGCTTCAAGCTTGAGAGAAAGGATTCCTTATCACTTGACTTATTTCTATTTATTCTGTTATGCATTTGCTATAATCATGCTCTAATTCAAGATCATATCGACTGAATAGACACTTTTAAAATGTACTGTTTTGTTTGCAATTATCGTAATCAGTGAAAGACTGCCTTCGATAGTGAAAATGTACAAACGTCTTATTCTTGAAAAGGCATTCTGGTTATATACACCAATTTAATTAACTATATATTAGCTTAAAATTCTAAATTTTTTATCAAATAATTTTAATTCTCATTTAATCCATACTCAACCTGTTTCACTACATAAGGTTTCGCTAGTTGTGGAAATGCTTGTTTATTTACGAAAAATAATTAATTCTGATTTTATATTTTAAAGATCGGGTCAATCAATTCGATTGAAGACAATGACGAGAAATCAAACGTTGTTAATCTGACGCTCACATCTTCAATAATTATTGTTATTATACTGATTACTATTGGCCTGTATCTTATCTATTATTTCAGACGACACGAAAAATTTACCAAAATTATAACTCATGATAATCAATTGAATAATAATGATCCAGAGAATTATGAGACTATAGAATATGGTGAGCACGAAATGATTGAACAAAGTGCGGATGTCGCTCAGAATAGACATTATTTAGAAATTCTGTCTCCGAAATATGGCATTGGAACATATACTAGTTGTTCGGAAATGAAACCGACAAACCCGATTGTAGACAGTTTGAATATGAAATGAAAACGTCGCGGTTCTCAAGAAATGTTTCATGAGCTCTTGATAACTATTTCACTCATTTTTCTATTCGAATAAATAATTTCTTTTGAATACTATTTTATCTCTGACATTTAAATACTGATTTATACTTTCTAATTCCTTTTATTTATGCATTTTTACTTTTAATTCAAACGATATTTACGTTTAAAGACTACGAGATAATGTTCAATAAATATATGATATTTTTTATTATCATTTTATTATTTAGTGATTTAAGTTTTGGTGAATGGATACTTGATTTTTTCTGATGAATTCAATGAAAATTCATTAAATTTAACAATTTGGAATAAACATTAACACATAACCTTATCTGACAATGAGTTATTTGTAAAAGAATATATTCCGCGAATCCTTTATTATAAATTTATTTTTCAACAAAGTAGAGCATCACTGTAATTGTATATTGATTTGAACACATATTTTGACATCTCGTCTCACTTTGAGAGATGTAAGATCATTAATTAGATGTGCTTTGAAGAGTAAAACTTTATTATTAGAGCTACGAAATTCAAGTGAAACTAAATTAACAAATGACTCAATTTAGACTTAATTTAGTAATACCGATAAAGTAAAATTTAGTAAATAATGTTAAAATATTTAACTATTTATAGGTCCAGTATTTACTATTCATCAAGATATTAGTGGCACATTTTAAGTTATTTATCCCATAAAGCTGATCTTTATGATAATGATTTAATGTAATTTTTTTTAACTTGTTTCATTTCTACGAAACTTTTTAAGTGATTATGTTAAGGGATTAAAAGTCACAATTAAAAGATATGTTATTCTGTTTCATGAATTAAAAGTTAGTTATATTATAGTTAAAGAAAATTTTTATGACATTTCTGGGAAGATTCTGATTAAAGATAATTTCTAGAAACTTCCCAACTTTAAGCTAGACACATATAGATTATCCTCGACTATTATTACTTTTTTGGAAAATTGAAATCATTTTCTTCAATAATTTTTTGATAACTACATGTTAAATATTATATTTTTATTCATAAAAATAAATATTTAATAATTCAGCATACGAAACAATTGTCTTATCAGAACAAGATCTTTTATAATAATTTCATTGTTTTCATTAAATAATTAAATACATTCTTTAATGTTTTGCTGAAAATAATTATAAACTAATAACTTATTCTAATTATTCGGAATTTTATCTACAAATTCGTTAACCAATTCATTATTAATGTCTTTATTCAAGTATTTCAACGAATCTGTATTCAGGTTTTTCATATTCATAGATAAGATCATAATTTTCGTTAAGATTATGATCATTTTCATATTCAGAGAATATCATATCGTTCTGATTAAAATTACTTTTTCGTTGCCTATCGACTTTTCTTCTCATACAAATAATAACTGCTATGAATACTATCACAACAAATAACGCAAATCCTAAAATAACTAAAAGAATATTAATTCCCTCAGATTTTTTTCCATAATTTTTCTTAAGAGTACTGTTTGAGATATCAATACATTTATCAGTCGGGAAAATCTCCAAAGAATTGTTAATGTTAGAATTCTTCCAATAATAAACTCTGATATAATCGATATACATATACGAAGGATTACAAGAATATTCTTCAAAGGATCGGTGAGTCAAATGATCAGGAATCAATTCAAAGATAATAAAAAAATTATCTGTGAGTAATTGTCTAATCTTATGATTAGAATATTTTACATTTTCTAAATGAAAATATTTATTAATATCTTGGATCCAGTAAATTTGATTATTAATTTTCCAATGAATATAATCACGTCTCCATTCCATGGAAAACACATTAAAATCGTCCGAAATAAATTTATTGCAAAATGGATTGCCCTCAAAGCCAGAAAATTTTCGAAGTCCCATTGAAATTCCACTATTCATTATGAATGGGTTACCATTTAAAACATGCAATAATTGGATCCGAAGATATTGGTTCGTTATATTTCCAACCGGTCTTAACCATATTGAAGGCTTGAATTCGTTTCCAATCTGTAGTTTGACTTTAATTTCAAACAATCCTTGATTCCAATTTTTATATTGGGTAAACATTTGAGAGCCTGTGAGTACAGTTTTGTTCTTAATAGAGCGTCGATCGGCACTCAGTCTCAAGGAACCATTGGTTAAACGAATGTTTTCTGAGAGAAATTCTGATTTTTCTGTTGTGAATTGAATTTTTAGGTGAAAATTTAGAAAATTAGAGTTCAAATTGATTCACCTGTTTTTAAAGACTGTTTATTCCAAGTTGTTAAATTTAATGAATTTTCATTGAATTCATCAGAAAAATCAAGTACCCATTCACCAAAACTTAAATCACTAAATAATAAAATAATAAAATGTTTCATATATTTATTGAACATTATCTCGAAGTCATTTACACATAATATCGTTTGAACTAAAAGAAAAATACATGAATAAAAGAAATTAGAAGGTATAAATCAGTATAAGTATTGAAATGTCAGAGATAAAATAGTATTCAAAAGAAACTATTTATTCTTCAAATAGAAAAATGAGTGAAATAGTTATCAAGAGCTAATGTAACATTTCTTGAGAACCACGACGGTTTCATTTCCGAACAACTAGTATAGGTTCCAATGCCATATTTCGGAGACAGAATTTCTAAATAATTTCTATTCTGAGCGACATTCGAATTTTGTTCAATCATTTCGTGCTCAATATATTCTATAGTCTCATAATTCTCTGGATAATTATTATTCAATTGACTATCATGAGTTGTAGTTTTGGCAACTTTTTCGTGTCGTCTGAAATAATAGATGAGATACAGTCCAATAGTAATCAGTACAATAACAATAATTATTGAAGATGTGAGCGTCGGATTAACAACGTTTGGTTTCTCATCATTGTCTTCAATCGAATTGATTGACCCAATCTTCAAAATATAAAAACAAAATTACTTATTTTTCATTATAAACAAGCATTTCTACAATTAACGAAACCTTATGTAATGAAAAAGTTTGAGTATGGATTAAATGAGAATCAAAATTATTTGATAAAAAATTTAGAATTTTAAGCTAATATACAATTAATTAAATTGGTGTATATAACCAGAATGCCTTTTCAAGAATAAGACGTTTGTACATTTTCACTATCGTAAGCAGTCTTTCACTGATTGCAAGAATTTCAAACTAAACAGTACATTTTAAAAGTCTCTATTCAGTCGATACGATGTTTAATTATATTCTGATACCAAATTTTGTTTAGAAGTCTTCTGGTATTCGATGAAATAAGCTAAACCACTTTTTGGGTATTAGTAATTTTATTTAAGACAAAAAAAACAATTAATATACAGAGATTAGAAGTTATAAGTAAAGAACAAGGTTAAGAGACAACTTTCACGATTGTTCGGGAAGTGAAGAGTGACTGTTTTGTCACTCCTTATATACGGACAGAAGTTGTTTACAAAAATCAATGGAATTTTCCATAAGTATTAATGTTGGTCACTAACTGACCAGCACGTACTTGATAATTGCCCTATTGCGCTATTTTTGACCCTTTTCATTCATTATTGGGGTCATCATCGCGACTGACCCACAATTAAGGATTATCTTCTAAGAACTCATTGTGTTCTATTTATTTTCCCAAATATAGGTCATTGTGAGATCAAATCTTTGAAAACTGTATTTGATCTCACAATATCATGATTATAGCAAATGCATAACAGAATAAATAGAAATAAGTCAAGTGATTAGGAACCCTTTCTCTCAAGCTTGAAGCTCGAACTGAATGTAAAAGTCTTGAGTTATTAAATTTTCAAAACATAAAATATAATTCTTGCCACAATGTTTGAAAAACTCAAATAAAATTTGAATTCGACTCATGAACTCAACATATCTAATTAGTTACTGTAATTCTAAGAAATAATACAAAGATGGATAACCCAAGTATTTGAAGAATTTTAAGACATAGATGATAATTTAAGGTTGAATTGAAATGAATAATAGAATAATTATATGAGAATAAAATTACAAATTGGATTGTATTGTAATATCAAAGAATTAGATAATTTTTATCAAGAAAATTACTTAAAGGTGTCCCCATTAATTTTTTAGTTCAACTTTGAACTTAGTTGGGACTGGTATCACAGCTCTTTATGACTTAAATTGAAATATAAGTTTTTATCACGTACAGATTTAATGCAAGGCTCGGTCTGTTTGTATGTCGGACAAACGCATCGATAATGTGTCACATTTACAGGCAAACAAAGATGAGAACATTTAGAATTAAGACATCTGTCGTCGGAATCTGGTTGTAGACTTTCATGAACAATACGAAAGTTCGGCTTGACTTTCAAATCTTTGTCTTTGATACGAATAGATTTTGATATATGACTATCATTCAAATCAAGTTTACAAACAGTTTTAGAAGTCGTGTCGAATTCATCACAATAGTAAAAGACATAACGATCAAACAGATCAATACCAAGAGTATAATTAACAACAACCACATTCACTGAGTCAGAAATAACTGTAAAGTGATTGCCATTAAAATCCATCGAACCGAAACTGTTGAACTGATAGTCAAACCAGAATAGTCTGTTGTATGTGAAATCTATAGAAAGAGCATAAACTAATCCAAGACCACCTACTTTCAAACGTTTCTTTATTTTACCATCTTGATTAGAGCTCATTATTCTTGAAATTCCATAATTATGTGTATCATTAGAAATACTAGAATATTCTGACCAGAATATCAACGATTCACTTGGGTGCACATCAAAACTACTAATGAATAGTTCAGTTTCTAAAATCTTATTCGATATATCAACGTTATTGATATTCGCCACTAATATACCCTTTGAATGTGAACATGATACTAATGTTAATTGATTTTTGTTTCAATACTAATTCGAGAAAGCACAAGTCCAATATTCATGTGAAAAGTCCATAAATAATTAAATTTTCTATCACATACATACCGATTCTCGACAAGTTTCATTGAGGTGAAGAGTTGGACAAACACATCGATAATGAGTTACATTTATTGGTAGACATATATGAGAACAGCTCGAGTTGAGACATCTGCTGATACTTTCGGGCTGTCGTGTTTTATGCACGAATCGAAACTCCAGCCCTAATTTGTGGCTTTGATTTCCAATATTAATATATTCCGAAAACTCATACTCTTTGGTATCAAATTTACAAATCTTTCTGAGATTATCTTTTAAACATATACAATTAAAATAAATGAATCGATCGAATAAATCGAAACCTTGAAAAAAACCATGTCTTTCGATATCGATCGGTGCAGTCTTTACTCTAAATCCATTGCCATTGAAATCAATTGATCCCATATTGTTGTATTGAGAATCGAACCAATAAATAATTTTCATAGCATAATCAATGGTCAAAACCAAAACTATCCCCAAATCCGAACTTTTCAAAGGCTTGATTTCTGTCCCATCCTGATTGGCTCTCATTATTCTACTCTTGCCGTTACTATAGCTACTGTTAATAAAACCTGAATATTCTGACCAAAATATTAAGGAATCGATTGGATTTACAGTAACGCTAATTATATTCTCGTCTGATTCCAGAATTTTGTGCCTTCTATCCATTTGACTTATATGTCCGACAAGAACTTCATGTTGAATGTTATGATATATCAAATTATGGATCCAATCGAAACTGAAGTAATAATCTCGTCGAGACACCCATATTTTTGTTGGGGTAAAACTTTCATTATTAATTATATTGCTATTAAATGGTGTTCTATGTAGTGAAAAGTCTCGAGAGTTAAATGTTGTCCATAGAATAGAATTTTCTCTTAAACTGTAATCTATTTGGATAATATAGTTTCGTTCGATGTATTCTTTGGTCTCTTCGATACATGATATTTGACTGAAGTTCTGTTTCCAAAAATTACTTATTTCATCAATAAATAAAGCTCTATAACGAGATTCATTAAATACTGCAGAAAATATTATTGAGGGCTCGTTGTTAACAGTGATTTCTGACACGCTCTGCTTATTGGAGATGTGTTGAATAAAATAAGAACAACCTTAGAAAACTACATATTATGACGAAAGCTTTGGAAGACCTATCTCAAGTGATAGTGCTTATGCTGAGAATAAATAATTTTAAAATTTCAGATCTCATAATATTTTATGGATAGATAATCACTTCTTTATTCATATCAACCTTCAAGGTATGAGATAAACCAAACTTTGTTGAATGGCTCAAACGTTTTGAGATTTTTAAAGGGAACAGAAAGTCGCATCAATAACATATTATTCATTTAATAAATTAAAATATTTCTCTGTTATAACCAGAGCTACCACCCGTCCTGGTTACGTCTGAACTATTGATGAATTTGCCAGACTTTGAAAGGTTGTTGTCGGAATGCTTAAACATTTTGATTCAATCTTGAAGATAATAATATTAGAATGAGTGAATATTTGGCAAAAATCAAACACATATTTTAAAATTGATATCGAATTATTTATAGATAACACATAAAATTTGGTTGTTAGATAAATAAAATACTTCTGTATATTAACTTTTGAATATAAAAGTCCCCTTGGACATTATTTATTCCAACTTAGCTCAAGAAAAAGTGGTAGTGCTTGTTATGTTTAAACGATTTGATGAAACAATTTCACTACCTTTCACATTTAACCTATAGAAATTTGATGCTAAGTCTGAGGTGAGGACTGTTAAAATAGATCTTCAAAAGCTTTCTTCATATGATTTACTTTAAGTGATAGAAATACTTACGACTTGTTTTGAAAGTCTATAAAGACTGAACAAAATCAAAAATATGATACGATATTTCATTTTCGAGAATAAAACTAAATTTATTCTAAGAATGACGCTTTCAAGTTCAACGATTTGACACTTTAACAATAAAATATGTGTAAAAGCCAAATTTCTAATAAGGTTAACTTAATGAATTTTGTGATTATCTTTTCAGAATGTGTGAGTACTTTCAATACAATATGTGTGATCCTATTTATTCAGATGTTATCAGAGTTATTAGAATTATGTTACACTTACAGGATGTCGATGTGGAAATTCGTAAAGAGTCGACTTCGTCAAAGTCTAATACCCGCCGTAACATCTACTTTCAGAATTATTAAAAAATTCGAGATGTAAACTTATCGGATTGAAGAGAACATTTTCCTATAATTCGACGACTTTCGAAAAAGGGTCCCCAAATTTTTCAGTCCTGAAAGATAATATAGATTGACAACACAATGATTGTTTCTCGGCATGAATATGTTTGCATTTATGAGTAAATGTGTAGTTTAGTTTAGTTTTATTTGGTTCATATATTCCAATTACATAAAACAATAACTTGAAGTGAACCATATCAATGAAGATGGTTGAAAATGATATCCACTCAATTAATAATCAGATCATAAATTAATTTTTAAATATTTGAGTCAGTTATGGATTGACAAGTCTTATTTTAAACATGTTTTTTGGACATACGAATACGGCTGCCAACTGAAAAATTTAAGAAACTGGATTAGGTATTAAATTTTGACTAAAAAACTGGACAAAACTGGACAGTCATTTAATCATTTTATTTGATTAATAAATTATTTAAAATCATATTTTGCTGAGATTGAGCAGCTTTTAACAATTTTTTGTTTGATTTTACATAATTCTTAAATTCAGAGCATTTTAAATCAAAAGTATTTTTAATACAAATCTCAGCCTTAATTAAATTGATTGACAACGAGTTTCGGTCTCTAGTCCGAATCCTACACATCTTATCATGTTTTTAACATTATATACATATTTTTATTTGAGATATATTGTCAATGATAAAATCTGGACATTACAATGTCCAGGTCAGACCCTGCACTGGTCACTGGACAAGACTCCCGAAAAATGGACGATCCAGGTCAGGCCTGGACAGTTGGCAGCCTAACATACGAATAACAAATCTCTATTATCCCTGATTAATGATTTTGAATACCGCCGGCTACCAACAAGTTAACACACGTGGACTTTATTGCGATTTAAAATTAATCAGATATCCTGAAAAGTATTTGTGCTTAACCATTTGAATAACCCTTAAATATAGAATAATTTAAAAAATTTGCACTAATTAGACATGTTAATACTGGTTTAAATAATATTCGGGCTATATTTACATCAGTTGTTTCTCATATGTTTATTGAAGAAGTTATTACGAACTAACCCAGTCTATAAATGGGTTTATACATTTTCCAGAACTGATTCAATTCGATTGGTTCGAATCATTTGATTAATAGATTTGTTTTGTCACAAGTTTTGGTTTCGTGTGTATACTTTAAAACGAAAACTGAAAGCTCTAAATAACTTTTTTCACTTTAGTTACACTGTTATGGAAAAATCTAAAGTACCAACTAGATTTGATCTAGTTTCTTATTCTTTAGTTCGACTTTGATTTAAACATCGTTTTTGCGTAATGATGAAAAGAATTTTTTTAATTTCAAAAATTCATCATTAAATTTTTCACAACAGACATTTCATAACTCGAAAACTGCAAGTATATTTCAGACTTTTCAGTTCTTTTTTGTTAAGCTTAGAGAATGAGTTGATACATTTTTCAGAAAACTATTGAAAAATTACTTATACGATCATGGTAGCTTGTTAAACATTAATGTAATCAATAAAATAGAGTTAAAGTTTGGGAAGCTTATAAATTAAGAGTTTCTGGAAAACGTGTAGTAGAAATCAAACCGCGATTAAGTAGTAATTGTATTGATTACATTAATGTTTGACAATCTACTATGATCAAATGAGTAATTTTTCAATAATTTTCTGAAACACGTATCGACTCACTTTCTAAGTCTTACTAAATACAACTGAAAAGTCTCAAATTTCGCAATATACCTCGTAGTTTTCGAGTTACAAAGTATTTTTTTGCAAAAATTTAACAATTGGATTTTTGAAAACTTTTCTTTTAAGTAATTTCTTTCATGATTACTCACAAACAATATTTCTGAAATCAAAATCGAACTAGAGATTAAGAAACGATCAAATTTATTTGATACTTTAGATTTTTCCATGACTGTATGTCAATACAGCTTAGTCAAAAAAAAAGTCGGAAATTGCAATCGCCCATATTTTTTAAAGTTGTTCAAATTTAATTATAATAAGCTTGAGATATAAATAGCACTCTAAATAATGTTTTTATAAACAACTCCAATATTTAATTCGCACTCTTCGAGCTAAATATAAAGTTGAAATCAGCTCGCATAGATGCGAAAAGTGTCTCCATACGTATACACAGCTTATCCAATATATCGTCAATTTTTGGTTCATTTTTCTCAATTAAATCTTTGAAAATATTCCAGGTTCTGACTGAAACCGCTTCAGATGATCATAAATTGTGCTTAAGGCTATTCCAGTTAATTGGTCAAGTTTTTAACTGATTTGATGCCAAATTCATATAAAAATAGGAGACGATTCTGATTATCAAATTGCATTGCTCACGCGAACTCAAATTTTGGGACTAAACCGAGTACTACACACTTATCAATCAATGGTATAAGTACATCATAAATACCCTATTTTAATTTGAAAATTCATTAGGAATTATAAAGTATGAAAATGCGCAATACTAATTTGTTAAAATTTAGTTTTTTACGAGTTTTTGGACTGAGCTGTAGTTGAATTATACTATATTATTATAGTACAATCAAGCTGGCTATGTGTTGGTGTTTTATTTACCTATTGTTTGTTTTCTCTTATCATTTCTAAAGTATATTAATTTTAAAAAGAGAATTAGAGATTCAGATTAAACTTTAAACTTTAACGCTCTGTGTGAACTGCTGTAATGCTTAAAACATACCAGTTGTATGAAGCCTATTCAACCGGTACCTTCCCAGTTTATAGACATCCACTTTATAGAAATCCACTTTGTAGACACCCACTTTATAGATATCCACTTTATAGACATTTCATTTCATAGACTAATTTTTCGCTAATGAAAATTCTGGTTATCGAGGAGATTATTGATGTTAATTCTAGACAATCTTATTGAATCTAGTTTTGAAAAATGATCATTTTTCTCTTTGTTTGGTTCAATAAAACTTAATTCAGACGTATTTTACAGATAGATTATATAAACACTAACTATTTAATAAAATTCAAATATAGATATGCAGAAATATTCTAATAAAAATTTATATATTGAGCTGAATAGACTCAAAATAAAAATCACTTTTCATTCAATTGAAAAACTGTTGAATAGGTTTGCATTTTGCACGTGTTAAATATCTTAATAATCATAAGATCATAAGATTAACGGATTAGTAGATATGAGATTCGATGCACTTGACTTTCAGTATAATTAATATACAATTATTTTAATTTCTCAGATGTATAAATAGATTTAAATTATTTTGAATAGCTTAAAAATGTCTCACTAATCAAGTGTCTATGAAATGAAATGTCTATGAAGTGGAATGTCTATAAAATGGATGTCTATAAAGTAGGTGTCTATAAAGTGGGTGTCTATAAAGTGGATTTCTATCAATCGGGGTATAACCATTCAACCATCGCTAAACAGTTTCAACGTCGCGATTAGGGGTGCCAAGTCTCAACCTTTGAGAGAAAGTCCTTATTCTCCAGTCCAGGCCTAGAGCTGGGCATTAAAACCTTCAGCTTTTGAACATCAAAAATTTTATAAAAACTTTTAACTTCTAAGTAAATAAGAAATTAACCGTATTTATTGTTTACGAAACCTATATCCCAAGAGGGGCTAAAGTACATTAATCCTTCGAAATACTTTTTGGAACACAGTTTTGTCTTTCAAAAGTATGCACTGTAATAAAGTTCAATCACTTTAAATAAAGTTTCTATTTAACGATTTTGTGAGCTTGACGGTAATTGGCTAAATGTTGAGGAATATGAATGTCAGCGCAAGAAGATTGATAAATATAATGCTAAATATTTTATGTAACTTTCTTTCACAACAATAAATGTGGAAAACTTTCCCTTACTAAACATTCAAAGACTGTTAAACATGTTCAAATCGCTTAAAATTTGAAAAATATGTGCTTAAAAAATTTCGTCCCCATAAGAAATTCTTCTGTAGAACATGAAAAAGTAACCATTGCTTAAATTTGTACGTTTTAAAAGATCGCAAACTTATTGAACGTGCAAAATCCGGGATAAATGTGATTTTTGAAAAAACACAAATAAGTAAAGAATAATAGACAAAGTAAAATGTCACTTTTCATATATAACAATCTTCCTTTGGCTTTTTACTGAAAATTTCTAAAAATTACTCTCACTTTTTCCTTTGACTTTTATATTGAGCTTTTTCTAGAAAGACTTGGCATCACTAGTCACGACTGATCGTATTTGCAATTTCTTGAGTTGTCAGATCCCTTCCATGATTCAACAATTTCAGATTTCTTTCAATTTCGTGAATACGTTGGCCACGTCTCCAGTTTATATTGTTCAGGAATTCCATTTCAAATAAATTAATTAAACAACGCAATAACAAGTTCACGCCGACCAAGAGACAGTCGTGTCTATTAATGACATTAAAGCTTCAAGTAAGTTTATTAATAAGTATTGAAAGATTAGTCACTTTTTAATCTTTACTTATGTTCAGCTTTTGGAAAGCAAACAAATTTCTATTTTGTCTGATATGTTTCAAAAATGATTTGATGGTGATAACCAAGACATCCATTTGACTGTACATGAATGGGTGTATGACTTTTAATATCTTACCAATCGGTCTCATTAATAATTAGAGTGAATGGTAAAATGATAATTAAAATTACTCTAATTACAAAATATTTTAACGTAATCTTGAGAAGAGAATCCAAAAGTTTCTCATTTGAATATTATTTCTGATAACTTTTATGACGAGTCATAAAATGATTAAAGTTTGTGAAGAATTATTTTCACTTTCACTAATTTATTGACCCAACTGTAGTGTTTATTAAAACAGGTTCTAAAACACTATTTAATACGAAAAGCTTCCTTTCATATTTAATTCTATGCACTTTATATCATTAGCTGAGTTCTAAAACCCCATTTCAATAATGTTATCGAAAGAGTTTTCAGAGACAACACAATAATATTAAGTACATGTTTGTATCTAGACTCCTATTTAACTTTTTAAACTTTTTATTCTCATTGAGTTGATTATTTGAATATTACCTGAGCTTAAATGAATTGAATTAAAATTTAGCATAATTTAAAGGAAATATAAACTTTCAGAAAGTTAAATTTCAGGCATTCATCAGAAGTTCACTCTATACTTGAGTTGATAAATTTTTTCACAATTTTTTAAACAATGATCAAATATGGTATATTTGATTAGTTTGATAAATTTGAATTTTTTTAAATAGGAAAACACGATTATATCAGTCATCAAGTTTTAATGTGATAAAGCTGTGGTACTAGGGTTAGAAATCTGTAATTTACAGAAATTTTGTAGTTTTTGCAAATTAATTAAAAATTTTTGCTCTAAATTGCTTTCGAATTGGATAAACAACTAAAACCGATTCCACTTATGTAAAATCATAAGTTTATTGAAAACTGATGCATTAGAACCAGGTTGATATCATCGTCCGCCTAATCTCGCAGATCTGAAACCAGTTCTATATGGACTGAGACCTAAACCAGTTTCGTAAACTCCTCTAATTCTCAAACCTCCGACACCGACAGCTGGAGTAGCAACGCCGAGTCTAAGACCAGTGGTGGCGATACGGCCGGATCTGAGAACACCAGTGCCTTCGATAATACCTGATGAGAGACCGTTAAGTCTTTGGCCTTGTCCTTGTGCGACAATAGTATTTGCCTGTTCTACAACGGGATTGATCTGTTGTCTGAGTTGTCTATACGGTTGGATGATTTCAATCACTTCTTGGATCACAGGTTTGGTTACAGTGTGAGTATGGTGACCATGTCAAAAAATGTCAAATGCGGGACAAAAAAATTTTAGTCCCATTATAAAATTTTTTTAAAGAGTTTTAACCTGATTGAAGTTACAGATCACAGTTTGAAATAACAATTATTTGAAATATAAACTAAAGACTTGATTGATAACTGCACTTTATAAGAGTCACATACGATGTGAATGAAAACAAGGTATCAGATATACGGATTAAAACTCTTTTTGTCTAATGACTTCTACATATTTTAATATAAGAAACGCGTTAAGAATTAAATTGCATAATTTGCATTAAATAAAAACACACAGTGAAAATCTGTTAAGATAAATCTTAAAATGTATATTTTCCGTCCCGCAAAATACATGCGGGTAAACTCAATCCCGCACAATGAGAGACAATCTAATGAGCGGGTCTATGAGCTTGATCTATGGATTGCGTGACTTGCACTTGTCCAGGTTATCCTATTAAACATTAGAATAAAGTTTTTGAAAGAAATGATTCGTTCATAAATCAAACTGTAAAGTAAAACAATTAATTTTTTTACTGACTATTTATTCTATATTATTATCATTTGTAAAATCAAATATAGTTATAATTAATTATTATTATTATTATTATTATTATTATTATTATTGGTTTTGTTTTGAGAACCAAATGATTGCATTAGGAAAAAAGTTTCTTTAGTTGACTGCTCTTTTACTCTGAAATATTGCTCATTGAGACAAATGATTTACGTAATTTCAAAATTCAAATTCAAGTAAATAAAAACTTTTTTCATATCATTTGATAAATTATCAGTTAAATAGTCCTTGTCACTATTTATTTAACTAGTTTTTCAAGAACGAATCTCATCAATTATTTCTATAATTAACATAAAAGATCTGCTTAAAGATTCGAATTAGAACCAAATCGACGTGTATTTTCATATATTCTAAGCTGTTTTATAGATTGAAAGCTACTTTTGGAAAATTTTCTAAATATCTAGTCAACGTTTGAAAAGTTTGGGCAATTTTTGATTGGAAGTAAACATTATTTGCAGGTCAATAACACAGTTGAGTTCTTTAGACAAGCAAATCGGAAATCGGATCTCTCGGATCAGGGTCTGGATCGCAGTTATCACAGTTTATAATTTTAGAAAATTTTTGAGTTCTTATACGAATGAACTCAGGAGGAGGTACTGCAAGAGATGCTGAGGAAGAGATATTTTAGCTTGGAACAATCCAGCTCCATTGTAAAGATTTAGAAATTGTTCAAAAAACGATTTAAAAAGATCGATGAGTGCATTGTTCTTAGAAGTGAAAGTTTGGCAAATGTCTTCAAGAATATCTTAAAAGTTTTCTCAAAATAATTTCTTGATAATTGGTCTTAAATTTTACTTTTATTTAAGCTTTAATTAGGTAAAATCTATAGGAATTTTGCCATCACTTAAATCGCTCAAGTTTTACAGCTTAATTGCTGGTCCATTAACATAATGAATGCTTTTGAAAAATGATTTGCTCCAAACCTATTGAGCTTTAAGTTCAGGTCATTGGAAAATAAATGGACGGAAAGGGTGATATCTTCAATAAACGTGAAAATCACTCTTAAAAATGAATCGGATGATTAAGTAATAATTACCTTGCTTAAAATAGATTTTTCGAACATAACGTGTTTTATCAACAGATAAATAATTTGTTTAAATATAGCATAAAATTCAGTATATTTATGAGTTATTGAAAAAAGGTTATAAGGTATGACATTTTTTTCATTTTGAAAAATTCTCATTCAAACTCGATATCAACAATGTCACCGACCAATTAATTATGTGAATCGACTATTAATATTCATATAATTGATATGAACACAGTATTTATAAAATCATAAAAAATGTTGATTCGATCCCAAGTCAATATACCTTAGAACTTTCTTCGATTAAAATTTTTTATGGTTACAAGTACTTCGATAATGAACTACATGTAGAAATAAGTGTGAGTTTTCAGACTTGGTATGCATGGGAAAATTTTAAAAACTTTTGAGATGTCTAATAAAGAAAAGAGAGCAGTCGATCATTCAATTGATTTACATTAATCAACAATAATTACTGCTATTAAGAAGTGCTCTCTATCGCATGTTTACATTACATTCAGTAATACTGACCGCATGATAAAAACCATTTCAAGTATTATTTCTTTGACATCGCCGCATATTTATTCCTTAGTATTTAGAATGTTACAGAAAAATACCAGAAATGTGTTATCTAATACTTAGTGACAAATATATTTTCTCAGTAATAAATTTTTAAAACTTTTGATTAAACTAATGCTCAGAAACTTAGGGAAATTTTAAGCAAATTATGAATAAGTTTGAAACAAAAATAAAAGTTGATCTAATCTTAATGTTTGATGAACAAGCGTAGTATTGAGAATGGTCTTCGCAGTAAATGATTTTTTGAGTATTTGTTTTCGAGAATTTGATTCTCATTTCTAAATACACTCAAAACTCATTTTTATGTACACCCAATTTTGTGTACAATGCATTTTTGTGTGCAGAAATCAAAAACAAAAGACTCTTCCCATATATTCATATAGAAAATGTAGTCAGTTTTGTGTATACTCACTTTTGTATACAACTTGTTTTAGTGTACCGATCTTCATAATTGCCGTAGCTTTTCTAGTACTTCGATTTTGTGTACAACTATATCAGAATATCCAACTGTAATTTTCTTTACTTTGAATTTTTAACTGACTTAAAAATCGTTGCTAAGGTTGAAAATAATTAAGAGTCTCATAGTGAAACCATAATATATGATGAAGGAGAGGAAAAGATTAAACATGAGTTCCCTTCAAGATCTCAAGCCCTGTCTTACATTCAATCGCTGCATCGTTACTTTGGTTCACTATTTGATTGCAATGATAGCGACTATGCTATGTTAGGAAAACTTGATAAGAAAGTTATAATGAGTTCTAATAAAACGAAACAAAGCACTCTTACCAATTACTATATTCCAAAAGATAAACTCATTTTCTAAATTGTTACGTTTATTAATGAAATCTAGCATTTAACATATACTTTTCATTTTTGTGTAAAATAGTTTTTGTGTACAGATTTCGGAAATGGAATGCGTACACAAATATGAGTTTTGAGTGTATTATTCTTGTAAACTGACATTAGATTAATAAAAGTTGATTTTGATAAACCAAGCTTTCAGAATATGAGTAATTGATTTTACTCGCGATTGAAATATCAAAAAATAAAATGCTTCAGCTGCTTTATCTCAAATTTATTTTGCACAGTCTCATTTAAACTGTAAAATAGAAGAGTAATAAGATTATAAATGAACTATACTTAAACTATAGGAATCTCTTCAAAACCTAACGTGATGTAAGACATAATGTGATAATGATTTAAATTGATGTCATCGAAGATAATTATATAAAAGCTCAAGATATATCCAGTTATGCAAAAATAATGTTATGCCATTTACTTGCTAAATGTTGAATATTAATTCCTAGACAAAGAAAGCTAGCCATATATTTAATAAATAAATTCTTCAGTAGTGTATACGGCAGTTTTTCAGACTTGGTATATATATAAGAAGCTAAAAACTTTTAAGATGTCTGATAAAGAAAATAGAGAATAAACTCGAAGAAGGGATTTCTGTTATAAACATACAATAAATCATACAAGTAATATGTAAGTATTGTTTGAGTAACTTCTAATGGTTTAATATTTTATATCTGCCGCTTAGATAACTTTAATTTTATCTACCTCTTAGCAATCAAAATGTTATAGAAGAATACCAGAAATATGTTACTATATATTGAATCATATTGTTCTTTCAGTAATAAAACTGAATTTAAACTTTTGGTTAGAATCAATTTTCAGAACCTTATAAGAATTTTAAGCAAGTTATTTTTTCCTAATAAAGATCGTCCAAATAATACTAGACTCATATTTTGAGTACAATTATTCTTCAACATTAAGCATCAATAAGGTGTATGGATTTAAAATAAAAAGAAAGTTGACCTAATTATAATGTTTGATATAAAAACAAGTGTAGTATCAAAATGGTCTCCTCACTAAAAGACATCTGAGCATATGTTTTCGAGAATTTTGTTTCCATGTCTAAACATCATTTTAGTAAACAGAGATTAGATTAATAAAAGTTGATTTTGATAAACCAAATTTTCAGTATATGAGTAATTGATTTTACTTGTGTTTAAACTATCAAAAAATAAAATGCTTCAAGTGCTTTGTCTCAATTTAGTTTCATTTTGAACGGACAGTATTATTTAAACTGTAAACTAGAAGAGCAATAAGGTTATAAATCATTTAACTTTATTTAAGCAATAAGGAAGAAAAAAATTGAAGATTTCGAGACTTAAACAATAGGAATATCTTATAGAAGGATATGATTTATGTCAGACATAACAATGTAATTGTTCTACATTTCAAGTTCATATTCATATCTAGCTCTCATAATAAGTCGATTAGTGAACAAAAGTGGTATTTAATCATCTTATAATGATATCTTGAATGGCATTGTGTTCAAAAATATTAGTCTAACTCTTCAAATTTTAAATTACGTTAAATCAAATTTTTGATGCAAAATTGTTTAAAGTCTGATATATATAACAATAAAAATTGTTAATGTTTCGATAGCTATATTGAACCTGAAACTATTTCAATCATAAACTATTCATTTCATTCTAAACATTTATTTCTTTGTATTTTAATTCTGAATTGTATTTAAGGTTAGAATTTAAATTATAGATAAAAAAGCAGAAAACTTATTAATTGCTGAACATAGAATGATAAGGATTTAGTCATTTAAAATAAATGTGAATTAGCGCTCAATTCGTTTTAAAGGCACCACTTCGTGATTTATCTCGGTATAGATAATATTGAATAATTAACTATTGATTTAATGAGGTAAACATTACAAGTTTATGATATAGTGGAGGCTTTCCTTTTATTTCTTAGCTTTTCATTACTTTCATTTCAAACCTAAACTATACTAGAGTTCTAATGAATTATTCTACTATATGGTCACAAGTCTATATAATTTGATTGGATGAAAACAAGACAAGCAAAATCTTAGAAAATATAATAGAATATGAGAATTTTTATTCATGCCAATATAATTCCTATATTTGCTTTATTTATGATAAATTATTCTGAACAATATGCTAAAAAGGTGTTTTTTACATCAATACTATTCTAAGCTAAATTCAAATTTTAGACGAAGTGAAGAGTGATTTTATAAATTATTTTTAACTTGAAAGCACTAATAATTCTAACATTATATAGAAAATTTTTTAGGAAAATGCTATATGTTAAAAAGATTTCTCTATTGAATTAGTCTATTTTTTGACATAAGTATATTTTTATTTTAAAGAAGTTGGATTAAAACTAACTTTTCCATAGCAATTGATAAAAGTAGGAAAAATTCATAATAAATAAAATATGATGATTAAGTTTTGATATACCTTTACTTTATTTCTAAACTTTATGAATGAATTCATATCTAATTAGGTTCATATCACAAATCCATAAGATCTTAAGATCAATGAATTTAGAGAATAAAGCGTAAAGTGTGAGAATAAGGACCCGATTAAGAAAGTCAGCAGTTGTACAAAAGCTGATAAAACTAATTCTTCAAAAAATAGTTGTAATGATACTAAATTAATTGGTATTAAAGTATAAGTTAAGGTGAGAGTATACTTTTCCGAAATTTCTTATGAAGTTTGGTATCATTGCAAATACAGTTATGTCCTATTAGATCAAAGACATTGTATCTAAAATAAGACGAAGCATTTGATGATTTAATAATTTTTCTATTGAATGATTTGAATCAAATTTTACAATAATAGCAAACAATACAATAATAGAAGTACTGTGAGAGATGGCAATCATATATGATGTGTATTCAAAATGTATAGTTGCACTCAATATCCCACAAATTATCAGATCATAGAAGTAATAGTAAACAATTAAGACTACTGTCAATATAACTAACATTAGAATTGCAATCGTCTTATTCAGCAATTTAGATTTGAAAAATTTAATTTTTTACTGAGTTTGTCCATATCTCTCTTATAAATTTTGATTGTATTCCTGTTTAGTAAACCCTTTAAAGGTTTAAAGCCCTGAATGAAAAATGAATCATTTTGTCCATTAAGTAGGCTTTAAATGCCGTAATGTAATTCCGGTATTCTTCCAACAGATTGAATAATATCACAGTAATAAAGAAGGGGTTTTCCATTCTATATAGCTTCCAAACGAATCAAAGAATAAATAAAACGGACAATAAAACTAATTTTTATTATATATGATTTGAACTTGTTTTCTTCTTTTAATATCATTATCAAAATCATGATTGATATCATATCTAAACATAATTCTGTATTTATAAAGCGATATCATTGATAACCATTTCATATTCTTCTAAATCATTGTTAGATATTCACGCGCTTCTATTCATTTTGAGAATTTAAAAAGGTCTCTTACATATTAAAAAAATAAGTGTAGAAACTTAAAGTTAGTAAGCTCTCAGACTATATATAACTTGAATAGCAAAACTTAAGCGATCTAGGAAGAAAAATTGTTGACAAAACTGACAGATATAAAGTGTGAGAACTATTGTTACCTTATGGATAACTTTTCGATCAATATTCTTCAAGACAGTTGTTTATTTTAATTCGTATTACTGTTCAGTCGAGAAATTATTTAAATTATTCTAAATTTCATGACTTAATAATTATTCTGCGATCAAAATTATATTTTCTTATATGTTAAGTAATTAGAATTAATGTAGTCTTTAATTTAATAAATGAATAATGAATTAATTAAAATGTAAAATTTTTTCTGATTTTGAAAATTTTTGCATCATCATATTGTGAGTATTCTTAAGGTTAGTGTGACCAACTCCTATCTGAGATACCTTGGACATTAACCAAAAAAAAGTCGGAAAAATCCGGGACAAACATTTTTATTACATTTATTTCAACAATTATTGTTTAAAATCATGTTTTTATTGGAGTTTAACAGATTTAAAGAATTTCTCATTAGATTTTAAATAAGATTTAAATTCAATACGATTCAAATCAAAGTTATTCTTAATAAAAATCTCCGCTTTAATCAAATCAATACTTAAAAGGTTTCTATCATCGGTTCAAATCCTATGTAAATGACTAAAGACTCGCTCAACAAAATCATTAGCGATCGGTATGGCCATAACTGTTTCGACAGCTTTCGTCAGATTCTTCATTTGATTATTAGATAATATTTTACAATACTTTTGAATTGAATTCAAATTCTGGCCTTAAATTTCAGTGTTATTCAAGTAATTATTAAATGAAATGATTTCATCAAAGAGTGAGTCTTTATCTATATCAACATTCAATAATCTTGTTATTTCGACGAGACTTTCATAATTTAAATCATTATCTAAATTAAGTGATGAAAACAATTTAAATGGAGTTTCATTGAAGTCAAAGTGATTATTCAAATAATCAATAGCTCTCTTATATGCTTTATTGGCGTTTTCAATGAAATGTTTTTGTTGTGATTTACTACAGTTTTTGGGTGAATCCGGGCTAATGGGTCTAAAGGGGTTCCCGACACCCCGCCCCCAAGTGTGATATATCATTGGATTCAGTTCGTCAAGCTGAACATTTTGATACCACACTTGACCACTTCTGATCCGAATCTGGCTACTTCTGGATAACTCCCGACGGGAGTGGCTGACCCCGCCAAGTGAGATATCATTGGACTCAGGACATCGAACCGAGCATTTTGATACCTCACTTGATCAATTATCACAAGTAGTTTTCGAGATATTCATCATTGTTTGGTTAAGTAGCTCTTAATGGGTAAACCTGGGGGCTATTCTCGAAGCGATCTTTAAGTTTAAGATCAAGTTTAGTACGATTTTAAGTAATGATCGATTCTCAAAGCGCTCGTTAATTGAGGATCGAGGCTTAATTTAAAGACTATAATAATCGATTTTATAATTAAGTAACGATCGAGTTTAGGATTCGTAACAGAATCGCGCTACAGGATTCTCGAGTCGCAACCCAAACAAGCCTGAAATAAACTAAGGGAAAATAAATTAGGTCGCGAAGCGACCTAACCTATTATACCTTAGTTTAAATCAGGTTTGGCTTGAGTTACAATTTGATAAAGCCAGGTTTACCTATTTTCGAGGGGGTTAGGTCTCGGTGGCCAGAAGTGGTCAGGTTCGGGTTGGAAGTAGTCAAGTGTGGTATCAAAATGTTCAGCTCAACGGACTGAATCCAATGATGTTTTACACTTGGAGGTAGGGGGTCGGGAACCCTTTAGACCCATTAGCCCGGATTTACCCGCAAAGTGATATTAATTTGAAAATATCATTCTAGTTATATATTACAACTTAATTTTTGTACATCAACTAAAAAATTATTTTAATTTACAACTAATTTAAACTAGAATTAATTTTCGTTACTTTAGAAACAGTTAAGCTAAAGATAATTAAAAATAATATTTTACAAAAATGTAGTCATAATCTGTATCTCTGCTAAGATCATGGGCTAAGGTATTGCTACAACTAATGGACTTACTGTTGTTATAGGACTGGACTTCTATAACTGTATTGTAAACACGTAGAATGGCAATTGTTTATTGTATGAGTTTAAAGTAGAGCCACCTTTTTAGCATATTGTTTAGAATAAGTTATAATAAATAAAACCACTTATGAAAGGTTTGATTCCCAATCTGTTGCTTTTCAAGTTATTAATATTATTATTATAAATTTACAGCTGAATCAAGTTCATTGAACTAAAAAATGAGTTTTACAGAGTAAAATGAGTTTCATATATAATTAACAAAGATGTTGATAGATTTATTGCTAATTGGCTTTTTTCAATCGAATGAGGTTAATTATAATAATAGCAAAGTTCTAACATTTGATTCTTAATAAAGAGAACTTTTACACTTGTTCTCTGGTTATTTTTGCGCGAATCCTAATGTAGAAAGTAATAAATCAACTGCGATATTCAGTATTTTCAGGAAAATATGTTAATTTTTTGTTTCAAGTTAAAGCTTTTATTCTGCGAGCATACTATGCTCAGAGAAAAAATCAGCACAAGATTCATTTGTAACTTTTATACTAATGAATGAAAGTTGCTTTTCATAGAGTTAACATAATAACAAATGAATAATTTTAGTTTAGCTAATTGTTAGTGGCGTTGAATCCATTGTTACGACAATTCGTATTTTGGTTTTAGTAAGAGATAACAGACTTAGCATATAGTTTTCTGTGAATTTTTTTGTCTCTCTTTTAGTTTTTATGATCATTATTATAGTTATGAATATTATTATTATTATCATGAAGGGAAATTGTCCCCTTAACCCTAAACTTATTTAAAGAGACACTTCAAAAGTTTTGCAGGGAGTTCGTGTCCAACTTATGAATAGTTGATTTATTGTACAATTGTTTTGTTGCATTCAATTAAATATTTCATACTCAAAGCTTTATTTGCTTGATAGAGTGAGTAACGAAAAGTCCGACGCACTCCATCATACGAGGTTGTATGTATAATATTTTCTAAATGACTTTTTATCAAAAACTATAAACTATAACTTTTATAGATAAAGTTAATCACCCCATTATTAATAACCAATCCATTACGTGTGCAATTAAGTTTATTGCGAAATATATTTTTCTATCATGAATATTTTTGGGTTTATACTTGAAATATTCTAAAATAGCTCGTATATGTATTTAATGATTTATTTAGAGATGTGTTACTTTCATTTTAGTTTGTAATTAAAATCACATCTGTGAACTATAGAAAGACCAAAGCCACAGTAAGGTATATAATCTCGTTATTATTAGCAAATTTGATTCATTATTACTACTTCAAAGTTTATAAAACAAGCGAAATAATCTAATTTAATATTTATGCTTTCCTGAAGCTAGCATTACTTTTGCTGACTTTCATTTTGACAAAATGTAATTCTACTGACAAGAAATTCGGTGAGTGTTCTATCATTTAGTTCAATATAATTTTAAAGATGAACAAGAGTTCCGAATTCAATTTAATTTATACTTTAGGAAAATCATTAAAGATTTTGACTAACAAGTAAAAGTATTAGGGTGGTATCTTCAGATTTTAATGAGTGATAGATCGTTTTAAAGATTTTTGGAAGTTATTTAAGAATATATATTTCTCGTTTATTCCTTTTCATCCCGTTAAGTGCATGTAATACGATTGCATAAATATTTACTGTAGCTCAGTTACACATTTGCTCAACAATATCTTTTTAAAAAATGTTATTAATTATTTGTTTGAGAGCGCGTGACATGGAGAGAGTTGGAGGTTAACTAAACAACAAAACTAAAAACGAGAGAGAGAGAGAGAGAGAGCTTTAAAACAACGAGTTAATAACTTATTTTCTAATGAAGTTATTGTTGAACAAAAACATAAATGAATTACAATAAACATTTATACTATTGAAACTAACTATAATTGTATGCACTTAATAGAGTAAAAAGGTTACGGGAGAATTACATATTAAATAACTATTAAAGACATTTAAAATCTAAAGTTAAATACATTCATTCAAATGCCTTGTAAGATTTTTACTTAAATTCTTTGTACACAAAATGAAAAAGTTTCCACTTTTTAATTTTTAAAAGTTTATCCAAAGATTCGATATCGAGAGAAGGAGAATCAACATTAAGTGCTCAACTTAGTTTTACTTGCACAGCTGATTCTAAGATTAAAGAGGTTAGAGAATTTTGATATTTTTTCATTTTTCTCACTAATCAAATTTGATTCTTGTGTTAAATTTTAAACTTGAATCATTGTTGCTCAGACATCAAAATTAATATCTTTTTAATGTAAAACATTTTTATTTATGTAATACTTTAAACTTTAGATCTTAAGGACAACTTATTAAACTGAAAATTTATTTTTACTTTAAATATTCAAAAACTTTGAGAATCCTCTTACATTCGATTTTATCAACTTTTTAATCCAATTATTATAATAAAAGTCTAAACCAGCAATAATTAAATAATTTAATCACCTAAATCTAGTTTGTATAAAATCAAATCTTCAAATAATTTTTATAAAATTCGTACTAATAGTTAATTTCTTGTAGTAAGATTCATTATATACTGTTAAATGCAGATCTAACTAGGTAATAATTTATTAGATTCTAAACGTATCATCTGCAATAATGCCATAAGATTATCGAGGCAAAACTCAAAGAATCTGAAAATTTCTGAATTTAAGTCTAATTTGATTAATCATTACTGTAGCTGAGAAGTAAATTGTCATTAAAAGGAGCTTTTCAATGCACTGGTGCTTATGCGCTCACAATTAGTATTCCTTTTGATGTAAAGTTTAATCGGAAACAATGCGATGATAACAAGCGAGACAATCATCCGAAAGAAACAAGTCGACTGAGAGAAGATATTAAAAATATAACTTTCTCGGATTTGAATGACACTGTTATTTTAATTGGAGGTATGAAATTGTGTTCCTCATCATTTGAGTGTTTCCTCATCTTAATCTTAAATTCAGGTAGCATATATTCAAAGTTAAATGGTTATTTAGACGACTCAATATGTGGCGGAGGAGAAGTAAATATGGAAATTTTTCTTATCAATAATGACTGCGGTGCCTGCAAATCGGAAAAAGGAGTCACAAAGCTCGAAACAAATAAAGCCACTCTAAAGATTAAAGGTGGTAAATGTGAATCTGATTGTTCTGGAAATGTTAAAGTTAATATCAATCCTGGTGTGACAGATGGCTAAAATTTGCAATTAGTTTGACTCAGATGAAAAGTGTAATTATTTCTTATTTTCGGTCAATAAATTCTAATTAATTGACGGATCTAACCTAACCTAACCTAACCTAAAATTCTAAATACTTTTGTCAACAAATATCCTGAATTCAAATGAATATTATTATTAAAAGGGTTCAAAATTTTTGTCTTATTAAATAGATTGCAAAAATAGAAAAAAAGCATTCACTATAGTACTATATATTCGACTTTAATACAGTCCATAATCTATTTTAAAAGCATCCTAAATGTTTACTTTTGCAAGGAGTTGACATTAGATATTTAATTATAAAAATTATTTTAAATATTAAATCTGATAAGTTTATTTGAGGCAACACTCAAAATAGTTAATTAAATTTAAATGATTTAAGTGAACCTATAAACATAAATTAAATCTTATCATGGAAAAAATATACAGTATTACTCCTTTAGTATTTACTTGATGGATCTGTAAAATATACTAAATAATAACGAGGTTAAATACTATCAGTAAAGTTGAAAATTTTGGTGCTCTATACGGGTAGGTACTTTAGATGATAGATTCTAGTAGTGCTCGATTTGAGGAGTATAACGATATATCACATGCCATGTTTTATCCATAAATTAAGAGAAGAATTTGAATTTTTAATAATTATTATATACTCCAGGCACCCACCTGACCACCTCAGACACCCAACTCCATTCATCCTTCCTCTCAGTTATTCTTTCAGTACTACAATACCACAGATTTAATTTACATATTTAATGTTAAGTGTCAATATAACCGGAGGCGCGAGTGAAGTTCACATATCAAATATGGTGGACCTAGGGCTAGGTCTTGTGACTTAACTCAACTTTATAATTTAAATAAGGTATTTAATTATACCTTTTGGCGACTTGTTTAACCTAACCACCATAAACCTGATTTAACCTAAGGTGAAGATAGCGTCAGGTCGCTTCACTTGGAACGCTTCGCGTTCCTTGCTTCGCGATCGGACGCAATTTTCATTAGGTTAAATCACGCAAGTGGATACTTAGTTATTTTATGGCGCACTTCGGAGGGGATACCTAGCGTATAATGTTCGATATTAGTACTTTTCTAAATTTTTCACAACTCAATTTTTTACGTAATTTATGAACGAAGCATAGCATGTGATATATTATTAGACTCCTCATATTGAGTACTATTAGAATCGATCATCATCAAAGGTACCTGCCCATATAGGGCACCATCTACCCAAATCTTTTATTTTTAATTGGCCTCTTTATACTTTCTATGCCATCGAAGTCTCAGGAGTTAAGTCGGGACTATACCGGGAGTATTTTAGTTCCTCCCACAGATGCACCATAAAGAATTCTTTAATTTTATTATGTTTATGTGGTATTGCATTATCGTGGAGGATGATAGGACTATGATTCCTCTTTCTTTTATCTCTAGGAGTATTACATTTTTCAAAAATTAATATAAATTTCAAAATTGACGTTTATGTTTTTTGGTAAAATTTGATAACTAAATACCTGATTTCCATGAAAAGCTACGATTATCATCTTCAAATCTTGCGTTACTGCTCACTTTGATGGGTCTGCAAAGTATATCAAGACTCTAGCGTCATTTTAAAATTATAAACTTTTGTCACATCAAAACTTACGGTGGTTGCACAGGTAACCGCCATTGGCGAGAGTTTCTAGGGTCACTCTCATCATAACTTTAAATCTATGTCTCATCAATGGTAATAATCCTTGACAGAATATCATTGTCAGCACTATATCTTTGATGATGTTCATCACAAATATTAGTTTTCAATTGTTTTTGAACAGGTGTTAAATCATGTGGTACCTACCGAGAGGCAATCATTTAGGCCCCTACCTCTTAAAGGTCTTCTAGTACTGGCGGTACTAGTACCTAAATTTTCTAACAATTCAAAAGTAGTTTAATTTCTGACTTCTAGTAATTGATCTTATAATTTTTCTTTGTGTACATCGTCTGTCGCTATCTTTCTTTCCTTTCATATTGGTCATTTTCACCACTCAGACGTTTTGCTTCAGAGAATTTCAGGTACAATTGATAGACTCTTCTCAGACTATGTTTCTCTTCTGGCGATTTTATGCAAATCAGAATAACCATGAGCTTAAAGATTAAGTATTGTGAAATTTACTTACTAGAGTTATTTCGTATAAATTGCGAAATCATTAGTTTAGAATTTAGATTTAATTTTCTTGCATGTGAATCAGCATATTTAAACAAATTAAATTTCTATTATCGAGAATTTCAATAAAGGGACAACGTAGCTACGATACTATCTTGAAAATAAGATTGCAAAATTTTGTTCAGTTTTCAAACTTATCATTCAGGTACGATAGGATTAAACTAATGGTTAGCAATATGAAAAGCTGTATTATCATAAGAAAATTATTCATAATTAAGATAGATATTTCAGCACACATACTTGGTCATTTCTCATGTATCTATCTAAACTTCGGATTAGTTGAAATTATGAGAAAAATTAAATATGCTTTAATAAAAATTATCTACCTGTTAAATGAGGAATATATTATAGATTTCTTGGAAATTTATTATAGCTCAGTAGATATAAGATTAAAAGTCTATAACACAAAATTACTTATTTCGTAATGTAAGTAATTAGTTAAAAATTATTTTTCTGAAACTACTTCATCATCAAAATAATAAACCATGAAAGTTTTAAATTTGTCCTTATTAGTTAGTAAGTAAATTAGAGTAAATTAAACGTTCTATAATTATTCAGTTTATCAATAAAATTAAGTACTTAATAAGAAAAATATAGACATTTGGACTAATCTCCCATCAGTCAATATGAATATCAAATTAAAGCTTATAAAGGGTAAAATTAAAGCAAAAACAAGGTATTTGTTCAGATTTAACAGTAAAAAGTACCTAATAACCAAATATGATTGAGCTTTCTGCATTAATAGAGACTTCAAAATTAAGACTAAAGATGATATTTACATCGAAATATATATTGTTGATTCCTGTAAAGAACTGATAGGATTTGAAACGATATCTCGGAATTGCAATTATGGTTTGAAAATTAATTTTAGATTTAAATAGTTTACATAGTGAAGTATCAAATGATAATATTGTAATTCATATAGCTAAAAAAGTTATACTAAAAACGATATCGTGAAAATTTGGAAAATTCTAAAATGAGTTTTAATGTTACCACAAGTGTTCGCACTAGGGTGACCACATATATTTTACAAAAATGCAGGACAAAAAACGTAAGAGTCCACCTTATAAACTTCTAAAATTTTATTTTGAACTCAATGTTAATTTTTACATACTCAAACATTTTTCATAGTTTAGTTTTTAAAAAATTAATTACATCTTGCTTATCGATGCCTAAACTCATTTTTATCCGATTTTACAGCGTTAAGTAAAGTAGTATTGTTCTTAAGAGATTATGAAATTAAGAACAGGATATTGAAAAATTAAATCTTGTACAATTTTGGGATTTTATTTCGAGATATCGTATGCAATCTTTCGTATAACTGATATGAATAGTGAAAAAATATGCTGAAGAATGTAAATTTGATTGCGATTTATTAATAATGCCATATTTTCGTAGTATCAGACAAAATATCACATTACAAAATATCGCACTACAAAGTATCGCATACAAAGATTATTATATGTAATACTCAAAGTCTTGAATCTTATAGGAGTTCGTAAGAATCAACATAAACTTAAAATATAATCACTTTATTAAACACAGTATTAACCACAATACAAACTTCATAAGGTTTCACAGGATATTAACACAGAAGAAAGAGCAAAAAAATTCAGGAAAAACACAAAATTTTAATGATAAAATAGGCGGGTTGAATAAGAGAATACTTTACAATAATAGGTTAAGTTTTATAAAGTCGCTAATAAATTTAACTAGGATTGAGAGATTGTATAACCGGAACGTACTTAGGCAGGTTTTAGAGTTGAGATATGATTATTACCAGCTGTCTTCATAATTTGCACAGTTTAGACAAGCCTTTAAAGATTTCTTTGGTAAGACCGATAAAGTAATCATAAATTAGCAATAATTTTGACATACATGTGATTAATGAAAATTAAAGTTTAGAAGTATAGGTTGTTACATGAGTGTTACAGTATAGGTTCAAATAAGAATCTTAGACTTTATTACAATATTCTCGCGTGATATTTTGTCTGATACCATAAAAATATTACATCACTAATAAATCAGAATTTAATTTCTATTATTCAACATTTTTTTCGCTATTAATATAAGTTATATTAAAGATTGCATACGACGTATCAAAATAAAATCCCAAGATCTTGCATAGTTCTGCCTTAACCAAATCAATAGTGTAGTCTACGATCAAAACAACTAAAACTATCCCCAAATCCAAACTTTCTAAAGGCTTGATTTCAGTTCCAGCCTAGTTGAATCTCATTATTCTAGTTTTGCCAAAGCTATAAGTATCGTTAACAAAATCGGAATATTCTGGCCGTAATGTTAAAGAATCGATTGGATTTATAGCAACGCTAATTATATTCTAGTCTGATTCAAGAACTTTATGCCTTCTATCCATTTGACTTATATGTCTGATAATAACTTCGTGTTGAAGGTTATGATAAATCGAGTTATGGATACAATCGAAGCCGAAGTAATAGTCTTATCGAGACACTTATATTTTTGTTTGGGTAAAATTTCTTTTATTATTAATTATATTGCTATTAAATGGTATTCTGTATAGTGGATAGTCTCAAGAGTTAAATGTTATCCATAGAATTGAATTTCCTTTTAAACTGTAATCTATTTGGATTATATCGTTTCTTTCGATAAATTATTCGGTTTCTTCGATATATTGTAATAACGTCTTAGTTTCTTAATTAAACCTATATCATAATACTTTTATAATAACCTATATCTCTAAACTCTAATTTTCATAATTCACCGTATATGTCAACATTTATTACTGACTTAAAGATTTCTTTTTGTTTGTGCAAAAGAAATCTTCACATACTTGTCTAAACTGTACAAGTTATGAAGACAGCTGATAATAAGCATATTTCATCTCTTAAAACCTACCTAAGTATGTCCTAATTATAAAATTTTCCAATCATAGCTAAATGTACTACTGACCTTAAAAGGTTTAGCCTATCATTGTAAAACATTTTCTAGATTAACCCGCCTATTGTTCCTATAAAATGTCGTGTTTTTCTTAAATTTTTCGCTCTTTCTTCCAGTGTTAAAAATCCTGTGAAATCTTATGTAATTTGTGGTAATGTTAAATAAAGTGCTATATTTTAAAAATTGATTTCGTACACGCTCCTATTAAAGATCCAGACTTTACAATATGATGTTCGACTAAAGTTCTATTTGCAAAAAAATTATTTATCTCATCAATAAATAAAGCGTTATAACGGGATTCATTAAAGGTTACAGAAAATATTACCGAGGGCTCGTTGTTAGCCCTGATTTCGGACATCTGCTTTTTGGAGGAACGTTAAATTAAAATAAGTACAAACCTTATAAACGCCACATTTTATGAAGATAGATTTTAAAGACTTATCTTAAGTGATAGGGCTTATACTGAGGATAAAATAATTTCTAAATATCAGATTTTAGAACATTTTATTCGTAAGTATTCACTTCTTTATTAGTATCAATCTTCAAAGTATGATATATAGTGTTGCGAATAGGTATCTTACTGAAGTAAGTTGCCGTAAGTTACTTAATAAGTTACTGTAACTTACCCAATGCTTATTAACTTACTTTTTTAAGGTAAGTTATTCGAATTTCAAATTTACATTTTAATGATAAATAACGTCGCCAAACTATTTTTTGTTAAAAACAATTTAAACTAATCAATATTAATTGAAAATAATGAATATTAGTTACTAAAAATCAATTTTTTGGCAATAAGTTTATCAAAATTGATTTGCAATATCATGCTATCTGACATTTATTCCAATCAAAGAATGGTAAAGCATCCCTTTAATAAGAAAATACTTTTAATTAGTCTCTTATAACGTAATTACATTCTTTTGTAATAAAATCACACATTTATAATGGGGAATTAGAATAGAAATAATTTACAAAACTTACGGTAACTTACCTAATCTTACCGTAAGTTACTCGAGTAATTTACCCTCACCATTAACTTACGGTAAGTTCACAACTCTAATGATATATGACTAAATTTTGTTGAATAACTCAAACATTTTGATATTTTTAAAAGGAAAGGAAAATCGTATTAATAATATACTATTATTCATCCAATTAATTAAATTATTTCTATGTTAAAACCAGAGTTACCGCCCGTCCTGATCTCGTCAAAACTATTTTGACTCGAGACGAATTTATCAGACTTGTTGAAAAGATGGTTGCCGGACACTTTAATGAAAATTTTGATTCAATTTCGATTATAAGAATTTTAGAATTAATGAAAAATGAAGAAAATTAAACCCATGTTTTTAGTTAATATTAAATTATTTATAGATAGCACATAAAAATGAAACCAATAAGAGTCAAATAATTATGTATTCTAGATTTTGGATATAAAAAGATCTTCTTTGATTCCAACTTGGCTCCGGATAGAAGCGGATGGTTATAATTGAACGATTTGATGAAATAGTTTCATTCTCTTTCAAATGATGACACATTTAGCCTATAGAAATTTAGTCCTAAGTCTGAAATGAAGACTGTTAAGATAGAGCTTCAATATCTTTCTTCATATGGTTTACTTTAAATAATATTAATACTTTCGACTTGTTTTGAAAGTCTATGACGACTGAACAAAATGAAAAATGGAGTTCGATATTCTATTTTCGAGAATAAGAGTAAAATTGTCTTAAGAAAGATGTTTATATATGAAATTTTACTTTCGGCAAAATTTTGATAATAAATTTATCAGCTGGTGGACACCAATTAATTATTCACTCAATATCTTTTTCTTCTGGAACTCTAATTTCTTCCTATTAATTTTTGGGGTAGGAAATTCGATTTTTTGCGAAATATTTTTTTCTGGTGTTACGTTCAAGCTTTTATTGACTTTAATGAAATCGTCACCATTCACTTTTTATTCTGTATCTGAACTTTTTCAATTTATAAACTTATAGCACTAGCCCACTGAGTTGATAAATTACAGAACTAAGTTATACTAATGAGCTCTGAGCAAACTATCAAGAATATTCTAGTTTTGATTTGAAACTATGGTTGGGCACATAAAAGAGTACAAAATACTATGGTTAAGTGGCCATTGGGCCCATATTCCTATACACAGCCCCAGTTTGGATCCGAAACCTAAATAAAACAAAAATTTATTTATTGAAAAGAATCCAAAGATTCATAACAATGAGAATAATACGAGCGCACAGAAAGATATGAGTCTTCGGTAGCTATCGCAGATTTCATTCCTATTGATGTAAAATTAAATGAAAGTAAATAATCTTCCATTAAAGAGTTGAAAATCTGACAATTGGTGGACTTAATAGTGAATTTCTTGAGAAAAAAATTTGATTATAGATCACTTTCACATCCGACAACACACCCTATGATAAAAATTTGGTAAGATTTCGGTTTGGAAGGTAGTGTGTGTGTGTGTGTGTGTGTGTGTGTGTGTGAGGGAAAGAATTCTCCGTTTGTTACTTCTACCCTAAAAACCGATTTTGCCTGTACTTAAAGCTGTCACGTTTATTCTTTACGTGAGACAATTTTTTTGGGATCGTTTTTAATCCCCACACACTGGAAATTAAGTGTTGAATCTAAGACTCGACTAAATTCCAGTCTGAGGATATTAATTTACAGTACATATGATGCATTGGATTCAGTAACGACTTGTGTGGAGATATAAGGTTTTTCGGATTATTGCACTAAATCAATGTTTAGGTCTTAATTTACATTCAGACAAATTTTCATGATATGTTTCAATGAGGAAAATATGATCAAATTGGCAAAGAAGTCGTCTCTAATTCCCATAGAAAAGCATTACAACTAAGAGTAGTTTTGCACTTATGCGTCATATGAGTGTGTTAACTGCATATTTCAATTATTTATGCAATACTTAGTTAAATGTGAGTCAAATATTTATAAGCTTTAGAAATAAAACTTTTTTGTTTGCGTTCATTTTTTTTATTTTTAAAATCTTAGAATGTGTGATTTATTGAAAAATATCACTAATTGTGTTGTAAACAGAAAAACGCCTATAGACTTAATTAATAATGAATTGATGCAAGTCTAAAGAAAATGGGAAGAAACGAACATCACATCCAATCTTATGGCAGAAAAAAATGAGAAAAATATTAAGAAATTGAGTAAATTATTGAAAATAAATGATTTAAATGTATTTGAAAGTTGTGCTACTTTAAACGTGATTTTCTGATTTCTGCGCATAAGGCTATAAGTCGTTACTGCATACAACGCATCATATGCGTGTTAAAGTTTAGTTTAAAAAATAACGCCTTTTACTGCTTGTCTTGATTCGATGTTCCTGGTACCATGCAGATTGTGTTGGGACGTTTTTTGGAAAAAAATATAATTAAATCAAATGCACAATAGAGTTTTTGTCATAAAAATTTTTATTTAAAATTCACAAATACATACATATATTTAACGACACTTTCTTTTAAAGTTTTCGCGATCAGGAGCACAACTTTACTTTGCTACTGCAAAAGAAGGAATAATTCTTAGGTTGTTTCAGTCTACTTTATATACACTGGTGTCTAGCATTTTTCCACCGAAAAACCTTCTATAATTTGTTCACCAACAGTCCAAAGTATTCACAAACAGTTTTGTTACTTTGACCATCCAATGGTCAAAGCATTTAAAGTTTCTATTTGTTTATGTCTATTATTTCTGTTACTTTGACTATCCAATGGTCAAAGTATCTAGTTTTTATTTGTTTATGTCTATTTGTTAAACTAAAGGTTATAATTAAATTTGTGTGCGTGCGTGCGTGCGTGTATGTGTGTGTGTTTGTATATTTATTTTTATTTTAATTTTATTTTTGTTTTTTTGACGAAGCATAGGTAATATAAAAAAGTAAAGTGATTAAATATCATTAAGTATTACAAGTAGACGGATAGTAAATTGAAATGAAATTTTCTCGTTATGTACTTTTTGAAAGATACCATTTGCACTATCGCATACACTAAAAACTTCGTTATTTGCAGTGTAATCTCTATTATAGTATAGGTTTTAGATTCTCGTATTCGCCAATTTTTTTATCTTTACCTGCTAAAACATTTACAAGTTGGCGAAATTTTCAATTTTTAGGTATTATTAACATTTATTCCAGACTTAGGAAATTTGGGATCAAACAGTTTGAGAATTATTTACGTACACCACATTCGCACGATGGCTTTATTTCCTAGTTTTTATCTTATTTTTTTCTCTTATTTAATAATTATTTGTTTATTTCATTATGTATTTAATTCATTTCTTAAAATTATTTTTAATAAAAGTTTTACTATAGTTTAGGGAAAATCCCTGTTTCGATATTTCTCAGTCAGGGTATTAATACTGCCTCCTAAACCGGAACCTTACCAAAAATTTTTGGACAATATTGATGAAGAACACAAAGTGACGGTTTTTACTGATGGCTCAAAATGTGAATCAAGTGTTGGGTCGGTGTTTTTCGTATATAATATTGAAATAGAAGTCAAAATAGGTTTCCACAGAATTGGCGTTTTCTATTCTGTATTTCAGGCAGAACTCATTGCCATCAGGGGAGCCATCAAATGGTTGACATCAATACTTATTCTCATAAGTGAAAGTGTATCGTCACCTCAATTTGTGAAAATTTGTCACACGTTAATAAGTGATAAAAAGTGTTATTTTCTAGTGACTCCATGAGCGTTATACTCACCATAAATCATTTTGAAAACACACATCCAACTGTCGTCGAAGTTAGGAATCTAATCAAAATTATAGAAAATTACATTAGAATTGATTTCAAATGGACTAAAGGGCACTCAAGAATAGTTGAGAACGAAAAAGTAGATTAGTCGGCAGAAGAGGCCTCAAACTTATCAATAAGTGTGTCAGTGTACGAGTTGATGGAGCTTCATTTATCAAAAAACAATTGAGAACTAAATTTTCGAATGAGTAGAAGAGTCAGTGGCTTAAAACAGAAAAGGGTTCGCACACAAAACTGTTCTTCCTTCAGTGCATATGAGAATGAGAATCAAATACTTTGCCAAACTTTACCAGAGCTCAGTTCATCTCTAGTCACAACCACTTCAACTCATATTTAGTGACCATTTGAGTGACCACTGGATGTATGAATGCGAAGGTGCTTTTGAATCGCCTCTTCATCTAATCTATAATTGTGATTAACATCTGATAAATAGACAAAATCTCATCAATGAAGTGATACGACTGTGCCTAAATTGTCCGATAAGACCAAATCTATTAATATAAAGCAAGCATATATTCATAGAATTCAGATCATTTCTAAACTATCTATAATTCTACTCCATTACTCTATATTTATGTATATATATCAAGATTATTATTACTTAACCTTAGAAACATTCAATATTTTAAAAAATTTACAATTATCAAAACATAGCTTTAAAAAGTATAACTATAGCATATATTAATCAAAATGTACCTAAATTTGTAAACTATAAATAAAAACCGTACGTAATATCTGCGTATTACAGGTAGTGATATACAGACAAAACCTAATAAAAATACTATGGTTAACTTGATTTGTCAATGCATTTAGAACTTTATAGCAGTTAGGTTACGATTCATTTTCTGGGGACCGTCTTTTTCCAGGTTTCATTTTCTAGGTTCTTGTCTATTTAGTTGAATAATATTTCAAAATATAATCTTGATTTCATACATTTAGAAAAAGAAGTAAGAAAAAGGGATAAGTCATTAATGGTTTTAAAACTAATATTTTCTCACAGATCCAATAAACTTACCATTAATTGAAATTTGGTTCTAATAAGAAATTTGAAAGTTTGAAACTTAAAGAATATTGAACGAATTCATCATAAAAATATAGCATCCGCTCTCTTGAACTCAGATGAATCCATATTTAAAAATCAAGTATTTCATATATTTATTCAACGAACTTAGCAGTTATACTATCATTAAGATTAATAAGACGAAAGACATATGAACTAAATGTTAAATATTTTCAGAACAAGGACTATAATATATAAATCAATGGATAGAAAACAGTTCAAAGGAAATAGTTTATTCTTTAAATAAGAATGTGAGAAATATTTTCAAGAACTCCAATATTTTCTAAGAATCACAAAGATTTCATTTCATACAAGTTTGCTTGACTTCGCCTTATATGTCAAGAGTTAATTTTTTGACATTTTATTGTTTAGTCCTCTCCAAGTATAATTACATGTACATGGAAATCAGGTAAACCGGTATTTAAAACTATGCTCAGTCTCACATAACATTAGGGTGACCACCTCTGACTTGCTTCATGACGGGACAAAAATATCAGGGTGGACCCTTAAATTTTAGAAAGAAATGCCGCTTTCATTAGTCATTACAAATATTTAGATTTCAAACAATACATTTTAATATTAAAACATTGAAGATTATTAGTCATGGTTGATTTTAAAGGTATATTCTTTGTTAGAAATGGCATCTTTCAAAAATTCAAAAGTAAGAAATACTGGTTTATATCAGTTATCAGTCAAGGTAGAAAAGATTAATTCTATAACTTTTGGTTTTAAATCACGGGTGTTCAAAACGTTAAACCGAGTTTCTTGATACCTTATTATTTATAAAATAAATTCAATGTTTGAATTTCTAAGAAATATTTTTCTAAATACATTTTCAAAATGAAAGTGGGAAAACGGAACAACTAATTGTCCCGTAGAGAGTGTTTTGGTCTGACGAGATTTCTGTCTTTTATCTTTAAAAAGACGGGACGAGTGGTCACCCTACATACAGTAATAGACAAAAGTTTGGAACATCAAGTTTTATTCTGTTACATTTAATTTATTTCGATGAAATTTAGGAGTAATCATAATTTATCTTTAGACTATGGACTACAAACTTTATTCAAAGTTTTAAAAAAAATCAGTAAGAGGTTTGTGATAAATCTGGTGACTTTAAAATATTGAGTTAGCCATAAGTATAGAACATTATTCATTTTTTGTTATAACTTTTAACCCATTCATGTGATCGTAATTACTTTTGCTCCTAATAACACTAATCTCACAATTCAAATGTTTTGTTGTTATTGTCAATTTCATGACAAGACTACATAATGCCTAGAAATTCAGAATTCACAGAAAAAGAAGTGATCAAAGTTTGGTCACCGTTGGATGAAGGAAAGAGACGTCAACAAATAGTCGACCAAATAGGAAGGTCACGATCAGGTGTGAATAAATTAAATAAAAAAAGAAAATTCTCGGGAGAAGAAGAAATTAGGACGACCAAATATTTTAAGTCCAAAGGATTAGAGATTTATTTTGAGTTTAGCCTCAACTCAAACTATGTCCGCCGGTCAAATAAAAGTGAAATTAAGCTCATCAGCGTCCACGAAAACGATTTCTCGGCGGAATAGTGAAAGTCCACATTTCGAGTATTCAAAAATAAAGAAAGAGCATAAGGATGCTCGTTTGCGTTGGGCCAGAAAACACATGACTTGGGACAGGGAATGGAATCAGGTCTTGTTCAGTGATGAAAAAAATTCAATCTTGATGGACCTGATGGTTGGCGATACTATTAGCACGATTTAAGCAAGAAGCCATGTACTTTTTTCAGTCGAGCCCAAGGCAGTGGCTCTGTTATGGTTTGGGCTGGATATGGCTCTCGCGGAAAAACTGAAATTGTATTTTGTATTGGTGCCCGAAATTCTACTAAGTACTAGGAAATTTCAGTGAATTTGGTTACATATGAACCCCTTATTGGTGGACCTAACTGGTTATTCCAGAAAGATAACGCGTCTAGTCACTCTTCCAAGTCCATCAAAGAGTGGCGCTAGAATAATGGGATTAAGGCCATGGATTGGCCATCACGGAGTCCATGCCTTAACCCCATTAAAACCTCTGGGGCATCTTGGCCAGAAGTGTTTACCGAGATGGACGCCAATTTTCATTTATTGAAAAATTGAAAGCCCAAATTTCAAAATGTTGGGAAGAAATTGATCCCGAAATTTTGAAAAAGTTGGTGGAATCCATGAAGAGTCGCATATTTGAAGTTATTGGAAAAAATGGATCATCAATCAACTACTAAAACTCATCTTATCATAAAAAGTTCAATTAGGTTCTATACTTTTGGCTAAACTACTTTTTATATTTTGTAATTATTGCGCAAAATGGTTAATTGATATGAGAAAGAATAAGTTTAAATTGTAGAGGGCACAAGCCTAAATCGATTAGTTTTTTAAGTTTATATATCATTATACCTAAACTAGAAATAACAGAAGAAAATGTGATGTTCTAAACTATTGTCCATTATTGTAACATAGGTTTCAACTCTATATAATCAGTTTTATTTTCCACACAATTACTTTGAGACAGAATCTCTAAATAATCTTTGTTTTATACCACATCCACATATTGTTCAGGTGTTTCGTACTAATTGCATTCAATTGTGTCGTACTCCTCTAAATAATTGCTATTCAGTTTATTGTCATTAACTATTGTTTGAGTAATTTTTCTTTCTTGTCTTCTGAAATGATAGATGAAGAATAATGCAATCACAACAAGTATCGAAATTATGATTATCAGATTAAAAACGTTCAATATCTCATCTTTAATTTCAATTGAATCGAATGTTCCAATCTTTGGTAGAGAATAATAAACAAAATTAAATATTTTTTTGTAATATACAATTATCGCACTTATTATTGAACAATACATAATAAAGAATCTTTTTCGGTTAAAATGAGTTTAATTATAGCAATACAACTCATTTTAAAACATTCAGAAGTATTAGTGAATCAAATGAAAATCAGTAGTGATTTAGATTTTGATTTACTAAATCCTCACGTAATGTTTCACAGTTTTGTTAAATAGATTTTTTAGTTCAATATTGTTTTATGTTACTTACAGATTCAATGCAATTATCAGTTTGTTTAAATGTTGGACAAACACATCGATAATGTGTTACATTTATGGGTAAACAAAGATGAGAACAATTTGAATTAAGACATCTGTTATCAGAATCTGGTTGTCGACTTTGATGAATAATACGAAAATCTGGTCTGACTCTTAAATTTCTATCAACAATATGAAAAGATTCTGATATATTACCATCATTCAGATCAATTCTACAAATAGTCTTCTGAGTTGTATTGAATTCATTACAACAATAATAGATATAATTATTAAACAGTTCGAAGCCATACATATTGTTATCTCAAATCATATTCACTGATTTAGAAATAATTTTAAAGTGATTGCCATTAAAATCCATTGAACTCAAACTATTGTACTGATAGTCAAACCAGAATAATCTTCTGAGTACAAAATTTATAGAAAGTTCGTGAACTAATCCAAGATCGCGAAATCTCAAAAGTTTTTCATCACTTCCATCTTGATTAGCTCTCATTATTCTTGAATTTCCATGACTATACGTCCGATTGAAAATAACAGAATATCAACGATTCATTTGGGTGCACATTGAAGCTACTAATCTGTCGTTCAGTTTCTAAAACCTTAACCAGTATATCCATGTGTTTGATATTCGATACAAAAACTGCATAATCATAAACATGATATATCAAGTTATGAATCCAATCAAAAGTTAAGTAATGAATTATTTCAGTTTTATCTAACTGTGCGGTAGTATTAATAAATGAATCATGACTGTCATTCAATGGGGTGACATAAATAGCATAATCTCGACCTATCATTGTCGACCATATTATGAAATTTCCTTTTAGACTATAGTTGTAGTATAAAATTTTACTATTATTTCACATAACTTCTGAACCATTGACAAGTCGAGAATCTGAAATTTTATCAGTTATGAAATTTGTGAACTTATGTGTAAATAATCCTGATTTGCTGTTCTGTTGACCATAACTCGCGGAATATAAAGCTAATGCTTCTGTGTTTTTCTGGTTCTATAATATCATGGAAATTAATTTTTCCTATTAAATGGTTCTGCAATATATTATGTCTATGTAGTATGAATACTTACATATCCATCAATACAACAGATAATAGTAAACATAGAAATTAATTTTATTGTATCTAATAACTCATACATCATTATAATTTTGAGATTAGGCCCAAAATATTTTCAAAAAATCTTTATGGTTCACTGAGTAAAACTAGAATTACAAGTGGAAAATTTCTTCATTCAAATGTATGCAATTTTCGTTAAGTACTTTTGGATTACATCCTCTCTAATTTCGTGATATTGCTTGAAACTCTGCATGAAATTAAAGCTAATTTAATCTTGTTTATACTACAGATTCATGGAAAAGTTCTGGTTCAAGTTTAGTTTTAAGACCTCGAACCGGGTAATCGCAACGAAGTGCTACCATGTAACGAGAGCTATATATTAAAGCGCTATTTTAAGGAAACGTCACTAATTATCGAGGTTGGAACTAAGGAAATGAATTTCCAGCTCTTGATATATTATTTTTAGTAGTGATTTATTTAACATATTGTCTGTTTCGACATGATCCTTTAATTTCTCTGCAAATGATGATTGAATGAGAGTTTATTTTTAAAAAACTTTTCATGCAGTCAATAAATATAGCGTTATAATTAGATTCATTAAAGATTGAAGAAAAAATTACTCAGATCTCATTATTATTCATAATATATGACGTTGGGCCTTTTCTAGATGTGTTAAAATTAATATAAAATTAAATTTTCAAAAAATAATTTTATTTGTAAAAATAACAATACTTACTATTTTTTCGAAAATGTATAATGACTGAGGAGAATAAATAAAAATTCATACTTCATCAACAATAAAATTCACACTTTTAAGATAGATATCTTTTGAATTTACAAATATTGTGTAAGATAATAAAATATTAAATAAGATTAATCTAATAATTATTATGATTACTTTGAGAGAAAGGATGAATATTTTCCATCTGATATGTAAGATCTATTTATTTTCAGCCTAGTTATTAGAAATTACGCTAAAGTTGCAGGCTGTTGATATACGAAACATTTATAAAGAATCAAACATGACCAAGGTCTAGTGATCGAACGAGAAACTAATTTCAGCATTCTTCAAAATTTGGGTAGATGTAAACTACTTTTCCTGAGTCATGGCGTTTTCAATACATGTGAGTCAATTCAAAATAACGTATTTGAGATTAGAATAATAACCTCACACTTACCACTAGATTTTTTATGAAAACAACATTGAATATGTCACATGTTACACACATTTCGCACATTAGACATTATTAATTATTGAGTGACACATATTTTAATCTCTTATCGATCATACTTTTTGTTGATTTCAGTCTTAAATATCTGTTTTGCTCTACATACACATATTATTCAGGTATTTCGTGATCTTTGTATTCTGTTGTCTTGTAATTCTCAAGACAATGATATTCAATTCATTAATCATTAGCTTAATTAAATCTTGGATAAAATATCCAAAAATCTAATTCTTTCGCTATTGTCGTTGCAGTTACTCCGTCTCTCACCGCTTTATGTGTCCTGTATATTCAGCCTGACCACATCTCTTTCGCCAATTCCTTGATCTTTTCAATAAAAACTGAATAATTACCTGGACATTCCGGAACATCAAATTTATTGCCATTTTTCAAGTAAACGTTACTTTCTATCATATTTAGTATCATTTTTAGAGGCCTTGATTAGATTTTCGTAATTTAGTACAAAATTTTTAAATTCACAGCAATTCATTGAAAAATTAACTTTTGTGCATATTTCAGCTTTAATTGTGTCCACATTTATTCGACTTCGGTCATCTTTCCAAACCTTTTTCATTGTGCTGAACACGCTTTCTAAGAAATCATTCGCTATTGGGATTGCGTAAACAGTTTCAACAAATTTTGTTAAATTTGGTAAATCTAGAGTTGACAATATTTTGCACCACTTATTAAGAGAATTCAGAGCTTTATCTTCAGAATTAAACATCATTAAAAATTGATTGAATAAACTGATTTCATTGAACATCTTGTCGCGATTCACTTTCATATTCAATACATCCAAGATTTGATTGATATTTTCATAATCAAGTTTTTCGTCCAAATTAAGGACTTTAAAATGTTTGAAATAGACGATTCAAAATTAAAATGCTTTTCTAAATAATCCAGAGCCCTGTCATAGCATTCCAATGCTTCACATTCAAAAGTCTCACGTTCAGAAACGGATATACTCTTGGGGTAATCATTAATATTAGAGCCAAAACACTTATGTTTACGTCTATTTGTCAAGTGTATTTTCAACTTCATCATTATGTCAAATATACAGTATATTCTACTTTAGCTAAAAATTAGAGTAATTACAATATATTCAAAGAGTTATAGAAAATTTTTATAAAATTAATAATTAAAAATTTTAAAATATGTAAATTATTTTGATCTCTATAATACTAATGTATTAAGAGATTGGAGTAATTTAATTTATAAGTTTATCATGACTTTTCTATCTATAATTATGTTGATTACTTGAAAAGAAATTCATACAAATATCTTATGTTAATGTCTGTAATCAAAATTGTGTTGAATTAGTAAATTCATTTCATATGATAAATATTTGCAATGAATGGACACTAATTATTAACTTGTATGAATATATCTCTATTCTTAAAAGTATTTTCTTCAACTCAACACCTCACTGACTTTTCATTCAAGTTAGCGATTAGTGTAGAAATAAAAAGTTTATGAGTTTACTTTAACAGGACAAAACATTAAAAATAGTCGAACGCATGATAGACCGGGTCTGTACAAAGGTACTGTGATATGCGCACATAGTACTAGACGCATTACACTAACATAACTTTACTAAACTCAACGAAGCAAAGAGGTGCTGGCATAGAGACACTTAGAATATTTTCAAATTCTTGACATTTAAGTTGCATATTGTACTCGTTTTATGCACGATTCTATGGAGATGTTATGAGCGAAACAATAAGAGCATTTACTTACTCTGATACCTAACGATTATCACTATCAAATTCACCATTTACATCTTAATTTAAAAACAAGTTCATATATTCAGTTATAATTATGTAGTTCATTGATAACTTTGTATTAATGTCGTTTATTATGCTCAATATATTTATTATTCAAAGTCTTGATGCATACACTGATTAATAAGTGTTGTTTATATAATTAGCTTTGATCAATCTATACTTTTCAACCACCGTGATGTATATTAATGAGTGAAAAAATATCTTATTTCTTAGAATCTTAGAAATCATCTAGAATTAAATAAAATTTCGCACTAAAAAATTTATAAGTTTGTGTACGAAACTAAGTTATATTAGTTTATTTAATATTTAAATAGAATGCAATAAGTGCATATTTGATTTAAAATACATTTTCTGGGTGCAATATTTGTTAGAAATTTTTCAACAGAAGATTTCTACCTAACTCTAACGCTACGACCGAAATCACTCTAAATATTTAAAGCTTTTACTAACAATGTGTAATTGAAATAATCCAAGGGATTTTGGAACATTTCTTTATATAAGATTTCACAGTGCTATGTCAAGTCTAGCGGATTTACAAACTATTTCCTAACAAAAGCTCTACACTTACACTGCTGTTGCTCAGCAGCTTCTAAATGTAATTTTAATCAATGCTTTCCACGTTCTATTTTAACTATGAAGTAATTACTGGTTATTACTTGATGAGTTCGTGGAATTCTAGTCATTACTTCTTATGTATTGCGCAACATAAGAGCACAGAGTTAACATGAAGCATTGAGATGTTTGAATGACTTTCACTTGTCACTTGTTAAAAGTCGGATCACAGATAGAGGCGATGCAAGATTAAAAATAATTGAATAACAGCTATAAGTCATAATAAAACCAATTTCCTCGAATTAAGTTAACACGTGATCGAAACAAATACACTACATTTGGTTAGTTTTGTAAAGAAATATTGAATTGAAAAAATTAAACCAACACTTCAGTAAGAGATCAAGTTCTACTTCGATAATAATAAATATTTGTGTGAAAAATTTCGAACTTATTCTAGTAATAATGATGTATGAGCTTTTGCGTTTGATGCAATTAATTTCTATGTTTATGATAATCGGTTGCGTTTATGAATATGTAAGTATTTATACTTTGCATAGAATGTCTGTCAGTTTTGTCAATCTATACACTCAAAAATTTAATGTTTGCAATATGAGTCTTTTAACTGCCTTAAGAAAAACTCATAGCTTATTAATAACAAATTATTACTTTAGGTTCACGCAATTATAGAGTCTTGATTTCCCTATATAACTAGAAACTCTACATTTCTATTCACATTTTTAATATTTATCATAAAATAATAGTCTTGTGGATAAAAAATATTTGTATCGATACTTTCATCTATTAGATTGAAACTGAAGTTCATCATTTATTATGTTAGCATTTTTGTTAGCAATTTGACAGTTTCAGTTCAGTCTAAGTTTAGTGTGCTTTGTAGCGATTTATAATAAATAACTTACTCTCTGGAACATTTAAAAAATTTTAAAAAGTGTGTAGATTGGTAAAATTGGTAGATATATAAGAATCGGTAAATCACCGACAGCACCTTTTTCAATAATTTTTTGAATTCCTCTATTCTGGAATAATTTTAATTGATTTAATTTTTTAGTAAATCATTAGTAGAAAACCCCTCAAAACTTTTCATAATTAAATCGTGTATTATAACATATGATATGATTTTTAAGTTTTTGATGTCTCTAGTTTTAATTTTGTATTAGCAATAATTAGGGTGACCACCCGTCCCGTTTTTGACGGGACAGTCCCATCTTTTTAAGAATAAAAGACGGAAACCCCGTCAGACCAAAAACTCTCGACGGGACAATTAGTTGTCTTGTTTTTCAACTTTCGTTTTGAAAAATGTGTATAGAAAATATTACTTGGAAATTCAAACATTGAGTTTATTTTACAAATGATAAGGGATTAAGAAGTCCAGTTTAATATTTTGAACACCTGTGGTTTAAAACCAAAAGTTATTGAATTAATCTTTTCTGTCATGACTTATATCTGATTTAAACCAGTATTTTTTACTTTTGAAAGATGCCATTTCTAACAGTAGATATACCTTACAAATCAAACATGACTAATATTTTTCAATGTTTTAATATTAAAATGTATTATTTGAAAACTAAATATTTGTAATAACTAATAAAAGCGGTATTTTTCTTTTTAAAAATTTAAGGGTCCCCCCTTCCGTACTTTTGTCCCGTCATGAGACAAGCCAGAGGTGGTCACCCTAGCAATAATACAAATCTAATATCTTTCATTTCAAATGAAAAGAGCCTCCATTTCAAACTTAAAACAGCGTTTGCGCCACTAGTCACAGTAAATGTTGAAAGATCTTTCGCGAGATTCAAAAGAATGCAAGAAATTCGTCCAAACATTACCGTTAGTAACAGGGAAATGTTGAATATTATTGGATATAATAATAGTAATAAACATTTTGACTAGTTTTGCATTTTTTATACTTAATTTTCATTGATTATCAATAAACTTTGGATTTTTTCTGCACTTTTTTTGCACCGTTTTATCAGTTTTCAGGCACCGAATCACCCCCCACCGTTTCACCAAAATTTTTGCACCGAATTTCCGGTTCTTATAGATATATAACCAAATGTTTCTTAAAATTTATTATTTTTATACATTACTTAACCAGGAAAACACTGGGGCATTTGTTTTATATCCAGCTAGTTATGATCAACAGAACAACAAATCTGGATTATTCATAACTAAGTTCACAAACTTCATGACTGATAAAATCTCAGATTCTCAACTTGTCAATGATTCAGAAGTTATGTCAAATAATAGTAAAATTTTATACTACAACTATAGTCTAAAAGGAAATTTCATAATATGGTCAACAATGATAGGTCGAGATTATGCTATTTATGTCACCCCATTGAATGACAGTCATGATTCATTTATTAATACTACTACACAATTAGTTAAAACTAAAATAAGTCATTACTTTACTTTTGATTGGGTTCATAACTTGATATATCGTGTCTATGATTATGCAGTTTTTGTATCGAATATCAAACACATGGATATACTGGTTAAGGTTTTAGAAACTGAACGACAGATTAGTAGCTTCAATGTGCACCCAAAGGAGTCACTGATATTCTGGTCGGAATATTCTAATATTTATAATGAGACGTATAGTTATGGAAATTCAAGAATAATGAGAGCAAATCAAGACGGCAGTAATAAAAATCTTTTGAGACTTCACGACCTTGGGTTGGTCTTTGATGTTTCTATAGATTTTATATCCAGAAGATTATTCTGGTTTGACTATTTGTCAAATAATTTGGGTTCAATGGATTTTAATGGTGACCACTTTAGAGTTATTTCTGAATCAGTGAATATGTTTATGGACAATTATGTCTATGGCTTCGATCTGTTTAATAATTATATCTATTATTGTTGTAATGAATTCAATACAACTCAGAAGACTATTTGTAGAATTGATCTGAATGATGGTAATATATCAGAATCTTTTCATATTGTTGATAGAAATTTAAGAGTCAGACCAGATTTTCGTATTATTCATCAAAGTCGACAACCAGATTCTGATAACAGATGTCTTAATTCAAATTGTTCTCATCTTTGTTTACCCATAAATGTAACACATTATCGATGTGTTTGTCCAACATTTAAACAAACTGATAATTGCATTGAATCTGTAAGTAACATAAAACAATATTGAACTAAAAAATCTATTTAACAAAACTGTGAAACATTACGTGAGGATTTAGTAAATCAAAATCTAAATCACTACTGATTTTCATTTGATTCACTAATACTTCTGAATGTTTTAAAATGAGTTGTATTGCTATAATTAAACTCATTTTAACCGAAAAAGATTCTTTATTATGTATTGTTCAATAATAAGTGCGATAATTGTATATTACAAAAAAATATTTAATTTTGTTTATTATTCTCTACCAAAGATTGGAACATTCAATTCGATTGAAGGCAATGACCTGCAATTAAACGTCTCTAATCATCAATACTCTTTACTATTGCATTGTATGTTATCTATTATTAGAGTAGACATGATAAAAAGATATAATTACTAATGCATAACTATTTGAATTATAGAATATAATAAGCACGAAGCACCTGAATAATATGCAAATGTGGTAAAAGTACAGATTATTTAGAAGTGGAGCTGATAAATCCTATTTTAGAAAGCATCGGATAAGTAGTGAAAACGTCGTGATTCTTAACAAATAATATATGAACTTATCACAAGCAATTTTCTTATATAATAAAGAATAAATTATTTTCGTTTGAATATTATTTCATCTGTTGATTTATACTTTATAATTTCTATTCTGAAAAATTTTACTTTCAGTTCATTCGATTTTTTATATTTTATCAAAGTAGGTATTAATGATTACAAAACAGTTACAAATGCACATAAGTTAGCTTTGAGCTGTGCTGCGCTTCGAAGTCAATTTGCCCTACCTATGAGCTTGTAAGTTCTAACTTGAAGTCCAGGGGCCACATTCTCGAACGATTGCAAATTGCAAAACATAAGGCGATTGCAAATAATTGACTGCAAACCATCCGTTCTTACTGTACATTTTTGCAAAGTTTCCAGAATGCAGTCCCAGTTTTAATAAATAGAAGTGCAGCTCGGATTCAAACTAGGGTGACCAACTTAAGAAGGCTTCAAATCTTGACATAAAAACATAAATTGGGAACCCTTATACATACAGTATTAATATATTGAGCTTCATTCAAATTACATTATTATTTAAGTAAAGAATATTTTTAAAAACTTTCAATTATTCAGAAATAATTTTTAGTTCACTTTTATATTTCACAAAACAACGGAACTTAAGCACAGATGTGATTAATCTATTTTCTTTTAAAGCTCATATATAATAAAAATCTTTTACTATTCTTTCTTTTATCACTAAATATTAGGATTTTACCTATTTTTAAAGAGTCGGTATTTTAATCTGTTGAAAGATTTCAAATATCTGCTATTTATATGATTTTATGAGTTTCAAATCTGTAATCTTGACATTTTCCTATTTATACCAAATCTTGTCTTGACCCTTGACAAGGGTCACAAACCTTGACTGTCAAGGCGAAATCTTGAATGGTCACCCTAATTCAAGCTCAGTAAAAAATTATTATGAAAATCATTTACAATTAATCTTATAATAGTTGATACTGCTTTACAAACTTCACACTTAATCTTTTTTTATTGAGCTTCTATTGTAATTTATGCTATGCTAATGTGCATCATATTCAACACATAAGTCGCATTCACAGCTATGGAGGCATATATAATCGCAGCTCAGATGTACAGCAACACATGGTTATTTTGAACTACTGAGCTTCTTACTCAGATTCTGGGAATTATGTACGCCTATAAAAAAGTTTAATAACTAGTCAAGAAACTTGATTATTATTTTATTATCAAGCAAACTGATCTTAATTCAATAGATTTTAAATTTCCTGATAAGTTTTATAAAAATTCTTCAAATTTAGCGCCTTGCGAGAAACAAAATCTACAAATGGGTAAATAAATTTTGAGCTCAAATTTTCGATATTACCACTTGAAAAATGAAATCTTTAAAGTACGAGATAAATCTTCTTCCGCACGTTAGTTTTATCGGTTACTCCTTGAGATTGAGTGGCAATTAAAAGATTATTAAAAATAGCTCAGTTCTAACAGATTTTCAAATATGGAACTCATATGAATCGAGGACTGCTTGAAATCTAAATTAAAACACTTAAGACAAACGAATTTATGCTCATAATGTGATTTGGATCGTTTGACAAATTAGAGGAAAATATTCCTAAAATATTCAATATTTTGAACAGTAATCTACTCATAATACACAGAGGAGTATTAATAGAATTTCGAGAATATACGCGCTTCGATGAACTTTTAAATAATGATTTGATTTTAAATGGTTTTGATGCTTTTTTATAGAATAGACAGGTTATTATATTTTTGGAATTATTATAGCTTCGTTGTAACCAAACTATTAATATATATTTTTATTTTTATTAGTCAGGGAATGATTTTGATAATAAGATCAATCAGCTATTCATAGAGAGGCTTTTCGTTTTTCTCATCACTTCCTCAATTATAAAAATTTTAATTTTGAAATAAAAATTTTTAATTTTTCATTAAAGTTTTGTTTTTGCTCAAATATGACTAAAGAAGAATGGAAAAAAATCTTCAAAAGTTGATTATTCCTTAATGAAATCTTATTCAATTTAGATTAATTTTACAGATTTTACGAATAATAAGTTTTATGAAAATTTTAATTCACTCATTTTCATTAAGTATTGAAATTTTGAAAAAAAAACTTATGCTTTACTGAAGTCTTTATTAATTTTCATCATCATTATAAAAAGGCTTGTATGTTAAACTATGAGCACATCTTTTTTCATATAATACAATAAGAATCTTCAGCTGAATCTTAGTTGAGATTTCGAGTTTTTGGAGACTGCAAATTACTTTCTTTCATTTAGCAAAATAGCTTAAGGATGAATTAATGCTTAATAGAAGTCACTTTTAAATTGAGGCTGTTTATCGTAATTAAAATTTTTCTATCTTATCATCAATAATTTTTTCTTGGCACGGAAAACTATTATTTGTATATTCAATGCTATAATTTATTAAGAATACAAAATGTTTAATTGAATACTGTTAATACGAATGAAACACAAAATATCAATCATTCAAAGCTAGAAAATATTTAGGATATAAGTTTAGTCCTACACGTTTCTCATAATATGGAGTCATCCTTAATAAAGTTTAAAACAAATATTCTTATAATCTGAAGATAAAAAGAATTAAAATTTTTGTGGTTTGAGTGAACCGTCTTTCAGATGCAATAATTGCTTTATTGGTATTTATTTATAATAAATAACATATTTATACCTGAATGTGCTCAAATATGATTAAACGTTAGGGCGATCACCTTTGGCTTGTCTCATGATGGGACAAAAATATCAAAGGAGCCCTTACATTTTTAGAAGAAATGCCGCTTTTATTTATCATTACAAATATATGGGCGTCAAACAAAACTATTAGTTATCTTATTAATGATTGTATGAGCAGGTTAATTATCTATATCTTCGTTTAAATCAATAATTACTTAATATTTAAATTAAAACCGCCCATTATTTAAAATATAAACGAAAAAGATCTAAAGTACTGTAGTATCTTATTTACTTGTAAGGTTTACAATACACAAATCAAATTATTATACAAGATATAACAATTAAAAATAACTATAGCATACAAGTAAACTTAGTATTGTGCTCTCTCCGAGAGCTCGATCACTTACCCTCACTTAGCTCAAGTCACTCTATTTAAAGGTTTTCCTTACTCATAAACTTTATGAATGTGTTGAGTACTAATAATGACTCGCCACGTACTGCCTCATAAAGTAAATAAGTAAAAATAGTTTTATTACTAAAAAAATTTGCCCTGTATCAAAACAGTCACTGCAGTACTCTAAAAAAATAGATATGATTTTAATGTGTTATAAGAATATCTCATGAGTACTCTGATGAAATTCAGATAAGTATATCGAATTATAGTTTTACGCTGAATTATTTGTTACAATAGAAATCATTTGATTTTTTTGTAGCAACAGATAAAAAATTAATGCCGTGCTGGTGATAAATTAGTTTATTGAAAACTGGCAATCAGGTTCAGTTCACACGGGACAAGCTACTGTTAAAAATTTGTGTGATATACAAATAGAGGATGTCATTAGCATTATGTTAAATTGGACAAAATTCGCAAAATATATTACTTCTACTACAGCAAGATATTTGATGTTTCTCTAAAAGGACCTGACAAATGAAAGATAGATTTACTATAATTAAAGCTAAATAAGAGGGTAATCAAAGAAAAACTTTTTCATTCAGAATTTAGTCTCTTCATGTTCCAAGATAATAACATCATTATTTTCATTCAGATTATCATCAATATTACAATAATTTTCAGATCCGATCATATCATTCCTATTGTATTTATTGTTTGATTTTCTACTAATTTTTCTATTTTTTACCTTATAGTTAAAAATGACTGCTATAAATGCAATCATAACAAATAGTGTGAATCCTAAAACATCCAATGGTATATGAATTCCCTTAAAGTTATTCCTAACATTTTCCCCGAGAGTGTCCTTAGATTTATCTACCTTTCCATCAGTTGAAATACTTCCTAAAGAATTATTAATATTCATATTCTTCCAATGATAAGTTCTGATGTAATCAGTATATAAATAAGATGGAATAAGAGAATATTCTTCAAAAGATTGGTGAATCAAATAGTCAGGAATCAATTCAAAAACAATGGAGAACTGATCTGTGAATAACTGTTTGATGTTATAATTAGAATATCTTCTTGGTTCTAAATATTTATTAATAGTTTCGTTCCAATAAAGGTGACCATTAATTCTCCAACAAATATAGTCACGTCTCAATTCCAACGAAAACACGTTGAAATCATCTTGAATTAACCTTTTATTAAAAGGACGTTCGTAGCCTGAAAATTCCCAGGATTCCATCAATACTCAACTTTTTATTATGAGTGGATTACTGTTCAAGACATCAAATATCAATATTTTGGGATATGGATTCTCAAAAATTTTAAGCGGACTCAACCATATTGAAGGCTCAAATTCGTTTCCATTTGGTAGTTTGACTTTTATTTCAAACATACCTTGATTCCAATTTCTGTTCTCATAGAATACTTGAGAGCCTGTCAGTATAGATCTGTTGTTAAAAATCCTTCGATCAGCACTCAATCTCAAGGAACCATTGATTACATTAATGTTCCCTTCGGCAAATTTTGTCTATCCTTTTGAAAAACTGATTTTACAAATGTAAATTTAGAAAACGTGAATAAAAATTGATTTACCAATTTCTGAATTCTGTTTCATCCAAAATGTTAAATTTGAAGAATTCTCATCGAATTCATCAGAAAAATCGAGTATCCATTTATTGATACTCAGATCAGTTAATGACAAAATAACAATCAAGCATTTTGTGTATTTATTAAACATTGTACTGTAGTTTTATTACAACGTTTGATAGTACACGGAATTACATGAACTAAAAGGAAAATGATTACGAACTATGAAAAATAAATTGATGGATAATACACAATACATATGAAAATGATTTATTCTTCTGAATAAAAGTATGAAAAAATTGTTCATCAAAAGTTCAAATTTTATTTTATGAGAATCACGACGTTTTGACTACATATTCAAAGTCATCCGGAAACGGTGTTGTCGGTTTCATTTCGGAATAATTAGTCTCGACCTCAATGCAATTATTTGGAGTTGAGATTTCCGAATGATGTTCATTTGGCATCACATCCGCATATTGCTCAGGAATTTCGTAGTCATTGTATTCTATAGTCTCATAATTGTTTGAATAATCAGTGCTAAGTTTTCTGTGATATGCTATTTGCTGAGTAGTTTTTTCTTTTTCGTTTCTTTTGAAATGATTAACCAGACACAATGCGATGGAAATGAGTATAAGTTATACTGTATAACGATAAGAATAAATACTGAAGATGTGTATATAACATTGATAACGATTGATCTCTCATCATTGCTTTCAATTGAATTGATTCTCCAGACCTTAAAATGCAAAATAAACAAAATCAGTTAGCTGTTATATAGAATCATAATATTTATCATATAGTAATACATATTTAAAAGCTATAGTTTTTCAAAAGGAGTTTGAATTATAATTAATTATGTGCAGAGTATTCTCTAAAGTTAAAAATAATTGATGGAGTAATTTAGGTTAATAATTTATTTAAATACAAATGTCTTCTATTCAGCCCTTACCTTATTCTCCAGTCTCCAGCTGCAGGCTCAATATGAAGATAAAATCTTAGTATTTTGAAATTTTTCAAAATGAAAAATATAAATTTTCATAAAATATTTGTAAATCTCAAATAAAGTTTGGATTTGACTTTGAAATCGATCAAATCAAGAAAAACATTTTGATAGACTGAGAAATTATACTAAATAAGTAATTTAAAAAACTATTTAAGTTTTTCAGAAATGTTGTCGATTAATGTTTGAATTGAATTCAATTGAATAATCGAATATTTATATGAAAACGCGGCTACAATTTGGAATTTATTCTAATATCGAAGGATTGGAGAATATCTGAAGATCCCCAGTTCGATCTGAATATTTAACTTTAAAGTGGGTAAATGTTGTAAACATTCGTTTATATGCCCTAAATCATCGCAAAATATCTAAGAGACTTGTATTGAAATAGATTTATATCACGAATAGATAAGATGCAAGTGAATTTCAGAAAAACGTATAGATAGTGTGTCATTTTTATATAAACAAAGGCTAAAACAATTATAGTCAAAAAATATTTCATCCGAATCTGGTTGCTAAACATCGTCGATAAAGTAAAAATTCGTTCAGACTTTCGGTCCTTAATTTATAATGGGATAAGTTTCTGATATTGACACAGACTTGGAATTCGTATTAAGTCCATAATAAACAATGATAGACATTAAGTAAATACATCGAAACCGTATATGTTGTGAATGCGGAATCTTTAAAATTTCTGTATCTTACAAATATTGTGTTCAGTTTCTTTTGTGCTGTTTAGGTGATGGAAAGGAGAGAGAGAAGCTGTATTTCTTAATTGAGCACAACTGCGGAATTTTTTTGAGAGTTTTTATGGTTATTTTTGCAATATAGAGCCATTAGTACTGGGAAGCTTGGGTTAACAGATTAGTGGAAATATTTCATGTGCTGCAATTAAAGATAACACATGAAAACCAATCGAAAAAGTTGGGTAGCCAGCGGTCAACAAAGTTCGGCGGATCGTCTAAAGTCTGGCAACCAGGAATTAGCTTCATTTTAAATAAACGGATAATCTTTGACATATTTAACCATAATTGAGCATGATAATATTGTAATAGTGACTATTGTGCAGTAGTGATCACTGAGCGTCTTCTATAAAAGTTTTTAAAAGTGATATCGAGTCATGTTCAATAGAACTATTCTATCACTATTTTTAGTTATTACAAGTTATTTATTCACGAATTGAGCTATATACATATTTTATAATGCTTTTCAATGGCTTTGATATGTATTATGATTTTTATTATGATTTTATCAGCAAGTCTTCACTTTAATTGTCTTTCAAATAATTTGTTTTCTAAATCGATTAATAGTCATTTTCACAATTTTAAGAGCAACTTATTGAGAATATATGAAATTTTTTATATTATTGAAAAGTATTTGATCAAATAATTTTATTTTACTAGGATAAAATAATTTGATACTAACGAGTGTAAACAAATTATTGATACTAAACTTTAAGTGTGTAAAACTTTTACGTATGAACGAATTCGGAGAAACTAAATGCACTACAGGATTCTATATCAAATATCTGATAAAATAAGTATAAATACGCGACTTCCAAACAAAGAGTGTTTATAAAAACATCAAAACAAAAAGAGTTTCGCAATCGAGTCGAAAACTTTACTTAAATTGCACAAATCGTGACAAAACTGAAACAGTAAGACACTACAAACGTGAAAAAAGGACCACAAAATTATTTACCGAATTATAGAAGAGTTTGAAATACAAATACAACGGAACACAAATGTAGCGCTGGGCGCAAGCCTAAAATATCTACCTTGTCGATAGTAAGTGTCTTTGTAATCAAAACATTTTCTTGAGGCACTTTGATTTTCTTCTTTAGAGGAAAAATTTTTAGGTTTACGTCCAGCACCAAGTTTAAATTTCGTTGTATTTGTGTATTCAAACTTTTCAATAATTAGGTGAATAATTTTGGGGTACTTTTTTCACGTGTGAAATGTTTTACTGTTTCAGTTTTGTCACGATTTGTACAATTTAAGTAAAAGTTTTCAACTCGATTGCGAAACTCTTTTTTTTAATGCCGTTTTTATAATCACTCTCTGTTTGGGACTTGTGTATTTGTACTTATTATATCAAATATTTTATATAGAATCCTGTAGTGCATTTAGTATCTCCGAATTCGCTCATACACATAAAAGCTTTACACACTTAAAGTTTAGTATCAATAATTCGTCTTCACCCGTTAATAGGTAAAATAATAAATGCGTCTCGGCTTATATTTAATGCATCTTGTCAGTTATTTACAAGTTGAAATCTCAAATTCTGTTAGTCATGAAGCTTATCGGCTTATTTTTGAATAAAATATATGGATTATAAGTTAGAGAATATAGAATGAATGTTACAGTTTTTTCAGTTACTGTAATAAAACTAATAATTATTTTTCTAGTTTAAAGGGCTTTGCAATGAGCTTTGAGAAAGTTCTAAAAGCCTACAAAACGTTAAAACTTACATATTCATCGTTGTAACGAATAATAGTAGATTTACAAATTGATTCAAAAACTCACATCATTACTATAAAAGTAATTTGAAATTTCCATAATAATCTTAATGATCATGAGAATAAAATTAGAATTATAAGCGCAGAGGTTTTTCATTCAAGGATATGAAAATCTCTGACTATTTTTCAGCAATATTCGCAATGATTTTCTAATATTTTTTCATTGTATCGCTACATTAAAGTTAATGTAATCTTGTATTCAATACACATTCAGAAAATATACCCAACATTTTCATAACATTCACGACATTAGGAGTATGATATTTTATAATAATAATGAAATTTTTATTCTTAGACCTCTGGAACTATTCAAAACCCATAACTTTTCGAAGGACTCTAATAATAATACTGATCCAAATAATGACCACTAACTAGAAAGAGATGACCCACAAAGCATAAATGTGAACAATAAAAATTTCTTGAGTTTAGACCAATTTATATAAAAGGAGTGTAAATTAACTGGGAGAGGGGCATTCAATTTCAAGTGCATAGAACCACTTGTTAAAATTAAACTCTTGATTTATGTACACGTGAAACTATTTTATTTTTTAACTTTATTTTAAATCTCAAATAAAATCCCTTTGTGGAATTTCGGGCTTCGTCTTCACAATATTCAACTAAATAAATAAATTCTATAGAAAATTAAATTTTATTAATGACTTACAGTTTCTCGACAAGCCTCAATTTGTTCGAAAGCTGGACAGACACATCGATAATGAGTCAAATTTATTGGAAGACATAAATGTGAACAGTTCGCATTAAGACATCTATCAATGCCTTCAGGCTGTCGTGTTTTGTGTATGAACCGAAACTCTTGCCCTAATTCGTAATTTTGATTTTTAAAATCAATATATTCCGAAAACTCATACAGTTTGATATCAAATTTAAAAATTTTCGGATTATTATCTTTCGATGAGTTACAATACAAATATACAAATTGATCGAATAAATCGAAACCTCCATAAAGGTTATTAAGTCTAATGTTGGTTGGTGCAGTTATTTTCTCAAATACTTTTCCATTGAAATCAATTGATCCGATACTATTGGACTGAATATCAAACCAGTAAATAGTTTTCATAACAAAATCAATGGTCATTTCTACAATTCTTCCCAGAAAAAAGTCTTTTAATGGTTTGATATCACTTCCGTCCTGATTAGCTCTCATTATTCTGGTGTAAGCACACCGGAAATTTTGAGAAGCAGACATGTAATATTCTGACCAAAATATTAAAGAATCAATCGGGTTCACAATAGCGCTCATTATATTTCTATCTGACTTCAAAACTTCATGGGTTTTATCCATTTGACTGATATGTCCAACAAGAACTTCATGAACAAAGATATGATATACCAAATTATGGACCCAATCAAAACTAAAGCGATACACCTGATGAGACATCCATATTTTTGTTGGATTTGATGGAATAGAATCTGTTAAACTACTAATCATATGGCTATTAAATGGTGTTTTGTGTAGTGAAGATCCGTTAATGGTTGATGTTACCCATAAAATAAAATTTTCTTTCAAGCTGTAATTTATTTGATATATATTGCTTGTGTTGACATATTGTTTCGATTCCTTTATAAATGATGTTTGATTGAAGTTCTGTTTCCAGAAATTACTTATTTCATCAATGAATAAAGCGTTATAACGGGATTCATCAAACTTTGCTGAAAATATTACTGAGGGCTCATTATTAGCTATAATTTCTGATGTGTTCTGTTTTTTGAAAATGTGTTGAAATAAAAGTGAGACTAGGTTTTTGTAGAACAGTTTTATTTGAAACAAAATAATAATAAAGACAATACTTACGTTTTGTTTCGAAGATTTACAATGAACGAACAAAATGATAAAAAGTAATTCATACTTCATATTTTACAATAGAATTTAAACTCTTTAAAGAGTTGATTATTTAATTTGATAAATATGATACTTTAACAAATAAATATTATATATGATATAACCAAATTTCAAATAAGATTAACTAAGTTGTAAAATATGATTGTATCGATAGAACATCTGAATAGTTTCAATATGATATGTAACACACTGTTTATTTTCAGGTTAATTATTAAATATTTATGTTGTATTTTTATAAGATGCTGATATAGAAAATATTTATAAAGAATCTAACTTCACAAAGGTCTAATGTTCCCGGAGTTATAGTTTGCACGATTCCTGAAAACTAGATGGGATGTGAATTCCTTCTTGATGTTTACTTGTAAATGTTCAGTTTACTTGTTCAGTCACACTCTTTGTCAGTTTCCTCCTGAATAATTAGTTTGACTTCAAATGCCATTATTTGGCGTCATCGTCGGTATTAATGTGTCGGAAAAGTTAGATAGGGTCTAGATTACATTTTATTATACAAAGGGATTGGCGATGATGATTCAAGCAGGATATGAAATTCCTAAAATTATTGTTAATAAAATGGGTTTTTGAAGATTTGGCCAAAAACTTCAGGAAATGAGTATTTACTTAAATCGACTTTGAGTGAACACAGACCCATTTCAAAACAAGACTTAAGAGTTGTGCGTAAACTTAAGTTTATAGGTTAGACTTTTGTAAACTAAAACTAGTATACTACCGAATTTTTAAAAGTGTATTTCGTAACTGCTGTATTTATTTTAATAAAACTATTCGATAGAAACAATAACTAGGGTGACTACTCCTGGCTTGTCTCATGACGGGATAAAAGTATCAAAGGGGTCCTTACATTTTTAGAAGGAAATGCCGCTTTTATTAGTCATTACAAATATTTAATTGTCAAACAATACATTCTAATATTAAAACATTGAAGGTTATTAGTCACGATTGGTTTTGAAGGTATATTTTTGTTAGAATTGGCATCTTTCTAAGGTTATTCAAAAGTAAGAAATGCTAGTTTATATCAGATATAAGTCAAAGTAGAAAAGATTAATTCAATAACTTTTGGTTTTAAGCCATAGGTATTCAAAAATTAAACTGGGTTTCTTTATTTCTTATCGTTTGTGAAATACATTCAATGTTTGAATTTCTAAGAAATATTTTCTAGCACATTTTTCAAAATGAGAGTTGACAAACGGGATAACTAATTGTCCTGTCGAAATTTTTTGGTCTGGAGGGGTTTCTGTCTTTTATCTTTAAAAAGACGGGTTATCCCATCAAAAATGGGACCGGTGGTCACCCTAACAGTAACTCACTTTTTATTCGACTTGAAGATTCGACAACTATGTAGTCTTTGAAGCAAATTCTTATGATTAAAAAATATACTAATAATCACGCGCATTTGATTTGTGAAAAAGACAAAATATTCCAGCCAAACATTTTTTCTCTAGAAAGCCTCGAAATGAAAATTATTAATTTAAGTGTACTAATGGCTTGGTTCTATAACTAAACTAAAAGAGCATTTCTAGTATATGGCTATAAATATTAATACACATTTTAAAAATATTACAATTGATCCAAAAATATAAATGAATAGATAATTATAGTAATAATAGATAATCAATAGTTTTTATCAAATCTTATATTTAAGTATCTAAATACCAATTAATGAGTAAAAATTTCACTTATCTCAACTCTATGTATACTATTTGATTCAATGAAGAGACACTCTTAAAAATTATTTCTAAAAATGTTTTGAAAAGGCCGGAACTGAAATGAAAGATGCAGTATTAGTGATGAGTCATAACTGGAATGCGTTCTTTTCGGGAGAAAAACTGATATTTTCGACTCGGGAATCATGGGTAAATAAGAGTGATTTTCGGAGAAATTCAGAAGAAAGTTAGATATATTTTTGAACATTTTTTTTGTTTCAAAAACTTGATAGCAAAACATTAAGAATGAATACTAAAGTATAGAAGAAATTGAATAGAAGTATTAATTAAAAATAAGAAAACTATTGAAATGAATTGCAAGATCTTTTACTAAACAGTTTTAATTCTAAGGAGAAATCATTGCAAAAGTGAAGAAAAAATTGCAGAAAGTATGCATTTATATGAAACAGTGGGACAATTGGATCTAAAAATTTATATAATGCCTGGAAATCAAGTTTAAGCACTGACTTTGAACTTTAATACCATTAAAGCCATGAATTGGTCAATGATGATTAAGGGTGCAACTCGTAGGCCATTTATCTGTTTACATGAGTTTGTTGTATGTTTTTGGCCATAAATTGAAATTAAGATAATGAAAGTGCCTGAAAGGCAGGCCATCGTCGATAGAGTTGTCCATTTCTATGTAGAAATTAGTGGCTGCGATAAGTATCGAACTGTGAAGCAGTTCGAAGAGGAGAGCCTTAAGAGGCGGACATTGTATGGCATCATTCAGAGGTATGAGACAAGAGGCTCATCAAATTTTCGGCCCAAAACTGGGCACCCGGTGACTGTGGCCACACCTCAACTCACGAGAAAAGTTGCCAAAAAACTTTTGACGAAAAACCTCCCGGAAAGCAAAATCGGGCCACAGTTCGGGACAAACCACACAACTGTCGGGAACATTAAGAGAAGACTGGGAATAAAGACTCGCAAATGTATTGAAGCCCCGAAATACACGCACGGACAGAAAAAGAGGGCCAAAACCAATTACTGTAAGCTATACCGGCCAAAACCGATTGCGTGACCCGTAAAGCAAATGCCCCTAATGTCCCTCAGGCTCGACCTATTGAGAGATTCTGAGCATTGTGTAAGAAAAAGTATTCCGAGAGGTCAGTCCCAGCAAAAAAATCCGCGGGTTTCGCCAAATCTGGTCAGGAATTAGTCGAGAAGTCGCCAGAACTCATGCAAAGAATATTATGAAAGGCATAAAGAAAAAGCTTCGGCAGATCGGCGACCACGGGGTCTAAAATCCACTTAAGCCTAAAAACTAGTCGCATATATAATCATAATTATTGTCATAAAATTTCATAATATTTGATCAATAAATTACTGAATACTTTAATTTTTAACGCAGTGCTTAAACTTGATTTCCAGGCAATATTTCTAATAGTCAGGATTAAATATATAAAAAATAGGAACTTTTTGAAAATTTTCGTTAAAAAGTTTTATTTTCGGAAAATTCGAGAAATAGATTGATCCTATTTTAATTTAGTTAAGTATACGAATTAAATATATAAATAAGCAGATTATTAGTTAAAATATGCTATATTATGATTTATTTAATTTACTAATCTCAAGGCGAACTCAGGGCGAAAATTGACATTTTTTGTAAGTTCTCAAGTTTAGCGACAAAATGGCTTGGAAACACTATATATAAAGGCTTTCCTGAGTCTAATAGACGTTAAAGAATTCGGGAATTCCCAATATAAACGCACTAATAATCTACATTACTATCGATACTTGATTTTCTGACTAGATCAAAATTAATTGATTAAAAATACTTTTATGATTCAAAATAAGCTTCAAACTAAACCTTAAATTCAATATTAATACTTTCAATTAAATGTTTGAAACAGTTCAATCTATGATAAGTAGGTTTATCGTTGGTTCTTATAAGCAGGCTGACCACCTCTCACGTAACTCACGTGATTCTCACGTATTGAGGGGTCTGACACACGTTTCCTGCATCAGTTACTTGCGTGAGGTGGGAGTCTCACGCATTTAGAAAATTTGCTGAAACTTTAAAATATATGTTAGAAACCAATTTTAAAACAAATAATTTCGATTTATAACATAGAATGATATGAAAACATTTATGATACCAAGCGATAAACTGTAAAACAAAATACTTTTATGTAATTTTTAAGGCTGTCAAAAGTTACTGAATATGAACTTTACTTCAAAAATGTATGCGTAAAAGTTTAATGGGTGTAAAGTTGTAATCACATAAGTTTTCTGCATTTTTGTCATAAAGTGATGAAAATCTTCAATGAATATCTTCTCAAATTACAAGACAAGTCAATCAATGCAACTAATTTGTACCAAATAATTAGTGAAATGCGATCAATAATAAAAAATATAATTGAGCAGAAGCTTATTGGTGTTAAAGTAGCCGATTGTTTAAGCCAAATTTATTTGAATGAGAGACAAAATATTTTAACAACGTCTGTCGAAGCATATGACGTACTTTTGAATACTTTGATTAGTGGTTTGGTCAGAGCGGAGGTCTGCATAAAGCCTAACTTTCAGATATCATGTATTGAGTTTGCTGATCACGTTTCGAAGAATGAGGCGATATTAAAAGCTGCAAATTTGAATAAAAATACACTTTCAAATACAGTAAATTATTTGCTAATAATTGATATAATTCTCAGTAGCAAAATTTTTTATGTAACTCAAATGTTAAATTTATTGATCTCTGGAATTTCATTGAAAAACAACTTACTCCCCCCTTTGTATCAAAATTTCACGCAAGTGGCCCGAATCGAGGTGGCCAGCCTGCTTATAAGTCACTTAACATGGACCTTCGAGCTTTACAAATATAAAGTTTTAATGAAACTGAGAGATACTCTCAATATATAATTTCTTATTATTTATTCAAATAACTAATCGCACATCTTTGCCAATCGTGCAATATCTGATCACATGAAGAAAGAAGAATGTCCATTTTAGCCTCCTTTGCGCCATTGTGCTTCCTATATTATTTGATAGATCTCATCGAGTACTACAAGAATATACAACATTTGACCTCAGTTTGTACGTTCCGTTAGAAGATAAAGACTATTGAAAGTTAAGGAGATTCCCAAAAAACCCGACTATTTTTCACACCTTCAAACCGACATAACGATCATTTGTAAGCTCATAGTGGATAGAATAAACATATCTTGGCCTCAACTTGCTAAAACGTATCATTTGGACGATAGAAGACAAAGCCTATAGCTGATACTTTAACAGATATCTGAGATATGGGGGTCAATTCATATTAAATCACTCATCCTGAGTCGATGTATTAAAGTTTAGTTTCAATATTTTGAAAGGGTGCTTAGATAAAAAAATTTAATATTTTTATAAAAGATTAAAATATGTATATATTCATTTATTCATATTTAAATTGCAAATAGGGGGAAGGGGCAGGACCAACATCCCTCTATGGGGGTTGGTCCTGTGATCCGGTTGTCTACTTAGCCAGGTGGGTCATACCCTTATAAGAGGGTATGGCTGCCACTACTCTACCTAGTAGGGGAGTGGCACCACCTGGTTTGTATGCCCCAGTGCCGGGGTCCTGTTCCCAAGAGGGTTAAGGCTCTCTTTTGGGGCGAGGCAGCGTGGCTATTCGACGAAGGCCTAGTCATCCTGTGAACAGGGCTGTCCTCTGGACAGTTGCTGACTTGCCTACATTTTAATAATTTAAATCGATTATTTTAATTTTCATATTCTTTTTTATTGTTCTGTCAAATATATTAAGTTATTTATTTTGCTTCCAGTATCTTTAGTAATTGTTTTTTGTACTAATAACCGTAAAGATATACATTTTACATTTTAGTGTTTTTGCCATCTAGTGGTTAAAAGAATGTACAAACTAGGATCAAATACTATATATTCTTTTAGTACTCAATGAAATCTATCAAATGATATAGGTGGCGCAGGGGCGCAAAGGGGCTAAAATCCCTATGATTTGGGCATTCTTATTTCTTTAAAGTACTCGAAAGTTGTCTTAATAACAAAAGTTTTTCAATACGTAAAGTTCAGTTATCGATTCAGTACATTCAATACATTTAAATTTTGATTTTTTCTTCATGTTCATATATCTTTGCAGATCTTCATGTGTAACTCCTTAGTTTTTCAGCAGATCTTTCAATTTCCTAAAGATACTCTTTGGGACAAAATAATTTATTAGAACGTAATAGTTTTATTTTTTAAGCGAAAGATTTCATATTTTATTTATTGGTATTGTATTTTTTACTTGTTTCGAAGAACAAATTGATTATCATTTGATACTAAAGTTTTAAAATCATTACGTATTTGCTATAAAACCCTTATTTTCTTTGGTTCTCCGGCATAAAATCGAATTAAAAATATCTAATGAAGAAAGATCGAATCAATATCGAAAATAAAAAGATTGGATGCAACATAAGACCGAATACAGTATATTTTTAAATAAAAATTTATCTTATTTATATATTATACACTTATTTTCAATTAAATTGAATTTTTAAGTGGGACGGTTAAAGCGCAAAATAACGAACACTTAGGGAGTAAAATTTGTTGTTCGTTATAACATGCTTTATGATATATCGAAAGTTGGCAACTTTTAGGGCGTTTGAGTAATAATGTCAATACAATAAATAGAATTACCTACTAAATATCCAGTTACTTTCGTCTATATATTTTTCTTAAAGACATTAAGATACGAAATTTTCTTTTCTATAAAATGGAAGATTTCGGGGACATTTTCTTTGAAATTATTAGTTTTAAAGCATTTAAAAATCAGAATATTATATCAGTCTAAAGTTGAAAACTTGATTTTAATATTTTAATATTTGTGAAAGCTATATAAAAAATATACTATATATCGAATGTATGCAAACTTCATTATACCTAAAATATGTTTGCTATATCGAAATGTCTTTTATATCGAGCTTCTACTGTACTTCGTCAAAGATTCGAATATATTTTCTTACGTACGAAATTATATAAATTTAATCTATCATTTAATATTTTTCTGTATAAAAATTATAAACTTGATTAGTTCGAACTAAAAAGATTCGCTCTAATAATTTATTTTTAACTTTTGATATATATTTGACCCTATTCTGCATTCAATCGTATATCGCATTTGATCTTATGTCGTAATACCATTTGTTTTGCTTAACCTTTTGACAATTTCAGTGAAGCCCTCAAGTATAAAAGCTTAAAGTTTTCTCGGTTATGACGTTTCATAAATATATCCAATGATACACTCTTTAATTTTATTAAATATACCCTTAAAATATTATAAATTCCACTCCGACACATTTGCATCTCAAAGAATAAAACTTTCTTTCGATGAGACTCGGAAGAGAGTTTTGGTAATATACGTGCTATTGCGGAACATTTGGCAATGCTATGATCAGAGTACTATTATTGATAACTTCACATACTGATTCATATGACAAAAACTTATTGTTATTAAAACCACAGATAATAAATCGAGACAATCGCTATGTTTTTATCAAAATTACCAGCTTTTGATGATTTATCTCCTAATTATAAATTTATTAATAAATTGTTTGAGGTGATAGCAAAAGCCTGAAATGAGTTTATATATAGCGTCATTTTTCTTTAATGAAAGTAACCATATTTTTGCTTGAAAGAACGTGCAAGAGTAATTTTCACAATGCTATAACTTATCCAAGTTTTTGTTTATAATTGGTTTGAATGAGATTTGTTTATATATAAATGGAGATCAATATAGATTTCAATAATTATTTTAAGCTACAACTATTGATAAATAAAGCGACAGTTGTATTGAGACATATTTTTATGAAGAGATGGAAACAAATGAGTGGGAACGAATGGATAAACTCACAAGAATATGGAAAAGAATTCATTAATGGAAAGGGACATAAAACATATCAATCAGTCGGAAATATGCAGCGAAGATGTCTAGAAAGTGGAGATCTGAACAAATGTGATCTTAACCTAATCGCTAATATGTTAAGAACTGTTGAATTCAGTATTCCTGGACCACAAAATGAAGAGTTTCAGAAAGAGATAAAGAAAGAGAATGATAAAATCAAAATATTGACTGAAATTAGAAATAAATGGGCTCATAATCCAAACATGAAGATAAATGACGATGAATTTAGTGAACTATGGAATGAAACAGTTCTTATTCTGGTTTCATTTGGAGAATCAGAAGAAGAGTTAGAACTTATGAAGGCTAGTTCGACAGTTGATCAAATCAATAAAACTGAAATCAGTGAAGAAAACAGAGCTAAAGCTAAACAATTGAAAGAAATAGGTAAAACTCTTTTGTTTAAAACACGAAAATTAGTGTAGATTCAGTAAAAATCAATTAGTTAATAAAGAATTGTATTTTTCATGAGTAGGTAATGTTCTTTTCAAAAACAAGAAATTTACTGAAGCTATTGATAAATACACAGAAGCACTGGCACTTTCAGGCATAAGCAGTCAAGATATGGCTATTTTGTATTCAAATCGATCAACCGCCTATCTTAGTTTAAATAAGAATGAAATTGGTGTCAAATCAATTTCAATAAACATCACTACTGACCACAGTGACTTTAGATATTTGGCTCTATTAGACGCTAAACAGTCTTTAGAGTTGAGTCCGTTTTGGTGGAGAGCATACTATCGAATTGGTTGTGCTTATCAAGCATTGAATAAGTATTCAAAAGCTATTCACCACTTCAACAGAGCGCTAGCTATAGAACCAACTAATGAAGAAATCAAAACTGTAAGAGACTTGTGTAGATTGAAATTAGGACGAGAAATGCGTTTCGAACATTTGGATAAGAGATTTTACCCACAATCAACTGCTGAATGTTTGGAGAAACTCAATGAAACTGGTTTTAGCATCACAGCTGATATGCTTGAAGAAATGGAAAAAATGTTGATAGAAGAAAATGATCCGGCTGCTGATGTGATTCGTGCACATAGATATAAGGATGGTATCGATAGTGTTAAACAAGACTATGAAATGGCCGCAAAATACTATGGAAAGGCTGCAAATAAAGGAAATGCAGAGGCGATATATAATCTAGCGCTTTTGACAAACAGAGGATTAGGTGTGGAACTAGATCACAAATTAGCGATTAAACTATTAGAAAAAGCTGCTAAAGAACCGCCAAAGATTCACAATTTGGCTAATATAGGTGTTATGGAAGCACAGCACACGTTAGGCCTGTACTATGAAGAAGGTGTTGGAGTTTCCAAAGATCCAGTAATGGCAATGTATTGGTATTTGAAAGCTTCTGAAAACGGATCAGCCAATTCTGCCAATAACATTGGGCTTATGTATATGAATGGTAAAGGGGTTGAAGTAGACCTCATAAAAGCGGAGCAATATCTTAATTTAGCCGCTTCTCGAAGAGATCCAAACGCTATGGAAAACTTAGCATATTATTACTTAAGAACTGGAGACATAGAAACTGCTCGCATTTGGTATAAGATAGCCATAGAAAATGGTAACAGACACGCGGAACTATTCGAACAGGACTTCGAAGAATCTGCTGCAGACATTGAGAAGGATAAAAATCTTCAGCTTATTTCGAAATTTGAATCTGAGAATGGACTCAATTCTGATGGTTTGACAGTAAAAAAACGCTTAAAACGATTGATGACTTATAATGCTCCTCATGGAGTGAAAGAAATAATGAAAGATTTGTTTGAATTTGTCTCAAATCGAAAGTCAGCAAAACTACCTTTGGAATTATCATATAGATTTCCCAAATATGATTTTTCAACAATTAATGAATACACAGAAAAAGGATCATTAACTGCACAAAAAATGAGAACTGCTTCAAATTATTTCATGTTTGCAATGCTTACTTTGCTAGAGATACACGAATCCAAATTAGAATCAGAAGAAATGCGTAACAATTTTGTACAAAACTTCGCCAATTCTGTACGCATTGAAGAAATTGTGGCAAATATTCCTCTGAATTTTAAGGCAAAAGCTGTGGAGTTGGTCATTGAAATATTGAAGAAAGAGAGAAAATCTAAATCCCAATCAGATATTGATGCACGTGTTTGTTATGCTCACTTACACGCAAACTCGTTGGATGAAACAATTGATTTTCTCAAAGAATGCCAAAAGAAATATCCAGATGAACCGTTCTTCTATCGTATTTGTGGCTGTTTGTATGGCTTCAATAAAAATTACAGTAAAGGCTTGATTGAGTTAAATAAAGCTCTCATTCTCTCGCCAGATGATTTTGAAATTATGTATAATAGGGCAGCAATGATGAGATTGGATAAGAAAAGTGACTTTAATGACAAAATTGATGCATATTTGGGTTTCTTAGATGTTGCTCCAAAAGATCACCGAAAAGTACCAGAATCTTATTATGCGATCGCAACACTATTCTTGGTAAAAGACTCTAATATGGAAAAATAGTAAATGTTGCGAAAGTACTTCCTAAATACATTTCAGAAGTGAAGGTTTATTACGAGAAGGGCCTAGAAGCCGAAAAGATTCAGTTGCCTTTCTTTCTACCATATCAATCAAATAACAAATCAATATTAGATATTTTAATCAAAATGTCTAATTTAAAACCTGATATTAAGCTTAGATCGGATGGTACAGAAAATCCATCGAATAAGGAATCAGAAAACATCTTTAATAATGAGAAGTTAACAGATCCCAATCGTATTGAACTAATTCGGGCTCATAGAGAATATTACTCACAAATAGGAGAAATTATGAGCAAACCCAATACTTTTTCACTCAATACGACTTTACCAGCACTGAACCAACAAAAGGCACCAAAATCTATTGTAGGATTGAAGCCAATAAACTTGAAAAATATGGATCCGACTAAAGATCATGTTTATGAAGGATATGTTATGCAAATTACTTTCATTGAAGATGCCATAACTGGAACTTATTCCATAGTAACTTTAATTGAAGATGAAAACGGTGACACTCAGAGATGTTTTATATATAACTTTGAACATGAAACCAATGACTCAATAGTACAAAAAACTTATGGATTTGGATGTAAAATGAGTTTGATTAATCCTTATATGAGAATGGCTCATGATAGAAAACCTGCTATTCGTGTCGATGATCCTCAATCTCTCATTAAAATTGGAATCGATTCAAATATTGAGAACATGTGTCGTTATTGCCTGAAAGCAAGTGCAAAAAGTGTTTGTGGTAGGTGTAGAAAAGCATGTTATTGCGATCGTAATTGTCAACTAAAAGATTGGAAACAATACAAACATAAGTTTATTTGTAAATAAGTTGTTTGGCTGATCTTTTGATTCAACTTTCGAATAAATGTTGCTAATGTTAGTCTAGATCCAATAAGGAATAAAACAATAATAATAAAGTAGTTTATTGATATCATTAATAGTCGTTATCACAATTAATTAAGCACGAACGATATGTTAAATTTGTTGTTCAATTTAGAGATCATGAATAAAAAATATAGATTACACTAAATATTAAAACCTCTTATTGTGAAGATTTATTCAAATCTCATCTTCATTTCAATTTTATTGGTTATATCACTGAATATTTTGGAAAAATTTTGATAACTTTGTTATAATATCATCGAACCAGAAAGTAGATGTGCACCATAAAGAGCTTTTCCTGTATCTGTTCTCTGCACATTCATTCTCTGAACTGAACTAGACTAAATTTGCAAATTTTAAAATCATATGAAACCTACTTCTAAACACTTTCAGTTCGGTAGCCTCCTGGCAATTGTATGAACTACCTGAATTACAAATTGCTTCCGATCGCTAGCGATCGTTTATAGTCGGCATACCGTTAGTGCTTTTTATTTGAGATCGCAAAGCCAGTCTATAATATAGTACTTTAACGAGATTTCACACTAGTGCGAGTTTTATCGTTTATAGAAAAATTCATTGTCTTTCAGCTATATCGTTATTTAAGAAAGATTTACCCTACGACCAGTTCTTTTTGATCAATACTTTGATTAACACCAGGAAATAAAAGAGATAAGATTTATTAAACTTGTAGGCAGTTATGGGAAAATGGTAGAATGAAGCTGTCGTCTCAATTGGTATGTTATGTGAAATAACTTTATTTGCTTTGAGTAGTTGCTATGCAGAATGTATAGTGCACGACATAAGTGTATCACGATTTGAAATTTTTTAAGAGCTTCTTGTAGGGTGGACGGAATTTTTTCTTACCTGGAATTTAAGATTAAGGTGAGGGCATAGATGTCTAGACAGATTTTGACCGGTCTAGTCCGGCCCGTTCGCGTGCAATAATGCAAATATGCGAAAACAGGTTTTTAAAGTGCGCGATAAATACATCACGCTTATCATTGAAGCCATCAAACTCCGTTTTTATTACTAATTTAGTACAATTTTTGGACATCATCACAAAACTAGCCAATGTAAGACCTCCTTTGCTTATATTGACGCCAACGCGTCTATTCCCCTATATGTTGTTTTACTTTAGACTCCATTAGATACATAGCCCATCCCCCTAACCAAGTGTATTGAACCACTCTCTATAGACCCAACCCACAAAGTGAACTCTGTTCCCAGTATATATATATCGCTCGACTATAGAACAACACACATGTAATAAGTTTTCACAAATAAAGACAAAGAAATTGATGAAAAAGGCATGCTTTATTCATTCTCCATTTTAGTCAATTGTCGTGAGGAAAGTTCGCGACAATATAATTAACGTATTCTTCATTATATAACATGCCGAAGGGTGTCCAACTGAGTCTTGTCAAGCAAGGCCAAATCGTGGCCTTCCTCGACCAAGGGAGCAACCAAACCGAAATTGAGAAGAAGCTAAAGCAGGACCGATCCACCATCAGTAAGTTTCCAGAGGATCTCGAGAACTGCGGCCAAAGAAAGCATCCAGGTTCACCAAGAACAATTTACAAAAGAGTGTAGCAGCCGATTCTGAGAGCGGCCAGCACTCGTAGACTATCCGAAAATCAGATTTTGGTGGCGCAAAAGGTCCCTCTAAGTACTAGAAGTGTTCAGAGGGCTATCGGTTTGTCGCAACACATGAGATACCAGAATAGGGAAAAGTAAATGAGGCTGGAATTAAGACACATCCAAGCGTGGCTGACTTGAGGCAAACCATCGGTGTCCTGGACCACTATGTGACGAACTGTCATCTTCAGCAACAAGAAGAAATTGATTCTCTATTGCCCTGGTGATTACCAATACTATTAGCCTAAACTGTGGGAGGAACCGCAGTACTACTTCAAAAGAGTTCAGGGAGGACGTTTTGTTATAGTCTGGGCTGCCTTCGGGTATAATGGGAAACCAACCATTGCTTTTCTAGATGGTCTGCAGAATGCAGCAGCATACCAGAAAGTCCTCCATCAGCATCTCCTTCACTTTTCGGGTTGAATTAGTGGTCGTAACTAGAAGCTTCAGCAGAACAACGCGTCAATAGATACCACGACGACGACAACGAAAAAGTAGTTCCGGTACCTCTGAGTTTGGGTTCTGGACTAGTCAACGAATAGCCCAGATCTTAATCGTATTGAAAATCTCTCGAAACCTTTGGTTCGGCTTGTATATGCTGGTGGCCGTCAATACATCACTACCGAACTTAAGGCTGCAATTGAGTCTTCTAGGGAGCAGATCCAGTTGCCCGAACTCTAGAATCTGATTCAATCGATACCCCGACGTATAATCCAGCTTCTTAAGAAGAATGGTAAGATCATAAATTATTAATCATCTTCTTTAAATCAACTAATGGTATGCATGATATATTTATGTCGCACCCTAAAATCTTAAAAAATTAATTTTTCGGTCACTGCTGCGTTGGGTTTGAGGGTAGGAAATCGAAACTTTGTGATCATTTGTTTTCTGGTTTTGAACTATCGGTCAAATTATTTTTGTGTTATTTAGTGTTAATAAAAAGTTATTAAAAAATTTTCATAGCATGATATATTTATGTTGCGCACTTTACGGATGTCACATAAAATCTGTCCTAATCTTTAAAAAAAAATATCAAAGGGAGAATCAAAGCTAATTTTTCAAACAATAATAAGTAATTTTATTGAGTAATTTAAGAGAATAAGTTTTTTTGAAGTATCTTATTATAAACTGAATATGTGAATGAAAATACGTCTCAATCAATAATAAAACATGAAACTAAAGGTGAGGTTTACAATGGACTATGAATTAGAATTAGTATCATTAAATAAGGCGATAAAATGAATATAATTCATGTTTAGAAAAGTTTACAGTTATTTAACTATTAAATTATTGAATAATCTAGAAAAAATTGAAAAACCAAAATAAAATATATTAGCATGTTCAATAAGTTCCTAGAATCAGAGAAACCACTGAATTTTTCAGATTTTTCTCAGTAAATTATTCAAATATGACCTAAATAATGATGGTTGACCTGATCCATCTGTTTCTACCACTTGTCGAAGATTTGATGCATTCCTTTTTATGAATTCTCCAAAGAGAGAGAAAATTACAAAAATGTTGGCAGACTTAACACAAACCTCCACCATGTCGAGGTTATTTCACACAACTCGATGCAATCTTCCAGTTGACACTTTGACATGTTCAGCTAATTGACTGACCCGGTTGCTTGGATCTCTCATTCAGAGGATTTCGACTGTAGGCTTGGGTTTTACGGTGATGTTTTCGAATCCACCTCCGATAATCTCATCAGAAAAAACCTGATTAACCAGATCAGACAATAAGCAGGAATAGTGAATATGTTAACGGGAGATAAGCATCAAGTTATGAGCAGTTTTAATCAAATGACGAAAGCTTTTATCCAAAAAGTCCCCTCACTTGCCGTTTACTTCTTTTTTTCAATGGAGAAGAGAATTTTAAAAATTTGTTTGATAATTAGTAGAAAAAGATGGGTCAGTTCAATTATCCTCATTTAGGTTATATTTGAATAATTTACTGAGAAAAGTCTGAAAAATTCAGTAGATTCTCTGATTCTAGGAACTTATTGAACATACTAATATTTGACTCCAGAAGACTTGACTTGACGAACGAGGTAGAATAAAAAACCCATAATATATCAATAGACTTGTTAATCATAGTATTTGTTATAGTAAGATTTAAATCATTGCTCAATTCAGTCGAATCTATGAGCTATGATTTGTCACAAGTATTTTCCTCATTCAACTCTTATCAAATTGTTGTTCTTGCATACTACTGTTGGTTCAATATTGTTTATTACACCAATTTTACAATAGCTATCAAATTGTGTCCATTAAAACCATTTACATTAAGTAATGTTAATTGACATCCTTCCAAACTATTGCTCCCATTTCCAATTTGCCCATAAGCATTGTGACCCCACGCGTATATCTCACTAACAGTTTTTAGTACAAGAGTATGCTCATATCCACAGTCGACGTTAATGATTTGCTTATCAATTGCGTATCTATGCAATTCTAATTTATGTAACTTTCTCTCTTGTTTTCCATTCCCTAAGGATCCATCATAATTTCTAAATTTTAGATTTTAGAACATTTTATTCAGAAATATTCACTTCTTTATTCATATCAATCTTCAAAGTATGAGATTCACCAAATTTTGTTGAATGACTCAAACATTTTGAGATTTTCGAAGGGAAAGGAAAATTGTATTAATAATATATTATCATTCATTTAATAAATCGAATTACTTCTCTGTTATAGCCAGAGTCACCACTCGTCCTGGTCTCGTCGTGACTATTCTGACTCGAGATGAATATACCAAACTTTCAAAAGATTGTTGTAGGAACGCTTAAATAAACATTTCGATTTAATTTTCATTCTGAGAATTTAGAAATGAATGAAAATTAAAGCCATATTTTTAAATTAATATTGAATTATTTATAGATAACACATAAAAATTAAATTATTAAGTGAATGAAGTACTTCTATATTCTAAATTTTGGGTATTAAAAGATTCCCTTTGGATTCCAGCTTGTTTATTTCAACTTGGTTCCAGAAATAAGTGGTTATTATTAAACGATTTGATGAAATAGTTCATTATCTTTCAAATGATGACACATTTAACATATAGAAATTTTTTTCTAAATCCGAGGTGAAGACTGTTAAGATAGAGCTTCAAAGTCTACTTTCATATGATTAACTTTAAATATAATTAATACTTACGACTCGTTTTGAAAGCCTATAGCGACTGAACAAATTGATAAATAAAATTCGATATTCCATGTTCGAGAATAAGAATAATATTGTTTTAAGAAAGGTGTTTATATATGAAATTTTATTTTCAGCAAAATTTTGACGACAAATTTTATCAGCTGATGAGCACCAATCAATTACTTACTCAATATCTATTTTCTTCTGTAACTTTAATTTCTTTCTATTAATTTTAGGGTAGGAAATTCGATTTTTGAGAAATATCTCTTTCCGGTGTTATGTTCAAGCTTATATTGGCTTTAATGAAACCTCCACCATTCAAGTTTTATTCAGTATCTGAATTTTTCAATTTGTAAACTTATAGCACTAGTCCTTTGAGTCAGTAAATTGTAGAACTACACTGAAAGCTTTTCAAAGTTCACATCATTTAAGTTCAAAGTTGTTTTTTCTGTTTATCTTAAAATTATTTAATATAAACCTATAAACATTTTGATATCATTTTAAGCAATAGAATAGTAGAAATAATTCTATATCATACACATGTCTATTGACTGCATATTTCGCGCATAACGCATGTTTTTTATAAAGTGATAGGCTTTTACAAAAGGGATTTGTTCATCACCTATGGCAATTGTGCCTTAGAGGACCCATGAAAATTTTATAGCTAAATTTATAGAATAGGTCCAGATGAACAATATTGTCAATGAGCACAAACTTGAGAAATGCTTAATTTGGCCGCTAGAAGGCAATTTAGGTCAAATATAACATTGGATATTTTAGCATAAATTTCACCTATTTTGACAAAAAAAACATCGGTTCTGAGTAAAATCATATTAAGAAATCGAATGAAATCAAAATTAGCTTTAATTATTAAGGATTTGACATTTCTTAGATTTTGAATTTTTAAGTGGCCGTAATTTATGGAAAGTAACGTAATTAATGGATCTTTCATGGAATATTATTAACCTTCCATTGATTAGAGTTGAATAACATCAAAATATCATTATCGAATTTTTATGATTATTTTGGCAACGCTACTTGTTGGGCATATTTGGACAAACTCCTTTGTTATATTTCGTTTAATAAATATAATATATTTATTTATAATGTATTAGTAATGTTTATGTATTATTCTGAAGAAAAGTTCATGTACTAAAACATGGTTACAGGAAAAAAATATAAGAAGGTCCCTAAGATTGACCGACCATATGTTATACTGTTCTGGTTCGAGCTCATAAACATAAACGCATAACTAAGGGCTAAAATTATTTATCCAGAATTCTGAAACAAATATTTTATTAAATTCTTAGTAATATTAGACTTTGTTTGATTGCAATCTTTTATTTTCTTAAAAAACTGCAAGTATTTAAAGTAATATTTAATAAAGAATACATAAAAGAAATATAGCATAAGATTTAGACATGATTTCAATATTTGACTGATACATAAAAATATTATAAACATATTTAAAGCTTTTCACATTTTAAAAGATTTTTACTTCTTTTTAACACTTCTCCATTTTCGCTCAGAGGCATAATGAGGTCCTCTCCTCGAGACCTCCGCCCAAAGACTGACTCTATTTACAAGTTTTAAACATATGTTATATAAACAAAATAGATCTGAATTTTTATTCTTTTAAAATATTAGCCGTATTTCATAGCAAATGTTAATGCAATAATAACCTTTAAAGCATTAGTAAAGCATTACATAAAATATAATGCATTTTTAAGATAACTGTTTGACAAACTATTTTAAAAGAATGAAAAACTTATTTTAAATCGGAGAATTCATATCTGCATAACATATACAACAAGATTTTCTATATTCATCCATAGAAGCCTACTGGAGCACAAGTTCGAGTTCTTATAGATATTAGATGAAATTTTAAAAATTTCCTTTTGCATGACAAAATTTGAATTTATAATCTCTACTTTAGCCTAATATATCACACGTAAGCATACGACATGTATTAACCCTTGAGTGGTATTCAGGGTGTATTACACCCAAGACTAAATTTCAAACTTATGTTATGAAAAAACTATAATATAATAAAGCATGAAAAATTAGGAGTTTGGAGATTGAATTGTTTTTAAACTTTTAATCATTTGACTTTGTTTGAAAATTATGTGATTAATTAATTAAAAACTAATTCATTAATTATTTCATTAAAATCCTAAGAAAGTGTCGCTTAGCAACCATAAATAATGTGGAGTATGTCATATCAAATCATGCATATCAAACACTTTAGAGTAAAGAATTGTGTGAACCCTTTCACTTACGTAATTTATACTCTAAATGGTTGGGTTTTTTACACCCATCAATGCAAATAACTTTTATCATAAAAAGAGTTATCTGATATGATATAAATATTTCGAGTTAACACATTTTTGATCACAATTTCTATAAAAAAATTTTATATAAAATATTCTATAAAACATTATCAAAGCAAATATCGCAACATTAGCTATATTTCATACTACGGGTATAACGCACCCTTGAATACCACTGGTGTAAGTTGACACTTTCGTACCACTTAAGGGTTAAACGAAATATAACAAACTTTGCAATTTTCGGTTAACCGGGAAGTTTTGTGGCACTCGACCATAAAAATCGGGTGATGATGCCATTTGATAGTACTTTATGAGACGAGTCCAAAAAGGTCACCACCATGAGGCTCCGCCCACCCGATATCGAACCACGCCCATTTTTATTTTAGCCACTCCCACTGACTCCACGCCTACAATATGGGTCTCAAAGGAAAGGTCTCAGTGAGTAGAGTCTATTGGTAAAGATCGCGTGATTATAGGATGCATACTTCCTGAGAAATTGACTAAAAACACTCCTATATTCTACGACAATATTGCAATACATCGAGAATTGACATTGTTGACCAAATCTGAGACAAGATACTAGTTCGGTAATGTTTAATCTGCCTTTTTTATATGTAAACAAAGTCCGAATGATCTAACAAAACATTTTGTCAACCTATGTATATACAACTGTTACAACAATTACAACATAAATCATCTCGAAGTCAACAATGTCAATTCTCGATGTATTGCAATATGGTCGTAGAGTATAGGAGTGTTTTTAGTCAATTTCTCAGGAAGTATGCATCCTATAATCACGCGATCTTTACCAATAGACTCTACTCACTGAGACCTTTCCTTTGAGACCCATATTGTGGGGGTGGAGTCAGTGGGAGTGGCTAAAATAAAAATGGGCGTGGTTCGATATCGGGTGGGCGGAGCCTCATGGTGGTGACCTTTTTGGACTCGTCTCATAAAGTACTATCAAATGGCATCATCACCCGATTTTTATGGTCGAGTGCCACAAAACTTCCCGGTTAACCGATGTTTCTATCAAAGGACCTGACAAATGAAAGACAGATTTACTATAATTAAAGCTAAATAAAAGGGTAATCAAAGAAAAATTTTTGATTCAGAATTTAGTTTCTTCATGTTCCAAGATAATAACATCATTATTTTCATTCAGATTGTCATCAATATTACAATAATTTTCAGATCCGATCGTATCATTCTTATTGTATTTATTGTTTGATTTTCTACTAATTTTTCTATTTTTTACCTTATAGTTAAAAATGACTGCTATAAATGCAATCATAACAAATAGTGTGAATCCTAAAACAGCCAATGGTATATGAATTCCCTTAAAGTTATTCCTAACATTTTCCCCGAGAGTGTCCTTAGATTTATCTTCCCTTGCATCAGCTGAAATACTTCCTAAAGAATTATTAATATTCAGATTCTTCCAATGATAAGTTCTTATGTAATTAATATATAAATAAGATGGAATAAGAGAATATTCTTCAAAAGATTGGTGAATCAAATAGTCAGGAATCAATTCAAAAAAAATGAAGAACTGATCTGTGAATAACTGTTTGATGTTATAATTAGAATATCTTCCAGGTTCTAAATATTTATTAATAGTTTCGTTCCAATAAAGGTGACCATTAATTCTCCAACAAATATAGTCACGTCTCCATTCCAACGAAAACATGTTGAAATCATCTTGAATTAACCTTTTATTAAAAGAACGTTCGTAGCCTGAAAATTCCCAGGATTCCATCAAAACTCCACTTTTTATTATGAGTGGATTACTGTTCAAGACATCAAATATCAATATTTTGGGATATGGATTCTCAAAACTTTTAAGCGGACTCAACCATATTGAAGGCTCAAATTCGTTTCCATTTGGTAGTTTGACTTTTATTTCAAACATACCTTGATTCCAATTTCTGTTCTCATAGAATACTTGAGAGCCTGTCAGTATAGATCTGTTGTTAAAAATCCTTCGATCAGCACTCAATCTCAAGGAACCATTAATTATATGGATGTTCTCTTCGAGAAATTTTGTCTCCCCTTTTGAAAAACTGATTTTACAAATGTAAATTTAGAAAACTTGAGTTAAAAATTGATTTACCAATTTCTGAATTCTGTTTGATCCAAAATGTTAAATTTGAAGAATTTTCATCGAATTCATCAGAAAAAGTGAGTATCCATTCATTAATACTCAGATCAGTTAATGAAAAAATAACAATCAAGCATTTTGTGTATTTATTAAACATTGTAATGTAGTTTTATTACAACGTTTGATAGTACACGGAATTACACGAACTAAAAGGAAAATGATTACGAATTATGAAACAAATCGATAGTTAGAACACTATACATATGAAAGTGATTTATTTTTTGAATGGAAGTATGAAAAAGTTGTTCATCAAAAGTTAAAATTTTATTTTATGAGAATCACGACGTTTTAACTACATATTCAAAGCCATCCGCAATCGGTGTTGTCGGTTTCATTTCGGAATAATTAGTCTCGACCTCAATGCAATTATTTGGAGTTGAGATTTCCGAATGATGTTCATTTGGCATCACATCCGCATATTGCTCAGGAATTTCGTAGTCATTGTATTCTATAGTCTCATAATTGTTTGAGTAATCAGTGCTAAGTTTTTTGTGATATGCTATTTGCTGAGTAATTTTTTCCTTTTCATTTCTTCTGAAATGATAAATCAGATACAATGCGATGGAAATGAGTATAATGATAAGAATAAATATTGAAGATGTGTATATCAGAGTAATAACGTTTGATCTCTCATCATTGCTTTCAATTGAATTGATCCTCCAGACCTTTAAATGCAAAATAAACAAAATCAGTTAGCTGTTATATAGAATAATAATATTTATCATAGAGTAATATACACATATTTAAAAGCTATAGTTTTTCAAAATGAGTTTGAATTATAGCTTTGAATTTGCAAAGTATTCTCTAAAATTAAAAATAATTGATGGAGCAATTCAGGTTGATAATTCGTTTAAATACAAATATCTTCTACTCAATCTTTACCTTATTCTCCAGTCTCCAGCTGGAGGCTCAATATGAAGATAAAATTTTGGGATTTTGAAATTTTTCAAAATGAAAAATATAAATTTTCATAAAATATTTGCAAATCTCAAATAAAGTTTGGATTTGACTTTGAAATCGATCAAATCAAGAAAACCGTTTAGATAGACTGAGAAATTATACTAAATAAGTAATTTAAAAAACTATTTAAGTTTTTCAGAAATGTTGTCGGTTAATGTTTGAATTGAATTCAATTGAATAATCGAATATTTATATGAAAACGCGGCTACAATTTGGAATTTATTCTAATATCGAAGAATTGGAGAATATCTAATATCCCCTGTTCAATCTGAATATTTAACTTTAAAGTGGGTAAATGTTGTAAACACTCGTTTATATGCCCTAAAACATCGTAAAACATGTATTGAAATAGATTTATATCACGAATAGATTAGATGCAAATGAATTTCAGATAAACGTATAGATAATGTGTCATTTTTATATAAACAAAGATAAGAACAATTATAGTCAAAAAGTATTTCATCCGTATCTAGTTGCTAAATATCGTCGATAAAGTAAAAATTCGTTCAGACTTTCGGTCCTTAATTTATAATGGGATAAGATTATGATATTGACACAGACTTTGAATTCGTATTAAGTCCATAATAACAATAATAGACATTAAGTAAACACATCGAAACCGTATATGTTGTGAGTGCGGAAACTTTAAAATTTCTGTATCTTATAAATATTGTGTTCAGTTTCTTTTGTGCTGTTTAGGGGATGGAAAGGAGAGGGAAAAGTTATAGTTAGGGTGACCAAGTGTCCTGCATTTAAGAGTTGTGTCCCGCATATCGTATGCACCTTTTGCAGGACGGAAAAGATCATACATTCTAAGATTTATCTTAACAAATTTCCCACTGTATGTTTTTGTTTAATGCAAAGAATGCAATTTTGTTGTCAACACGTTTCTTATCTTAAAATATGTGGAAGTCTTTAGATAAAATGAGTTTTAATCAGTTTATCTGATATCTTGTTTTCATTCACATTGTGTGTGACTCTTATAAAGTGTAGTTCTTAATCAAATCTTTAGTTTATATTTCAAATAATTGTTATTTCAAACTTCAATCAGATTAAAAGTTTTTAAAAAAAATTATAAAAGAGCCAAATTATTTTTGTCCCGCATTTAACAGTTTTTGACTTGGTCACCCTAGTTATAGTTCTTAATTGAGCACAACTGCGGAATTTTGTTTGAGAGTTTTTATGGCTATTTTTGCAATATAGAGCCATTAGTACTAGAAAGCTTGGGTTAACAGATTAGTGAAAGTATTTCATGTGCTGCAATTAAAGATAACACATGAAAACCAATCGAAAAGGTTGGATAGCAGCGGTCAACAAAGTTCGGCCGATCGTCTAAAGTCCGGCGACCAGGAATTAGCTTCATTTTAAACAAACGCATAATCTTTGACATATTTAACCCTTGCATGCGTCCATAATCTGGACTTGTAACTATTATCTTGAAATATAATTTTTCATATACCAGCATATCATATTTGTATTCATTTCATAATTTTCGTTACAATAAACTTTGATCCGTATTTTAACTTAAAATTACTTGAGTGTACCACGTAGTTAAGAGGATTTAGTGAGACAGTTATGAGATAACACTCCTGCAAGGACTACTTTAGGAGGAATAAGAATAGGCCCATGTAACTATAATACGGTTATCCCAAACCTTATTCATTAATTCAAAAATGATTCTAGGCCATTGTGATTAGGATCAATTAAACCTATCTTATTGTTAGTCAAAGTAGTATAATCCTCTGAATAAATGACCTAAACAAAGATCATAAACTAGTCCGAAGTTACAGAATATCAATTTTTTATGCTCTCATTTGGCTAGAACTTATTTGTCTTAAATTCACATAAATATACGTCACATTAAAGCTCAAGAATATTAATAATTCATATGAATAGACTTCAAAACTGATGAAAATTGGTTCAGTTTTTAAAATCTAATTCAATACATTCTGCGACTGATATTGGCCAGAAGCTGCTAAATAATAGACATGATATATTAAATTACGAACCTGAACATGAAAATCTTGAGCTTTAACTGTCGAATATGTTATGAAACTTCCACTTAAACAATAATATGACTGAAAAATTTGCTTATATACTTAAACAATTAATTTATTTGATATTAATGAGCAGCGCTGCCAACCGTCCAGTTTAGAAAAATTCCGAAAACTGGACACTTTCTGAGAGATATTTGAAATAGTTTGATATTAATTTATTAATATGTTTGAAAAATAATCAAAATCTATTATGATTGATATAAAAAGCAGGAAAAATTAACTTTTATGTACAAAAAACTTTCATACTAGAAATAACGTTATATCTTCGGTTGAAATAGACCCATTACATTTTGTTATTTGTATACAAATAGCTTGATGTTTTTTTCAATTTCTTGAGTTCGAATTTTCTCTTTTTTTTATGTAAGAGTACCCCTTTTGATATGTTTTGTCCAGTTTTGACTCGAACGAAAGTTAGCAGCACTGTGAATGGGTCAAATTATTTGAGAAAATTTGGAATTAAAAACTATCATTCAAATTGCATAACTCTCGAATTAAAATTTGAATAATTATTGCCTCATAGGTTAGAGATAGTATTATATTGCATCTGCGAAATCAAAATTTAGAAAGTTAAATAACATTTAGGATAGAATTACTGGCCATGCCTACCCGCCAATGTACGGGTTGACTTCGTTATAATTTATAACCAAAATTGAGCATGATAATATTGAAATAGTGATGATTGTACCGTAGCGATCACTGAGCGTCTTCTATAAAAGTTTTTAAAAGTGATATCGAATCATGTTCAATAGAACAATTTTATCACTAGTATTAGTTAGTACAAGTTATTTATTCACGAATTGAGCTATATACATATTTTATAATGCTTTTCAATGGCTTTAATATGTATTATGATTTTATCAGCAAGTCTTCACTTTAATTGCCTTTCAAATAATTTGTTTTCTAAATCGATTAATAGTCGTTTTCACAATTTTAAGAGCAACTTATTGAGAATATATGAAATTTTTTATATTATTGAAAAGTATTTGATCAAATAATTTTATTTTACTCGGATAAAATAATTGACACTAACGGGTGTAAACAAATTATTGATACTAAACTTTAAGTGTGTAAAACTTTTACGTATGAACGAATTCAGAGAAACTAAATGCACCAAGGGATTCTATATCAAATATCTGATAAAATAAGCATAAATACGCGACTCCCAAACAAAGAGTGTTTATAAAAACATCAAAACAAAAAGAGCTTCGCAATCGAGTCGAAAACTTTACTTAAATTGTACAAATCATGACAAAACAGAAACAGTAGAACACTTCACACGTGAAAAAAGTACCACAAGATTATTTACCGAATTATAAAAAAGTTTGAAATACAAATACAACGGAACACGAATGTGGCGCTGGACATTAACCTAAAATTTTTACCTTGTAGATAGTAAGTGTCTTTGTAATCAAAACATTTTTTTGAGGCACTTTGATTTTCTTCTTTGGAGGAAAAATTTTTAGGTTTACGTCCAGCACCACGTTTATATTTCGTTGTATTTGTGTATTCAAACTTTTCGATAATTCGATGAATAATTTTGGGGTACTTTTTACGTGCGAAGCGTTTTACTATTTCAGTTTTGTCACGAGTTGTACAATTTAAGTTAAAATTTACAACTCGATTGCGAAACTCTTTTTTTGATGCCGTTTTTATAATCACTCTTTGTTTGGGAGTTGCGTATTTATACTTATTTTATCAGATATTTGATATAGAATCTTGTAGTGCATTTAGTATATCCGAATTCGCTCATACATAAAAGTTTTACACACTTAGAGTTTATTATCAATAATTTGTCTACACCCGTTAATAGATCAAATAATAAATGCGTCTTAGTTTATATTTAATGCAAATTCTCAGTTATTTACAAGTTGAGATCTCAAATTCTGTTAGTTATGAAGCTTATCAGCTTATTTTTGAATAATCTATATGGATTATAAGTTGGAAAATAAAAAAAATAAATGCTTCAGTTTTTTCAGTTACTGTAATAAAACTAAAAATCATTTTTTTATTTGAAAGGATTTTGGAATGAGCTTTGTTAAAGTTCTAAAATCTACAAGACATTAAAACTTACATATTCATCATTGTAACGAATAATAGTAGATTTACAAATTAATTCAAAAACTCATATCATTACTATAAAAGTAATTTGAAATTTCCATAATAATCTCAATGATCATGAGAATGAAATTAGAATTATAAGTGCAGAGGTTTTTCATTCAAGAGTATGAAAATCTCCGAATATTTCTCAGCAATATTCGCAATGGTTTTCTAATATTCTTTCATTATATCGCTACATTAAAGTTAATTACTCTTGTTTTCAATACACATTCAGAAAAATATACCTAACATATTTATAACAAGAAGATCAAAATTAAGGTTTGGTTACACTTTGATAAGGATATTGTGATACTTATTTTACTTATTTTGTTTTATTTCATATTTTTCTTTTATTAGCATTAAGGATCACTAACATTTGATTCTGTTAGCGCTCTATCTATGTCAGAGTGACTCTATACTTAGTTGTTTATTATGGTCTTTCGAAAAGTTATGGGGTTTGAATAGTTCCAGAGGTCTAAGAATAAAAATTTCATCATTGCTATGTAATATCATATCCCCTAATGTCATGATAAAAATTTTAAATTTCTCTCTCATCTGGGTGCTTAGCAATACTAGTCAAATTGTTAGTTGTTTGGTCAAGAATTTAATGACATCTCTGTGTTCAAAACTTGCCATTTTATCAAAGTTTGCAAACAACTAACAATTTGGCTACTATTGTTAAATGCCCAAATGATCTCTCTAATATCGGCGCTAAGTAATAGTAGTCAAATTGTTGGTTGTTTGTAAATTTTGAAAAAATGGCAAGTTTTGAACACAGAGATGTCATTCAATTCTTGACCAAACAATCAACAATTTGACTACTATTGCCAAGCACCCAGATGAGCGAGAAATTTTTGATTTTCATCATGATATTAGGGTAAATGATATTCTATAACAATAATGAAAATTTTATTCTTAGACCTCTGGAACTATTCAAAACCCATAACTTTTCGAAGAACTCTAATAATAATAATGATCCAAATAATGACCACTAACTAGAAAGGGATGACCCACAAAGCATAAATGTGGACAATAGAAATTTCTTGAATTTAGACCAATTTATATAAAAGGAGTGTAAATCAAAAGGGAGAGGGGCATTCAATTTCAAGTACATAGAACCACTTGTTAAAAGTAAACTCTTGATTTATGTACACGTAAAACTATTTTATTTTGTAGCTTTATTTAAAATCTCAAATAAAATCCCTTTGTGGAATTTCGGGCTTCGTCTTCACAATATTCAACTAAATAAATAAATTCTATAGAAAATTAAATTTTATTAATGACTTACAGTTTCTCGACAAGCCTCAATTTGTTCGAAAGCTGGACAGACACATCGATAATGAGTCAAATTTATTGGAAGACATAAATGTGAACAGTTCGCATTAAGACATCTATCAATGCCTTCAGGCTGTCGTGTTTTGTGTATGAACCGAAACTCTTGCCCTAATTCGTAATTTTGATTTTTAAAATCAATATATTCCGAAAACTCATACAGTTTGATATCAAATTTAAAAATTTTCGGATTATTATCTTTCGAAGAGTAACAATACAAATATACAAATTGATCGAATAAATCGAAACCTCCAAAAAAGTCATCAAGTCTAATGTTGGTTGGTAAGGTCATTCCCCCAAATACTTTTCCATTGAAATCAATTGATCCGATACTATTGGACTGAATATCAAACCAGTAAATAGTTTTCATAACAAAATCAATGGTCATTTCTACAATTCTTCCCAGAAAAAAGTCTTTTAATGGTTTGATATCACTTCCGTCCTGATTAGCTCTCATTATTCTGGTGTAGGGATAACTGATATTATGAGAAACAGACCTATAATATTCTGACCAAAATATTAAAGAATCAATCGGGTTCACAATAGCGCTCATTATATTTATATCTGACTTCAAAACATTGTGGGTTTTATCCATTTGACTGATATGTCCAACAAGAACTTCATGATCAGAGATATGATATACCAAATTATGGACCCAATCAAAACTAAAGTGATACACCTGATGAGACACCCATATTTTTGTTGGATTTGATGGAATAGAATCTGTTAAACTACTAATCATATTGCTATTAAATGGTGTTATGTGTAGTGAATACTCTCTATCATTGTGTGTCGCCCATAAAATAAAATTTTCTTTTGAGCTGTAATTTATTTGATATATATTGTTTGTTTTGACATATTGTTTCGATTCTTTTATAAATGATGTTCGATTGAAGTTCTGTTTCCAGAAATTACTTATCTCATCAATGAATAAAGCGTTATAACGTGATTCATCAAACTTTGCGGAAAATATTACTGAGGGCTCACTATTAGCTATAATTTCTGATGTGTTCTGTTTTTTGAAAATGTGTTGAAATAAAAGCGAGATTAGATTTTTATAAAACAGTTTTATTGGAAACAAAATAATAATAAAGACAATACTTACGTTTTGTTTTGAAGATTTACAATGAACGAGCAAAATAATAAACAGTAATTCATACTTCATATTTAACAATAGAATTTAAACTCTTAAAAGAGGTTATTCTTTAATTTGATAAATATGATACTTTAACAAATAAATATTATATGTGATATAACCAAATTTCAAATAAAGTTAACTAAGTTGTAAAATATGGTTGTTTTGATAGAAAATCTGAATAGTTTCAACATATATAATACACTATTTATTTCCAGTCTAATTATTAAATATTTATGTTGTATTCATAGGATGTTGATATAGAAAATATTTATAAGGAATCTAACTTCATCAAGGTTTAATGTTCCCCGGAGTAATAGTTTGCACGATTTCTGAAAACTAGATGGGATGTAAATTCCTTCTTGATGTTTACCTGTAATTCGAAGTTGAGTTCAGTCACACTCTTTGTTAGTTTCATCCTAAATAATTAGTTTCGCTTAAAATGCCATAATTTGGCGTCATCGTCAGTATTAGTGTGTCGGAAAAGCTATGCAGAGTCTAGATTGCATTTTATCATACAAAAGGATTGGCGATGAGGATTCAAGCAGAATATGAAATTCCTAAAATAATTGTTAATAAAATGGGTTTCCCTTTGTTTAACAGTTCTTGAAGGTTTAGCCAAAAACTTCAAGAAGTGAGTATTTTCTTTAACCAACTTTGAGTGAGCACAGGCCCATTTCAAATCAAAAGTCAAGAGTTCTTCTGTACAGACATACAGTATGTTTATAGGTTGGACTTTATTTTGGCGAACACGTTAAACAAGTAGAGGGTTGGCAACTCAATATGTGAACAAATTAAATTATTGTAACTTTTTATACAATTAACACATTCTGATTATTCTATTGAATAATGCATTTATGTAAAAATTTAATATATATTAGTAAAAATCAAAACGGCACAAAGAAAATTACTCATCGAACTGAAGGATAATTTTCAACTTTTTTAGACTTTGCCCGTTCATTTATAAATTTGACAAAAAGGTTAAAGATATGAAACTTATGCAATTCTCATTTCCATATATCAAAGATTGGTTAGGTTTTACTTATCGTGCTCCGCCCATGTGGTAGGTCCTAGGGAAGAACCACCCTTGTCATATATCAACTCGTCTTGATAACTCGAGTTTGTCGATATCTCACTTGGGACTCTAGGACCAAAGGGGACAAAATTGGGCCCAGGTTCCTAGGAGTCAGGTCTATGACTATGTATAGGGTGTCAATACGATAGATAGGCACAGTGGAGTTCACATATCCGATATGGTGGTCCTAGGGCCCTGACTTAGAGTCTTGGTTCATAGTATTTAATTGTACCTATTGGCGACTCGTTTGACCTAACCACCACGAACCCCATTGAACCTGTAGGGCTGGTATTGCAATACTGCAAACCATATAAAACGTTATTTATTTTAGTAACACAAAAACCCGCTAAAGAACAACACATGCGCACACTACACAATAAACTCTCTCTAATTCTAATGTTTTTTTTCTCACTATATTTTTTTTTGTTAAAGATCTTTAAATTCATTTTGATAAAAATCAATAAAGTAGTGTTTATGTAGATTATAATTCCTAACCAACTGAAACACAATAAACCTAAGCTAAAGATAGCATCAGATCGCTTCAATCGGGACGCTTTGCGTCCCTCGCTACGTAATCTGACGCAATTTTCACTTAGATTAAATCACGCACGTGGATATTTAATCAATTTATAAAGATTTGAATATGAAAGTTGGATTAGATTTCCAAGGCGGGCCTTAGGGTCACCATATCGGATATGTAAACTCCACTGAGCCTATCTGTCTGGGGGGGGGCGCTCAATAAGTAAAACTAACCAAACTTGAACTTCAACAAGTAATTGTCCGTCATTTTTATCCCGAATATTACTAAAATAATTTCAATTATTTCGTCAAAAATTTTCCAAATATAATTTTTATTCATGATCTAAATAAAATGTATTTTGATACTCCTCGACTTAACATTATTTATCTACATGAGAATAGATTGACTGCGCTGAAACTTGGTCTTCATTATTGAAGTCCATAGTCCATACTCGGTGAAGTCATCTCTTATGCCTTTAGCTTCAACCGAATAGAAGCTTGGTGCAGTTTGCTCCAAAGAAGCCATGAGATTCTTCTTATTTGCAATAGCTATATTGTACTTGGCCGGTTACGTCCTCGTGATCAGTGATATTAACCTGTGAATAGTTATTGCTAGTTCAGATTTACTTCCCAACAAGTTATGGAGAATATTTGCTGCTAAAATTACTTTTTAGAGTTCTCGAAAAATAGAGCGACCAGTTTACGGTACACGCGCCATTGTGAAGTTAATATTCAATAGCATTTTCCACAACTCTTCTTGCTCTAGATAGGTGGTAATTAGATACGCGACGTTCATCATTAAGATTTCTTAAAGAAGATGATTTCATCAAATATTTTTGAGAGGAAACGCCTCATCCCCAACGAAGACATGTGGCAAATTTCTGTTTACATTTGGTATCTTCAAAATCCCTGATTCAATTGAATGTTTTAAAGCGCACTTGTTCCATACGCCACCATCATTTATTTCTCTATTGGTTACAACATCAACAAATATGAATTTATATTCAGTGTTCAAAACATTCATCAATACAATACTGAACGTTCCCAGTATGATTGTACTTTATGGGGGTAAGGGTGTTCCGCCCACTCCACCCCCACTTTATATATATCGTTGGACTCAGCTCGATGAGACGAGTTCATTGATACTCCACTTGGGACCCTAGGGGCCAAGCCTAGGGTCCATCATATGTACACCGTTCGACTCAGCTCATTAATATAATTTCGATGATATGGGATTCGGGTCATTTCGCCCACTGGTTTGGGACCTGGCCTGTTGTAATACAATTTGAACATAAAAAAAGAAATTCAATTCGTAATACAATTTGAAGCCAGGTCCCAAACCAGTGGGCGAAATGACCCGAATCTCATATCATCGAAATTGTCTTAATGAGCTGAGTCGAACGGTGTACATATGATGGACCTAGGCCCAACTTTTTGTAGCCAGACCCTAGGGTCCCAAGTGGGGTATCAATGAACTCGTCTCATCGAGCTGAGTCCAACGATATATATAAAGTGGGGGTGGAGTGGGCGGAACACCCTTACCCCATAAAGTACAATCATACCGAATAATGTATGATATAGATGATGGAGGAGTTCTAAATGCTAATAACAAAATCCAATAGGAATCTCCAGTTGCCAAAAATCTCAAAGTTAATGAGACACATTCTTCAGAAAATATTTTTTCGTGCATTAATGTCATTTGTTTCTCTATGTCAGATCCTACATTATCAACTATAGAATTGAACGTTTCTGTGTACATTCTCAATAAGGGCCTATAGCTGTCACTGTCTTCCAACGATAACTTAACTAAATTTTCATAGTACCATTTCTCTGTCCTACGTTTTAAAAATTTCCTGTCCAAAATGTTCTCGACCTTCTAAAGGCATGATTAATGCGCTTAAAGCTTTTTCCTTGGAGCAGATATTGATTAATATCATCGAAGGACTAAACTTAATGCAGATTCATAGAGGCGACGAAAAACAAATAGTAATAAATATATATATTTTTTAAATTTGTGAACAAACATGAAAACCAAACGAATAATCTTTGAAATGAATCGCCTTTTAAATCTCACAATACGCATGCATTTATCAACTGATTTTCATTAGTTATTGCGAAACGAGATTTCAAACATTTATTTCATTGTGTAAATTTCAAGTTTCAGTTTTTAATCTTTTTAGAACCTTTTGAATCTTTTTGAAATTTTCTTTCCGAAATTTGTTTCAAAAATATTTCACCGTGTAAATGCACCTTAAGCGAAAGATTTTATATTATTTGTTGACATTGTATTTTCTACTAGTTTTGAGAGTCAAATTGGTTATTAATCGATACTAAAGTTTTAAAATCACTACATAATTGCTATAAAACCTTTATTTGTCTTACTTGAATTTTTGACAATTTTTGTGAAGTCCTTAAGTATAAAGGTTTAGTTTCTTCAGTCATGACGTTTCTAAATATATCCAATGACATTATCTTTAATTTTATAAAGTATTTTCTCAAAATATTATAAATTCCATTCCGAGACATTTGCATATCGATGAATAATTTTCTCTTTCGCTGAGAATTGAAAGTCAATTAGGTACTATACTGACTATTCCTAAACGTCTGGCAACGCTATTCTCAGATACTATTATTGATAACTTCACATATTTATTCATATGACAAGCTTATTTTTACTGAAATGACAGAAAATGAGATAATTGCTATGTTATTATCTCAGATAAATAGATTTTGATATTGCGCCTTATGTTAATAAATTTATGAGTGGATTGCTTAGAATGATAGTAAAACTTAAAGTGTGCTAATATTCAACGCAACCTTCCTGAGGTAAAATTAATTTTTTCAATTTTAAATAGTTGAAAAAGTAATTGTTTATAACGCTATAACTTAAGTTCTTAATAATTGGCTTGTGTAAGATTAATTTATACAGAAATGGAAACCAATGTAGATTTTAATAATTATTATAAATTGCAATTACTGATAAATAAAACGACGATTTTATTGAGACATATTTTTATGAAGAGATGGAAACAAATGAATGGCAACGAATGGATTAACTCACCAGAATATGGAAATGAATTCATTAATGGAAAGGGATGTAAAACATATCAGAAAGTCGGAAATATACAGCGAAGATGTCTCGAAAGCGGAGACCTGAACAAATGTGATCTGAACCTAATCGCTAATATGTTAAGAACTGTTGAGTTCAGTATCCCTGGATCACAAAATGAAGAGTTTCAGAAAGAGATAAAGAAAGAGAATGATAAAATCAAAAGGTTGACAGAAATTCGAAATAAATGGGCTCATAATCCAAACATGAAGATAAATGACGATGAATTTAGTGAACTGTGGAATGAAACAGTTCTTATTCTGGTTTCATTTGGAGAATCAGAAGAAGAGTTAGAACTTATGAAGGCTAGTTCAACAGTTGATCAAATCAATAAAACTGAAATCAGTGAAGAAAACAGAGCTAAAGCTAAACAATTGAAAGAAATAGGTAAAACTCTTTTGTCTAAAACATCAAAATTAGTATAGATTCTGTAAAAATCAATTAGATAATAAAGAATCGAATTTTTTATGAGTAGGTAATGTTCTTTTCAAAAACAAGAAATTTACTGAAGCTATTGATAAATACACAGAAGCACTGGCACTTTCAGGCATAAGCAGTCAAGATATGGCTATTTTGTATTCAAATCGATCAACCGCCTATCTTAGTTTAAATAAGAATGAAATTGGTGTCAAATCAGTTTCAATAAACATCACTACTGACCACAGTGACTTTAGATATTTGGCTCTATTAGACGCCAAACAGTCTTTAGAGTTGAGTCCGTTTTGGTGGAGAGCATACTATCGAATTGGTTGTGCTTATCAAGCATTGAATAAGTATTCAAAAGCTATTCATCACTTTGATAGAGCACTAGCTATAGAACCGACTAATGAAGAAATCAAAACTGTAAGAGACTTGTGTAGATTGAAATTAGGACGAGAAATGCGTTTCGAACATTTGGATAAGAGATTTTACCCACAATCAACTGCTGAATGTTTGGAGAAACTCAATGAAACTGGTTTTAATATTACAGCTGATATGTTTGAAGAAATGGAAAAAATGTTGATAGAAGAAAATGATCCGGCTGCTGATGTTATTCGTGCACATAGATATAGGGATGGTATCGATGGTGTTAAACAAGACTATGAAATGGCCGCAAAATACTATGGAAAGGCTGCAAATAAAGGAAATGCAGAGGCGATATATAATCTAGCGCTTTTGACAAACAGAGGATTAGGTGTGGAACTAGATCACAAATTAGCGATTAAACTATTAGAAAAAGCTGCTAAAGAACCGCCAAAGATTCACAATTTGGCTAATATAGGTGTTATGGAAGCACAGCACACGTTAGGCCTGTACTATGAAGAAGGTATTGGAGTTTCCAAAGATCCAGTAATGGCAATGTATTGGTATTTGAAAGCTTCTGAAAACGGATCAGCCAATTCTGCCAATAACATTGGGCTTATGTATATGAATGGTAAAGGGGTTGAAGTAGACCTCATAAAAGCGGAGCAATATCTTAATTTAGCCGCTTCTCGAAGAGATCCAAACGCTATGGAAAACTTAGCATATTATTACTTAAGAACTGGAGACATAGAAACTGCTCGCATTTGGTATAAGAGAGCCATAGAAAATGGTAACAGACACGCGGAACTATTCGAACAGGACTTCGAAGAATCTGCTGCAGACATTGAGAAGGATAAAAATCTTCAGCTTATTTCGAAATTTGAATCTGAGAATGGACTCAATTCTGATGGTTTGACAGTAAAAAAACGCTTAAAACGATTGATGACTTATAATGCTCCTCATGGAGTGAAAGAAATAATGGAAGATTTGTTTGAATTTGTCTCAAATCGAAAGTCAGCAAAACTACCTATAGAATTATCAGACAAATTTATCAAATATGATTATCTAAAGATTGATGAATACGCAAAAAAGGGATCATTAACTGCACAAAAAATGAGAATTGCTTCAAATTATTTCGGGGCTGCAATGCATACTTTGCTAAAGATACAAGAGTCCAAAGTAAAATCAGAAGAAATGAGCAATAATTTTGTGCAACAATTTGCCAATTGTGTACGCATTGAAGAAATTGTGGCAAGTATTCCAATGACTTGTAAGGAAAAAGCTATGGAATTGGTAAATGAAGTATTGAAGAAAGAGAGTACATCTAAATCCCAATTAGATATTGATGCACGTATTTGTTATACTAGCCTTCACTCGAACTCGTTGGATGAAACAATTGATTTTCTCAAAGAATGCCAAAAGAAATATCCAGATGAATCGTTTTTCTATCGGATTTGTGGCTGTTTGTATGGTTTCAATAAAAATTACAGTAAAGGCTTGATTGAGTTAAATAAAGCTCTCAACCTCTCGCCAGGTGATTTTGAAATTATGTATAGCAGGGCAGCAATGATGAGATTGGACGAAAATAGTGACGTTAATGACAAAATTGATGCATATTTGGGTTTCTTAGACGTTGCTCTAAAAGATCACCGAAAAGTCCCAGAATCTTATTATGCAATCGCAACACTATTTTTTGAAAAAGATGGAAATAATACGAAAAAGAAGGTTAATAAAGAGAAAGGACTTTCTAAATACATTCCAGAAGTGAAAGTATACTACGAGAAGGGTCTAGAAGCCGAAAAGATTCAATTGCCTTTCTTTCTACCCTATCAATCAAATTACAAATCAATGTTAGAACTTTTCATCAAAATGCCTGATTCGAAACCTGATGTTAAGCTTGAATCGAATAGTATAGAAAATTCATTAAATAAAGAACCAAAGCGTACTTTTAATAATGAGAAGTTAACTGATCCCAGTCGTATTGAACTAATTCGGGGGCATAGAGAATATTACTCACAAGTACGAGGAATTATGAGCAAACCCGATAGTTGTAAATTCAATACGACTTATCCGGCACTGAACAAACAAAAAGCACCAAAATCTATTGTAGGATTGAAACCGATAAACTTGAAAAAAATGGATCCTACTAAAGATCATATTTATGAAGGATATGTTATGCAAATTACTTTCATTGAAGATGCCATAACTGGAACTTCTTCCATAGTAACTTTAATTGAAGATGAAAACGGTGACACTCAGAGATGTTTTATATATAACTTTGAACACGAAAACAATGACTCAATAGTACAAAAAACTTATGGATTTGGATGTAAAATGAGTTTGATTAATCCTTATATGAGAATGGCTCGTGACAGGAAACCTGCTATTCGTGTCGATGATCCTCAATCTCTCATTAAAATTGGAATCGATTCAAATATTGAGAACATGTGTCGTTATTGCTTGAAGGCAAGTGCAAAAAGTGCTTGTGGTAGGTGTAAAAAAGCATGTTATTGCGATCGTAATTGTCAATTAAAAGATTGGAAACAATGCAAACATAAGTTTATTTGCAAATGAGTCGTTTGGCTGATCTTTTGATTCAAATTTCGAATAATTGTGCTAATATAAATCCAATAAAGAATATAATAATAATAATAATAATAATAAATTTTTAAATTTTCATACTCAATGATATCGAATTTTAGAATCGAATTCTCTTAAGTCTATGATTTTCATTATAATTGTATTGAAAAAAGAGCAAGAATGAAAGATATTTGCTAGATCTTTAAAAGTCAAAAGTTTTAAGAATTTTCAAGTAGATAAATATATTTTCAGAGTATTTTCTCATTTGAAATATACAGATAAATCAAAGACAAAGGCGGTAGATGAAAAAACATGTAGCAATTTTAATTTTAATTTGCCCAGATATAAAGCATATAAAATGATATATAATTAAGCAAAAATTTTAAAAATCGGCGCATTATTTAAAAAGTTATGGACAAATAAAATATTATGGAAATTCTTACAGTTTGACAATATATACATACTATAAGACATATATACAACAAAAGTATGAGTTTTAATCTATTGTTGGTAACATTGTAGAGATATCAGGGTAAATTGTAAGGTGCTCAACACGATTTTCAATGTGATCTTGGTCACGCTGGTCACTGTCAAGCTTTTCATTATCATGATGGTCAATAATGATGGATACAAATTAGTTGTAATAGGTAGTGACACGTTCACATTTGAAGTATTATCACCTTTGAACTTTTTAGCAAAGTTTCTACAATTTCCACAAATTAAATCACCTTTGTTAATCAGTGTTGAATCCATTGATTTTCTTTTATTTGTTAATATTATCGGCTTCATAGTATTTAATTTAGTCACTAAATCATTTTCGTTGACGCGTCTTACATCACGTCTTATAATACTATCCAACCGGACAGTGCAACAAGCACAATATTTATATCTTAAATTAGGTAAATGTGACATTTGTTCGGACATTTCTATTTTTATAAGTTGTACTTGTTACCAAAAGAAACCCAAAGCAGACTCTTCAAAAATTAAAACTAGACTATTAGTGCTTTAATTTAACACCAAAAAACGTTTGGGTTTTTATTGGTATCATATGACAATAGTCATTTGAAATTTACAAACACAATTTTCCGTTACTAAAAAATTATTTATATAAACATTTTAATGTGTTCTTAAAAGCTGTTAATTATAGTTATAATTTGGTGAAGATAGAATTAAAATATCTCATTTCGTTATCCTGTAATATTAGTTTGAAATTTGACTCAAAAAATGATCTACCTCTAGTATCCTGTAATAGCTTATATTACAATATATACATATTTATGCATCAATAACATCCTGTATTAGTATGGGAATGTTTATAATTAAATTGTCTAAGATAATTTTCATATGCCGCCTTTGTCTTTTAGTAGTTATTTGAATTATGTGGCATCTTATTTTTTATATTTAAATAATTTCAAAATGATATTAGAATTAGCTTAAAATTAAACTTTTATTCTAATAATATCAAAGAACAGCTTTAACCAAAAGCTTACTTCGATTGAATCAGAAAAGAAATTTTATCCATAATTTTATAGTGAATACTCGATGTAGAAGATCGATATAAGTCCTTTTAATTTCTTCTGACAATTTAATTTAGTTAATCCTTGATTTAAGGTTTTTCAAGAAGCGAAAGAGTTTTACTAGAAATGAAAAAATAATTCTACATTCATCTTGAAACTAAACTTAAGTAATCATTAGATCCTAACTTTATAATGTCTAAAAGGTCAAAAATAATTAGGAATTTAGTGCTAGAAAGTCTAAATTTAGGAATAATAATTGGAAACTTTAAATCTATTTTCCGTATTGACATTATTTAAAACAACATCGGCCTTCCTGTCGAAGAAAGCACTGACGAAGAGTGATTTTATCCATTCGTTTTTAGCCCATTATTCATTTGCTTTTATCCCATTTTTATGTTTGTACCCCTTATACACAATCTAATGGCTCTTAGTTACTGTCCATACTAATATTTAGATTTTTATCATCATGATGAACAGATTGACACCCATATTGGCGATGTTCGGGAGAGATGCCGGTCAGTGACCTTCAATGACCTATATATTCGAAACGGTGGGGTTGCAGGGCCATGTCCTACGAACTTTTTTACTCCTCTCACTATAAGCTTTAAAATGATATATCACATGACCAGTTCTACGGAGGGGGCAAATTCTCTATGGGAAGTGGGTATCCCTCTTTAGTTTCTATACTGTAAAAATTTGACTCATTTGTTTTAATTTCAAAACTTTATTCATATTTATCAATTACTAAAGAGCAAATGTTTGACTTACTATTGAGAGATCCCCAAGTTTTAGCACTAGGTTTAACCTTTATTCCTTTTTGCTGATAGTACAATTCAACTCCCTGAAAAAATTTACGACTTTAATTTATCCAAAACTTTTAGAAAAAATAAATAGAAGTCATATTGTACTGAGTTAATGCTTACATAGCACTTTATTGACTGAAGCTTGAATTATTACTTGTTTAAAGTTAATACTGTATAATTTAATGATATGTTTGTCAGGAATGTATAGTACGAGATATGGAAAACAAAGGGTAGATAATTAAAAACTTTTCAATTTTATTCAAGTTTTGACTAATTTTTTCGAACTTTTATTCATAAATTCATAAATTTCAAGTTAATTTAATATTATTTTATTAGATTTTGTTGCTTTGATTAAATCGTTTAGTATCCACAGGCTATTCTATTAACGATAACTGACAATTAATACTCTACTACCATAGCATCAGTCAGTGAGGCTACATTTGAAAAAATTCATCAAATTTAATAGGTTTATTTTATTTTATTGGCACGGAATAGTCAATAAATACGTGATAATTACTCAGCATTTTTGTGATAGATCGAAAATATCCTACGATTCACCTTGACTAATCTTATTGATAAGATTAAGTATATAGTTTAAATTTCTGATGCTACAAAATAACCTTATACTAGGAAATTGTTTTTTTATAAAATGTCCCATTATTTGAAAAAAAACTCGTAAATTCTTTACAAACTTTATTTTTGAACTTAATTTTGAGAAAATTATAATTTTAAAATGCACTTTCGTTGCTTAAAATATAAAATTGTTCTGTGCTTTTATATAATATGTTTAATAGTGCTAATAACTACCATATTTGTAACACTTTGGATTGATGTTTATGTCTTGCATATAAAGAAGTACAAAACTTTTGAGTTTGTGGAAAACTTTCAAGTTTTATTCTCATTGTTGGACGCATTATGGACTTCACCATTTTTGTTAAAAACGTTTGGGAATCATCTTACTGTGACAAGTGCACAAGTGCACAAGTGAACAGTATCAATGTTTCATAATTATTGGTCAAAAGTTCGAGAACTTCAAAGCATTTTTAATAAACAAATTAAACCCACTGTTCAAAAAAATTTTGAAATATATACATGGATTCAGTTCTTTCATATTAATCTATTATATGCTGCTTCCCTGGCACCTGTTTTATAATTATATTTATAACGGAGAAAATATTGCTTACATACCGATGATTGTTTATTCTGCGATGAGTTTGATTGCAAACTTAGGGTTTGGATTTTACATTGTAGTCAAACCTTTTCAACAAACAGCATATGTCTTTCCACTAACTGAAAAAATATTCGATGATTTGGATTTGTATTTTTTAAAGATAGAGTTTCCTTTAAAATTGAATGATTTATATGAAATCGAAAAACTCTATTACATAGCATTGATAAAAATCAGGGAACTCGATAAGTCACAAATGATATTTAACAGTGTTTATTTTATTATTCTGATTACAGGAGTAACAACGCATTCTAACATTTCAATCAAATTACTTAAAGCTGATTATGTTACTGAGAAATACGAATTTTTGTATTACATATTATTGGCATTTTTTATTTTGAATTATTTTTACTTTTTCCATAAAATTGCTTTAGTCAATTGGCAGTCTAAAAGTAAGATATCTCTATTCAAAGAAAAAGTAATAACTAAGCTAAATGAGATTCGAAGGTTTGAAAATCAGAGTAGAACTTTAACTTCTGACCACGGATTGATGAGGAGAGTCAAATATTGGAATTACTCAACCAGCAGATGGGGCTCAATGCACGCAGAGAATCAATTAGAGTATAGCTCCGAAGATTTACGGCTACAAATTGAAGCCAAAGTATGTTCAAATGTTATCAGTCATTCCCGTTTACTTGATTGATCAATTTTGAATATAGATTTCAAGCATGCTAAATGGTATCATGACAGAACCCGCAAGTTTCACATTTTTCGGAATAGTACCGATTGATTATGAAACGTTTTTCAAGACTACATCTGTTCTTTATTTTTTGACAATAGCGTTTAGCAATATAGAATTGGAATGGCTAAGTAAAGTGCTTATGCGTAAACAATCAATCATGGTGGTTTCTAGCACTCTTAGTCCTGCTTCAACCTAGCATGACATTTATAAGTCTAATGAGAGTTCACTATACTCAACCTAACCCATTTCTAGACTTATGGAAATTTACTGAAATAACTTTACATGTTTATGTTAAATTAATCGAAAATATAATCATTTAAGAATAATCAAATTTGATTTTGTTGAATTTTAGCATAATGAAAAACTTATGGAGTGATGAAAAAACAAGCTTAGGCGTTGATATAATGGAAGCTGAAATGTACTAAAGTTAATTTTGATGTCATGCTATCAATTTTGTGATTATGTTTACAAAAATATTGATGTACTAAATGCTGTTAAATTAAGTTCTGTTGATTTGAGTATTAGTTGTGAGAATAATTTTACGGTACTCATTTATAAAATGAAATTTAATAGTGTTATTTTGTAAGAGAGGTTAGATCACGTAAAGTATTACCAATGATGCACAATTTGGTTAATTTGCCGTATGATACAGCAGATAATAAGCAATAATATTTTAATGATAGAAATTCTTTTCGAATTTCATAGAAACAAATTGCCATGAGTTAAATCAAAATGTTTCTGCACACACATAAACCAATCAACCTCAAATCACTGCTTTTTGAATATTATTTTCTCTATAATCACTCGGACGATCATTACTACATTCGAAGCGGAAATTCGGGCTAACTATTTTTAACGTTAGGCATCCAAATGGAGTCGCAATTTGAGTTTATGAGCGCCACCACTATTGTTCATATAGTCTGTAGTATTTGTATGAAATAACCACTTCTACTATAGCTCTTATAAATTTCAAGATTATAATTTTCAAATTGGGACAAGTCACATTCAATCTGTTGTTTTTTCAAGAGTTGAACTTAGAACTTATTTCATCTAAGGGCTTTGTTTGTCAACTACTAGTAAGTTTACCTAATTTATAAAATATTCCTTGAATTGTATGATCTTGGGATTTTATTTTGAGACACTGTGTGCAACTTTTCATATAACTTTTATGAGCTGCGAAAAAATATGTTGAATAATAGAAATTTAATTCTGATTAATTAATAATGCAGTATTTTTGTGATATCAGACAAAATATTGCACTAATAAATATTGCACGACAAAGTATCTCACGATAATATTACATATATATAATAATCTTTGTATGCAATATATTGTCGTGCGATATTCTGTAGTACTATATTTTGTAGTGAGATATTTTTTCTGATACTACAGAAATATTGCATTATTAATAAATCATTCATTAATAAAGCATTATTAAATTTCTACTATTCAAAATATATTTTTACTGTTCAGACAAGTTATATGAAAGGTTGCATACAGCGTCTCAAAATAAAATCTCAAGACTGTACTTTTTATTGATCTTTTAATTAACATAGATCAATTGATAAATTTCATATACTCTATTTTGATTGCGTGCATTAGACTATAATTTATTATACAACTAATTTATAATAATAGCTATCGTATCATTTTAAATCATATCATTTTAACCAGACGTTTGATTTTCTGGAAAGTTGAAAGCTGAAAATACTCGGAAATCGGAGGAAATTTCAGTCGGAATCAAAATTCTTTCGGCAACTAAATCTTATCAGTTTTAAGTTATAATTTTTTAGAAAATAGAATTTTTAAGCAAAAAAATCGGGAAGATATAATCTCTTGGATATAAATTTGATCAAAATATAGAATGATTCAATCTTTTTTAAAGACTGGACGTTTTGCATAAACATTTCATACAATCAAATAATTTAAAATGATCCAAATTTGAATTCAGACCGTAATCAATGAAAATTTTAGTCTTCGATAAATTTATTAGCCAAAGCTTAAAATAATTTAACTTTAAAATGCAATAAAAAATTTGTTCTAGTCAAAGTTTCTAGAATCAGATGCTTTTCGGGACAAATAATAATGTTTGGGAAAACCAGTTGCAAATCTCAAAATAAATAATTTTAGAAGAATCGAGAGTTATAAATTTAGTCTATGAAATACTCAGTTTGTGAAACATATTTTACCTCTAATCTTCTCAATTCCAGACTTAAGAATCGAGAATTTCCAAAAAATCTAAGGTCTGTTAATAACTTTTGACTTTTTTATTACTCTAAATTATCTTCTATAGATAGATAATTGCACCAGAAACTAAAAATAATTTATGAAAGCTTAAGATAGAATAAAATTATTGGAATATAAAACTTATAATAGAAGATTACTTCTGTTATATTCAGGTAATTTACTGAACTAATGACTGATTATATGTTGTATGAAAATACTTTTTATACTATGAAGAGCCGAAAATTTCACAATTTTTCAAACGGATTCATTACAAGAATAGTGACATAAATTTGATCTAAATAAACAAAAATAGAATGCATTCAATACAAAAATCAAAACCAATTTAAATTTTCTTATCAACATTGAGTGAGAGAAAGTAAAAAGATAGAGTTTATTAATCTCTGGTTTGTATGAGAATAATAGCATAATTAGCGACATAACCACAAATCATGAGAACAGTTACGCTTTTCAGATCAAATAAAGTCGAAGCACAGAACCTGATCCTTTTCCTCGTACCAATCACAACTTTGGCCAGCTTGTATTCCTCCAGTACTAAACTTTGATCTGTGATTCTCGTTTCTGTTGCTTTAGTCAACGATTCCATAGAGTTTATGATGTTTTGAGATGAATAACAAATGAGTATTATATCCATTGACTCGCATACTATGTATGATATCATAGCTAATATTTGATAATTATTCTGGTAGTTTGTGGTGAAATAATCTGACAAAATACAGAGTCCAGCAGACATCAAAATGCCATTTATCATAACTTTCATGACAATCGCATAAGAAAGCAATGAATTAATCCTGTCAATTTTTTCTCTCAGAAAAAATAGTGATTTACCTAAAAATTTATGAATATAAAAACTCTGAAAATGAAAATTACAATTTTTACACTTATTTAGAATTTAAAAAGTTTAATGAAATTTAATAATACTTACAAATATTACCAAACCTTCCTTTATTATTGACGCAAACGATAAGTTCATTTAATTGCTGAACAATCAAATCAGAGCTGAACATCATTATCACGACTATTGATGTCTGAGTCATAGAACAGAATATTCCTCCAATCATATGAAAGGCAAATTTGAAATTTGTATCATTTATATCTTGTATAATAGAGTTCAAATCATTGAATGAAAATGTAATCGCAATGACCCCGAAAAATGAATACCATATGACATATAAATAAACTTTAACTTTACTGATCAAAGCAATCGGTACCTCAAAAACTTGTAACGAATGAATGGTAGATATTATTTTGGGTCCATTCAGATAAATGGTTATCTTATAAACGCAGTACTCTACCATAAAGGCTGAACTTCCCAAACGAAATAGAAGAGTCAAAACACCTTTTTTCGAAGTCGCGTTATATAACTTGAAGCTCGAGTTCTCATCGCCAATACTACACAAGATTTTCAAGACTAGAACTGAAATTATTATCTCGTAGACAATAAGTGATACTTTTTTGATAACATAGACTCTTTTCGAGCTTTTAGAACACGAACCCTGATATGTAAGACCACAAAATTTTTGAAAACTCAAAACTCGATCAAACCAAATATCATTCATATTTATCTGGTTTTCTATCTGATTATTTTCAGCAGGGCCAATCATTATCAATAAGTGTTGTAAGTTCTGAACTTGAAATCTGAACAAGTATGGTTTGAGAACTTTGACTTACTTCTCAACCCTAAGTATATTTTGTGCATAATCATATTCTTTTATTCATATTTTCAAAGCTGCTTCTGTCGATGCTTTACTCGTAATAACCTTATTGATAATTTTTTGATAGTTTAATTGCGTGCATAGGAGTGCGTGCATTGAGTTTTACTTCATCACACAATTCAAAATTATTCTATAGTATAATAACTATTATTCTTGATATCAAAATGAAAATATTTCAGAATTTCTCAAACTCACATAAAATATAATTCATTAATTTCATTAAACTTATTGCCACATAAAAAGATGCTCAGCAATTATAAGAGTAATTAATGAACGTTTTTAAACTAAAATTATTGTGATCTAAGGCTTATAATAAAAGAATTATAGTTTGTGACACCAGTCAAAATATCTTTCAAAACAATAGTTTTAAATTGAGAAATCAAATGAAAGATTAGGATTAAAACTTAAATTATTTTTCAACCATAGTGTTGCTACAAGAGCTAAGCTTCACAAATTGTATAGTTTTTAAAATTTTCCAATAAGCTAATATACGATTAAAATTGAAATAAATCGCATACTTGAAAAAGAATAAATTCAAAGGAAGACACGAGGTCAAAGGTGGATCAGAGATCATTCAATAATTCATATAAAATAATTTTTGGAACATATTAATATGAAATCATATTTTTTTATCAAAATAAATTGAACTAAAATTTGATCATTTGATCTATTATTTATAAAAGTATTAGAATCCATTTTGAATATCAAGTAATAGATAAAACGAAGCTAAATTAATAGCTTTGCTTATTTGAGTAAGATTGAATTCATAGTTAAAGACTTAATAATTCAATAGAATATAAGATTCTTCAGGCTTTAGCCTACTTCACTCATTCAGTTGTGAATCGAATTTGATAAACACAATGTATTTGATAGGAAATCATCCTTTTAATTACTTTTTTATATTAAATTGAAGGTGAGAAGAAATAGTTATGTAAATAGTTATAGATATGTGTTAAGTAATTAAACTCAGAAACACAAGAATGAGGTGTGAGGATTTTTTATTAGTAAGGAAAAACTGGTCTAAAGTTAGCATAAAGTTTTATATTTTCCAAACTCTTCGTTTCTAATAATTTTAATTACCTTATCACGACTTATTTCACCATTTAATTCATTTAAATAATGCTCATTAAAAGATTCACTCATTTTATAATTTTAAAATATTTTATTAGAACTTTAAGTGAAATGAAATTAATATGATATTAAGTGAAGTGTTTACTTCAATGTTATGTTATACTTCAAATTAAGCGCATACCTGCAGTTAATACGGTTTTCCTCTGGGGATTTAAGTATCTCAGGAATGCTAACCATTAATCTCTACGCAAACAACACTATGATTAAATTGAAATTTTTTTTTCGAAAACTTCACATTTGATCATGTGCTGGAAATTTTATAGATTATTATTCAGGATATAATACATCAATTTATGAAAAAATCCAAAAAACCATATAACTGCCCACAACTCATTGCTGGATTTTAGAGTTCAATTACTGATTTGTATTTTAATAACAGTATAAATGGCCACATGACCTAAAGTAATGAAAATAGACTTTTCATATCAAATAAAGTCAAAGCACTAAACATGATCCTTTTGCTCAAACCAATCACCACTTTGGCGAGTTTGCATTCTTCCTTAGCAAAACTTTGATCTTTTAATCTCTGTTTCGTTGCTTTGATCAAAGATTGCATAGATTTATGATGTTCTGAGATGAATAACAAATGAGTATAATGTCTATTGCCTCGAATATTTTTTACGGTATCACAACTAATACTTGATAATTATTCTGATAGTTTATGATGAAATGATCTGACATCATGCAGAGTCCAGCAGATATAAAAGTACTACTTTTAATTCTTATGAAAATCGCATAAGAGAGTAATGAATTAATATTGTCGAGTTTTTCTCTCACAAAATATAGTAATTTACCTAAAAATTCATAAGTAATACTCCCATTAGAGAAGTTTTTTATTCCTAATAATTTATTAAACATTTATGCGGCTTTATTTTTAGAAGTTATTGTTTCGCAAATGGTTTCTCAATTCAAAAGCCTTATGAACATGGTATGAACAGCTATTTTAAGGATGAAAATCAATTGACTAAACAATGACTTAAAATTTTATTAATAAGTATTTAGTTTACATTCAATATGATTCAACTTTTGGTTTACTTATTTGGTAGGATTTCGGATTTGCAGGTAGCGGAATCCCTGTCTTAAAAATCCTTGAATGCGCGCATAAAAGTCCCGAAGACTTTCAATAACTTTTAGGTTATAACAAAATGTCACAATTTCACGTTGTATTGATAGCTCAAGAAGCGCTCGCCCAAGAAGTTGTTTCAACAAAAGATATCATAAGAAGGCTGGTGTACATCCTCAGATGAGTAGCTTGAGTATAATATCGATTAAGACCATGGATCAGTTGATAGTGATACTCAAGCCACTCATCTGAGGATGTACACTAGTCTTCTTTTGATATCTTTTGTAGAAACAACTTCTTGGGCGAGCGCTCCTTGAACTATCATTACACATGATTTCGCGTCACTAACTTTATTAAGTCCTGTAATTAGTAGAGTACACGGTTAACACTACAATACATTATTATACACTACACACTATCACAGATAGTTTTTACATTAAAATACCGGTTTTTAGGGATAAAGATGGCAAATAGGAATTCTTTAAGCAACTGCCTGCAAAACCGGAATCCTACCACTCATTCTATTCAGAGAACGAAGGAGTTCTTAAATATTTGTTCGATATTCTTCGAGGTATTGAAGGAATAACTGTCTATTACTATATGTCAGCTCTTTTGGCGACAAATCCCTCCTTTCGAATCGTTAACATCTTTAACACAAGTAAAACATCTTACTTTCAATGGTATGCAATTATAACTACTTTAGAAGGGTATCAGGACACTTGTTCGTCGCCGTTTGTTCGTAAGACATTTGTTCGTCGGACATTTGTTCGTCTGAGACTCTTATTCGTCGAACACTTGTTCGTCGGACATTTGTTCGTCTAAGACATTTGTTCGTCTAAGACATTTGTTCGTCTAAGACACTTGTTCGTCTAAGACACTTGTTCGTCTAAGACGTTTATTCATCTAAAACACTTGTTCGTCTAAGACATTTGTTTGTCTAAGACACTTTCAGGATGCTTGTTCATATGAAAATATATTTATCCTTGATACAACACAAATGAAGTAAATTTTCTTTGCATCGATCCTTGCCGCTTGTGGGACATGGTTGTGATCATCAGAGTGATGAATCACCCTTTCGCCGTCCGTATGCGCGCCCTTTACAATTCTCAATATATTTGATACATTTCCAGTAGGTCTTACCTGATTTAGTATAATCCTTGTTGAAAATGTATCCATCGTGAACAAGTCGATCCTTACCTTTGGTACTCTTCACAAATTTCAGTGGCATTTTGAGATCTCGATGGATTAAGTCTTGATGATCTAGAAATAGAAAAAAGTAGATGGAAATGAATATAATACTTACAATCTTGATGAAAGACGACGTCCTCAGTTGTCTTCTGTTTTGCTGTTTAGAAGTGAAGTAGTAGAATTATAGAAATATTGGGAGTAAATATCTTATTAGGTCGAATGGTCGGTAGATCGAATGGTTGAATGGACCAACAAATGTATTGGACGAACAGATGTATTGGACGAAAAAATGTCTTAGACGAACAAGTGTCTTAGACGAACAAATGTCTTAGACGAACAAATGTCTTAGACGAACAAATGTCCGACGAACAAGTATTCGACGAATAAGTGTCCCAGACGAACAAATGTAGACGAACAAGTGTCTGACGAATAAGTGTCGGACGATTAAGTGTCATGGAACCCTTTAGAAGTTATTAAAACCATAAATAGTACTGAAAATAAGTCTATTCATACATCCAAGTATTTACGTTTTGTTATATTTGCAATATCTATAACTGGTTTAATTGTTATTATGAGTTACTGGATATTTTAGTATATGGTATAATCGGATCAATTATTTGCTGGTTTTGGTATCATTATAACTCTGCCGTTATAATATATTTTACAACCTTTACTTTCTACATAGTATGCAATTTCTGTAGAATTATATTCAAATTATTTAATCAAAAGATAGTGAAGTTTTCAAACTTCATAATCAATTGAGCACTAACTATTGATAATATGATTGAAGAGCACAATAATATTTGTCAGTCTATTAACCGATACGGTAAATTCTGGTCGGAATTCTATTTTGCACTAAATTATAATCTAACTCTTTAAGATTTTGTGTTTTTACATTTAATACTATTTGAAAATATAGAGTCTGTTGCATATATAACTTGATTACTGGTTTTATTGATAACACTACTTGTACTTTTCTAACTTAGTTTAATGACACTTCAGCTTATAAAAGATCGATCAAATCTCATAAGCTTTTACATAAACTTTATATCAAAATGGATTAGTCATTGAATGCAGAGAGAAAAATTAAAACATTATTTCGAAAAAGAGTAATTTTTATTTAGATATGAGCACATTTTCTTATAAATGGATGCTATTGAAAGAGAAACAAAAAGGCCCTTATTGGTATTATTTGTAGTAATCAGCTTGTGATGATCCTATCAATTGCATTCAAAATGTGACTAAAATTAAGTTCCAATATATTTTCTTGTAGTATATGAATTATTTTTAAACCTGTATCGATTTCACAAAATTTTCTATATTTTTGTAGATGCATTCTTATAGCTCATGAATTTTCAATTTTTTGAAAATCAAATTATGTGTCGCCGAAATTCTCTCTTAATTAAAGATAGAATTGATGCATATCTTCTCTGCTACAATTTGGTTATTAGCTAGAAATTTTAAAACTCCGTCAAATGCTAACTTTTAATGTTCTTCAACGAAGTTAATAATGTTTGTGTTACATAAGAAAACGAATTTAATTCTAACGTGCAAATACATATATCCTAAAATCGATGGCCCAAAGAGATTATAAAATATTGTGTGACACATTTGATTAACACTACTTTGAATCAAAATTTAATTATGTTTTAATTGACATAAACTTTTGAATAATACATCAAATTTTATGTTAATAATGTAAATGTCCCCCATTGGTGGCCGCAACGTCCCTAATCCGGTCGGGCATATTTTGTGGCAAAACACTCGCTCTTCATTAGAGTAGGGTTCCATTTTGTCAACAACTAACCCTCGAACTTTAATCATCATTAACATTGACAACGTTATGTAAAAAATTGTTTTTGACATTTTATGCAAAAATTCAACTTTTTATCTTTAATTTCATACTAATTTCAATTAATAATTATAAATAAAACATAATTTAACTTAATTCCAAGGTAGTGCTAAACTAATGTGCCACGTAATATTAAATCTTGGAGAAATACTAATTTAAAACTTTATTTGAATATAAAAATTGTTTTCCCAATTTTAAAAATGACATTTAAATAAAATCGACAAATATAAAATATTTGTTAATCTGTAGAAATTTTGAATTTTGATAAATGAAATACTAAATTAAAAAATGTCGTTAGCTTTCTTAAGATAGGCCTCAAGATCAGCCTTACCATGTTTGACAAAAAATTCAAAAAATTTGATAAATTGTTTGCCATCGTTGGTTGGATGAAGATTCTTCAAAAGAACCTCGACGTCGGTGAAGAATTTGATGGATTTCTGTAGACTAGCGACTAAAGCGGTTTTTCCTTCTTTTTGGAGAGTTTCGACTTCCACGTTGACTTTAGTGAGTATTTCTAAGACAGATTCCATAAAAACTAATCTAACGGTAGCTGTCGTCTTATATATCGACAATTTCTCAAGTTCAGTCTTGAGTGTGGTCTCGACTTTACTCAAAAGTGTTTCAATTGAGGCCAACGAAGCTTTTCCATCTTCAGTAGCGGGATTCAAGTTCTTTAACTGAGCCTCAAGCCCCAAAACAGATTCCTCGACTCTTTCGAGGCCGGCGGTCGAAAGTCCCGAACTATGTTTTTTAAGTTCCGCGATATCGTCAGCGATCGATTTCTTAAGGGATTGAGCTCGATGTAAGAGATCATATTTGAGAATTTCTCCAGAGAAGGTTCTATTCATTACCCTGACTTCAATACTAAGAGTAAGCAATGCCTCACCTAACAAATTCTCAACTGAGGTAAATAAAGCTTTTCCAGCTTCAGTGGTTAAATTTAAGTTTTTCAGCTGAGTTTCCATATCCAAAACGAATTTTTCTGCTCTTTCGAGACCAGCTGCCAAAAGATCTTTACCCTGTTGCTTGAGTTTCACGATCTCATAAGCAGCTAATTCTTTCAAATTTTTGATTTCGGTATCATTTAAGTAGCGTTCCTTGACATCGTCGTCGTCGTAGAAGCTTCCAGACAATTTCTTGATTTCAGCCTCTAGAGCATTTTCAGCGTGCTTAAGACCAGCTTCGAGTGTAATCAACAAAGCTTTGCCGACTTCGGTAGCAGGGTTCAAGCTTTTAAGCTGAGCTTCGATATCGACGACCAACTTATCGACTCTTTCAAAACCAGAGGCCAACAAAACTTTTCCTTCAGCCTTCAATTTTGTGATCTCCTTTTGGGCCAAATCTCTCAAGTTTTGCGCACTTTTGAGTAAATCGTCTTTAGTATCGCGTTTGACAATACTGCCATTAACTTTCTTAAGGTCATCATCAAGAGCAGCTTTTCCCAGTTTTATGATTTTCTCAAATTCTTCAAGCAAAGCTTTACCTGACTCGGTGGTCGGATGAAGAACCTGCAACTGCACCTCTACTTCAGTCAAGAATTCGATGTCTTTTAAGATTTCTTTCGAACGATCAGGTTTGACTGGGTCTGTTGACAGCTTCTTCATTTCGTCTTTGAGAGTAGTGGCGGCCTTCTCTACTAAAGCCTCAACTGAGACTAACAGAGCTTTCCCATCTTCAGTAGTCGGGTTCAAGTTTCTGATTTGAGTTTCGAGGTCTAGAACAAATTTCTCAGCTCTTTCGAGTCCTGAGCCCGAAATAGTTTTTCCCTGAGCTTTAAGTTTTGCTTTTTCATCGGCGGCCAATTTCTTAAGATTATCGATTTGTTTCAAGAGCTTATCCTTAAGACTTTCATCATAGAAACTTCCAGACAACTTCTTGATTTCGGCTTCAAGAGCGGTTTCTGCACGTTTGAGACCAGCTTCAAGTGTTATCAACAAAGTTTTGCCGACTTCAGTGGTTGGATTCAGGTTCTTGACTTGAGTTTCAATGTCGAGGACCAATTTATCAACTTTTTCGAGACCGGTGGCCAACAAAAGTTTTCCTTCAGCCTTCAACTTCTCGAGTTCCTTCCGTGCCAAATTACGCAAATTCTCAGCACTTTTCAACAGATCATCCTTAGCATCACGTTTGAAAATACTGTTGGATTCGCTAACTATAAGTTTGAATGAAAACAATCATCCGACATTTTTTATCATATATTTATATAAAAGTACTTACAATAGACAGCGGATAGGAATAATAGACAAAAGACTAAAATTCTCATTTCTTGAATGCGTTCAAAAGGTTGTACAATCTTTCAAGGAATAAAGTTTGACAAATTCAAAAGTGATTCAGTACTAAAAATACTCAGTATTTAAACAGAGGCTATAATCTATCACCAATTAAATGCAATCCAAATACGTTATGTTTGACACCTCTTTGGACATTTTTTAGGAATATTCCAGATGTGTAACGATGTTCCCGGATAACTGTATTTTTTAGAACTGATAATTGTATAAACCATTAAGCTTTTTAATCTAAGTGATTTAGATAGTCGTATTGCATAAATGGATCAATCATACGTTCAGTCGTTTTTTAGTGAACAGGTTTTTCAATTCTCATCGTATAGCTACACAATTATCACTTTCATTGTAAGTTGAAATAAGGTTTAGTATGATTTCAATGCTGATAATTTTTTACTACATTATTCTTGTAAATTAATTTTTAGCCTTAGATTAAGTTTACTAGTTCTACTTTATTTTCATGAATCTTAATCCAGAATATTGTTCGTTTCTAAGTTTACAAGAATTTAAAAAAATTTCGGCAACGTATAGAATTTTATTTCCAAAAATTTATTTCATGAACATTTCGTTTTTATGTAAACTAAGAAACATTTTAGCAATGATTCATACTTGAAATTATTTCTTCTTTCGAATTTTATATGCCTGAATATGAAAAGATTTAGTCATTAAACAAATCTTCAATGATAAAATTAAATGTTACAAAAATAGCTAAAACTCTTAGCTTACTCCTATAAAAGCTTTATAGCATAATGTTAAAAGTATTGGCATAACTTTATGAAATTATGAAATAAACTCAATTTGCATTAATTTTACTTAGAATAGTTTTTCTATTAACCCTTTACGGACCACGACCTGTTCCCATTGTCAGAATTAAATGAAATTTTAGAACACAATTACTAGTGATATGATTTAGATAATTTTTAAAATTCAAAACTTTTTGTGAACCAAAAGTAATGTTTTTGAGATGTTCCGTTTTAAGCACATTGGGGTGTTAAGTGAACTTTTATAGAAATAAAATTGTCACATTTTAGATCTGCAGGCTACTTAGAATAGAATGCTTTGTCTAATGAAATGGCCCCAAAACAGTCTAGATACAAAAACCAGAAAAATGAAACTTCTAATGTAATTTGAGATTTATATAAGTTAAACATTAATTGCATTTCGTGATTTAAAGTTTCGTGACGCAAAAATTTAAAGTATGTGTTCCTAAAACACATGAAACAATGACCCGTAAAGGGTTAATTTCATGAATCTTTAATCTGTTTATCATTGTTAATAGTGAGAATTTTGCACACGAAGCAATCAAATGCATGTTTCTGTAGCAGCAAAACTATTGTATGACGAAGCGGTAGGTCATAAAAATTGATTAAAGTCTCTAAAACTGTTTTTAGATTAGTGAAAGATCAATACTAATAAAATTCGACACATTAATTTCGAATAATTATGTACAGAAGAACAAGCAGAGTCATTTTCAGAAAGACTGACTCAAATCTTAAAGTATGCTTAAAGTAAAAATCGTTCAATTAATTGAACTTATGAACAAAAAATTCGATGTTTTAACTAATTTTAAATTATTACCTTATATCATTATCAATTGGACAAAGGCTTAGAAAATTCTTATTGTGGGTAAAATCGTTTTACAGATACAAAACATTGTTCTGCATTAAATTCTGCTGTAGTTTGGCCGAGTGATTGGAAATATAGGGCTAAAGATCAAAATAATAATTAGAAGGGAATTGTGGGAATATTAGCGAAAAACGTAAATTTTCTTAAAATTTGATTTTTGATGAAAGGTAATATTTTGTCATATAATAGTAACATAGTGATATACAGGGTGTAAATAAAAGAACTTCATAAAAGTATTTAGTTATAACTTTTAGAAAAATAATAATTAAGAGCTGAAACTTTGCGATACCATTCTAAAATAACGGGAGATTTTTTTCATGTAATTCGAATTTTGTTTATTCTACTTTAAAAATGGCGACCTACACAACCGAAATGCGAATATTTATTGTTAAACAATACTATTTAAATCAAGTGAGCCCTATTCTTGTGCAAAGAAAGTTCAGGAAAGAATTCAATCCTTGCAAGAGCTGGAAAACATCATTCTAGCTTAGATTTTCAGTATTTCCAATAATACTTTAGATGAAGTTATTGACAATTTTCAAGTTCGTTTGCATTATATCCACAATGAGAATGGTTGGCATATCGAAAATATCCTATCATAATCTCCCATTATTCCTTTTTAATTCTTAAAAATTTCATGTAAAAATATTCAATAGTTTCTGAGAAATAAGCTTTTACTTTTATTATGTCCTTTTATTTACACCCTGAAGCTGTAATATTATTTGATGTAACTTATGAAAAGTATTTTGTAATAGCATTTTCAAAAATATTAACTAAGAATACTTATATTCTAAGACACTTTCATTATTTAATCAAATAATTTCAAATAATTTTATTTTTATCAAATTATTTCAAATAAATTATTTGATCAAACATTTTGAAATAATATCAAATAATTTTCTACTTTTCTCGAATAATTTTTTCAAAACCGTAAAAATTAGAAATACTTTTCAGAAACAAACTTTCGATTAATCAATACTTTTAAAAGCTATAATTCATGCACCAAAACATAAAATATCTAAAATAATACATAATTAGGTGCTTTGAATAGTAAACACAATGAATGAAATGAACACGCATTTTATAAATTGTATTTTGATATTATGATGATTGTGTGTAATGATTATGTGTAATAGTCGTGATTTAATTTATTTAAATATAATTGTCATCAAACATCAAACGCTTATTAGTTTTGGCGAATAGAAAGTAAGTTTAACCGATACTTCAATTATAAATAATTAATAAAAAAATATTTTCTAAACAGAAGATGTCTGAAATAGAGGACAATCTTTGTTTTGGTAATGAATGCGCTGAACTAAATGAGACCACAATTGATGTTCAATATATGCAAAATTTAGCGAATGATATTCAAAAGAGAGACAAATGTCTGAAAATACTATTATAGACTCTGAAGAAGTAGTTATTCCGAATGATTCCCAAATGAATAGTTTTATTGATTTAACAGAAAGCGAATATTCGAGTTCAAATGAATCAAAACGCCGAAAAACTCAAAGAAAGATAATCAGCAAAAGGTTTAAAAATGGAAACAAAATAACTGTCCAAATGAGAGTTAATGAATATAGAGAGCCATTTATTGTCAAAGACGACAAAATGTATTGCAATATATGTAATGTTTTTGTTAACTTCAAGCATAAAAATGTCATCGATTTTCACCTGAACTCTAATAGGCATAAGAAGTATATCAATAAAAATTCAAATCAATTGAAAATTGTTAACAGCTTTGAGAAGCAAAATGAAATGTTTCTCAACGATTTGGTTTTAATGTTGACCTCAACTAATATTCCTATTGAAAAAACTAATAATCAAGAATTCAGAGCTTTCTTCACAAAGTATTGCAAATTCGGAGATCAGATTCCGTTAGCCGACTGTATGAGAAAACGAATACCAAAAGTTTATGCAAATAAACAAAAGCATATCATCGAATCATTGAGTAAAGTCGATGGGTTTTCAGTCATTGTCGACGAAACACAAGACAAGAAATATCGAGCAGTTATTAATATATTGATTACTCCATCAGCGATTGATTTTCCGTTGAACGATGATTTTCGCCTTAAGTCAATTCTTATTAATACTTTATTCTTGAACACAACAGTTGATAGTGATGCGATTATTCGCGAAACTAATAAAGTTATAGCAAATTCAGGATTAGATTTCGATAAAATCACAGCATTTGTTAGTGATAATGCCAGCTGTATGATGAAAGCATTTAAAACATTTAAAGTTCTTTGGCCTAACTCAATACACATCACATGTCATTCACATATTTTTAATTTGGTCACAGAAACCTTTAGATATAGTTTTATTGAAGTGGATGAATTCATGGCAAAAATGAAATCTTTTTTCAAGAAATCGAGAGTCAGGCGTAAAATATATTTTGAAACTTGTGGTAAATCTATTCCTAAGACTTCCATTACCAGATGGAACTCATGGCTTGAAGCTATCGCTATTCATGAAAATTTATTTAAATTTTACGGTGATTTGATCAGAAATTTAACAAATGCTAAAATCAGTTCTCCATTAATACCAATATTGAGAAGAATGATAGAAAATCCTATTTTGTACGAACAAATTAAGTTCATTAAAAGTATTTCTCAGCCGATTATTGATGCAGTTCTGTCCACTCAGAGGCAAGACATAATGACAACCAACATCTTTAAATATTGTTCAGACTTAATGGCAATTTTCGTGAAATGTATGCTAACGTTGATGTAAATGATTACCTCGATATTTATAGAAAAGAGCTGAATGAATATGACTTTTCGCGTTTCAAACAATCGGTAATCGATCGTCTTAACCAAACTTTACTTAAATTGGAGTTATATTTTGATTTTGGTAAAGAGCCAGCTATGGGTTTTCTAAAAACTATGGAAATATTTGATCCTCAGAGGGCTAAGAACAATACACGATCTGTTGATGAGTTGATTAAAGAGTTAGTATCAATACCTGAAATGAATAATTTGATAAATTCTGGTGATTTATTGAAGGTTTCATAGCTCTCTTCTGAATTCAAGTCATATATTAATTATGTTAAAGAATACGAAAAGCCAGAAAATATTAAAACCAACGTTTATATTCCGAATTTTTGGAAATCTAACTTCAAGAAATGAAATTGATGGCACCGATTGTTTTAAATACTTATTTGTTCCTATTTCTAGTGCTGAGATTGAACGATCGTTCAGTTGTTACAACAATATTCTCAGTGATAAAAGACATAATCTCTCTGAAGAAAGTTTGAAGTATTTAACTTCTCTCTATTATAATTGCATGTAAACTCTTCTGTAAATTATCAAATTCAATTTATTAAAATGTTCAAATTAGAAAATCTTCGGCCTATTTATTGCAGTAATTATTTAAACTACAATTTTATGACATGAACTTCTTGAATAATAGGTTTAGATGTGAAAATTTGTCAAATAATTTTAACAAATACTCAAATAATTAGACCAATTTTCTCAAATAATTACTCAGATAATTTGACCCCTACTTTCTCAAATAATAAAAGTGTCTTAGCTTATATTATAATAACAATAAAGAGAAAAATAACCGAATGACTAATTATTTATGAAGTATTAGAAAATCAATCTGGATTTAAGTTCATTGACAATAATAACTATAGTTATTTTCTACAGAATCTATGCTAATCTTTAGAAAAGAGGATTCTGAAAACGAAATTTAGATTTTTTCATATCTGGGATTTAATCAGGATTATAACTAATCAACTTAAGAGTTAATTGAAGTTTTAGAATTAAATATTTTTATTTCATTGAATTTCAACATCTTTAGCAACATGAAAAGTTCAGCACCGAATTTATAGTGTCAACCTTATATCTCAACTTTTGGTATGTAATATTAATAATTTGTATTTGAATTAATTCTCATATATGAGTTGAGTTAATACTTGAGCCTGACATCGAGAGAATCAATACTTTATAACAATTAAAATACTGTATTACGAAATATAATACCATTAGTATATATTGAAACTACTATCGAATCGCTTTTAGAGTAAGTTTCTATTTGTTGACTCTCTCTAATAAATTTTGACTATTTTTCTAACAAAGACTTTTGTATTAAATCAAGATTTTATGAGAAGAGAATAATTTATAATTTTATTAAGGATAGCGAATTTGAAGAGAACGAGAAAATGTTTAAAAGAGTAATCAACAACAAACTATATTCGCTTGTGAAATTGTCCGATAAAATTCGAAATTATTACCATTGATTAACAACGAATTCGTAGCATTACGTGAGTTTCGAAATCAAGTACAACTGATTAAAAAGTTTCTTAGTAAATTAAATCCAGAATTCAATTTATATATATATCACTTGATAACTATCTTGAGATTCCTATATCTCTTGCATTCAATCAGAATTTGGGTAAAGGCTTGAGGTATGAAATTCATTACATGTATTTCTTACCTTTAACCAAAAGAATTGATCATCTGCTCTGTTAATAGAGCTTCGAGAACAGTAACAGATGGATTATTCAATTCATGAAGAGTAGACATAAGATGGAAAACAGAGTATTTCAAATTATATTGAAGTTGATGCCTGTGTTTATTAATCTACTGCAAACGCAAATTGATATAAACCATTTAATTTATTGAGTTATGGAGTTATGCTCTATTTTATATGTTTGTTATTCATCAACTATTTATATTCACTATCGATACTAATAACTGAATGCTATCCATTATTCAGTTATACAAAATAAAAACTTATATCTAAAATGTAAATATAATTACTTATTCAAACAAGTGAATAAAACATATAGATATTCAATTATCAGTTTTTGCTTCTAAAATTTGTTTTGAATCAAATTCTGAATTTTTAACATAATATATATAGTATACTTATAGAGCATAATAAAGTATGTTGCAATATATTTCGTGGTACAACACATTTGTTTGACTTTTTAAAACTTATTTTAATGAGTAACACAAGATAAAAGCCGCTTAATGCATTTATGCATATCACTTTTATGGAGAGACTTTTCCCAAATTTTGTTCAGAGACTTGTAAGAAGTTAAGTTAATAATAGGGGGAATAGATGGTAATATTTTAGGTAAGAGCTTGAGAGGGATTACCTGAATGACTGTACTTCCCTATGACAGGCCCCGTTTCGTAATTTATGTCTGTCTGTGGGAAAGAAAAGCTTAGACTATGAAGCGAGAATAAATGGAAAAGTCTTTGAAATATTAATATATTAATATACAATATATAAAGTATATTTTAAACATTTTAAATATATATAAAATACTTTAAGAACTATTTAGCAAAATGAAAAGCGATCAACATTTGATTAAGTCACTTTCATCTAATTGATAGATAAATAGATCATGTATTTGGCAATACATTCCTCTTATTTGATAGCTTCTATTCAAAATCCATTTATTCTTACAGTCGCAGATAAAGTGATTGTCCGATACAAATAATTTATTATATGGATTATTTTCGAAAAAAGGTTTAAAAATCTTTTCGTCCAAATAAGTCAAATTATTGAACGATAGATTGAGCTCAACTGTAAAGCTCTGTGAGATGTTGAAAGCATTTTTCGCAAAACTTGATTCGTTCAAACGAATTTTGGTTAAATCAATTCTCATAATTGTTGATTCGAAGGAATTTCCATCAGTCATGAAATCGAAAGCATAATCGCCAATAAACTTAATGCTATAGTTTGAGAAGCTTATGTTCATCTCTTTCACTGAAAAAATAGATAATTAAGAATAAAAATGATTTTTATGACCAGTCTTATTTTATTGACGAGAACTTAATGAAATTAAAGTTCACTCAAATATTTTTCTATCAATAATTCAGGTTAAAGATTGAAAATTTTAAATAAATTATATTTTGATTTTTATTTAATTACCTGATGTTGTGATAGAAAATGTTTTGTTCGATAGTTCTTCGATCGCATTATTCGATAGATCGAAAAAATTTACATTGCTAAGATTACGAAATTCAATAACATCTTTATACTTGCTATTATCTTTTATAATAATTTCTTGTATTACTTTCGAAGTCCCATTGAAAAGATCATGATTTATGAGCTCTATATAATTATTGTGACTTATCTCGATATATTTGAATTCATAGTCATTGAGCGAATTCAATTGAGTCACTTTTGTGTTATTAATAGTTAAATAATCGAAGTGATTAAACAATGCCTTATGTCTGAATATTATATTCATTTTTGTATTATTGAGAAGAGAGCCCACAAGTCAACCAATTAATGGTAGTATTCGATCCAGATTTGCGTTTGGTGTATGTGCAAGGATAAATCAATTCTGGGTCAGGATCTAAACCATTATCATCATGAGAACTACTACAAGAGACGTCACTGTGAGTGAATGTCCACTTGACCTGGTCTACTGATCTACAGCGAGGATCTGTCACGAAATTAAAGCAAATCGTAAGAAAATAGTTTTTGTTCAAAAACTTTGTAGGCTATATAAAATTTTTCATGTTTTTTTTTTAAAGTAATAAAATTTCTATTTAACCTTCACTACAACTGTGGGGTAAAATTTTCCTAAATTTTAATTTAAAAATTTCGATAAAATCAACTAAATGTAGTAATTTTTGAGATTTTAGGTATTCCTCAATCATATATCTGACTTTTAATGATAAAAACCCGAAAAATTCAAATTATAACTTTTCTTCAAAAATGTTTTTTCTGACAAGTCTTTTTGAGATCCCAACTGTAAAGGTAAAAGTTGCTTTCGAAATGAAAATTAAAATAACTTCTCTGAAAGAAATATTTAAAAATAAAAATTTCAGTGTATTTTTTCAAAATCTGTTCTAAAATCTTATTCTTCAAATCTACACTTTCAAATTAGTTTCAATTAAAGTTGGATTCAAGTGCACAAATTATTTGATTATCTAATAATATAAATTACTGCTGTAATAAACTAACTTACTATCATTAAGTATTACTATTCTTATTGTTATTTTGTAGTCGCCTTTCTATTTGTTGAAAAATTTTACTTTACTATATTTTAATAATCAATTCGGATTATCGTAAGTTTTTATATCACTTAATTTCCTTAAACTTAGAAAACATTTACTTGAAAATAATTATTTTGAAATAAAGATGGAAAAAAATCATTTTGAAAAATATCTTTTGAAAAATAACTGCGTAGCCCTGTAAATGCTAAGGACAGGAATTTCCTCTAATTTTGCAGTGCTTTGTGTTTTCTACTAGTCGCTTTACTATGATATCGTCATCAGCAATACGAGAAGTAGTAAACCACGGGTGACTCCGTAATGGATAGTTATTGGAAATTAATTAATGAAACAATTAAAAATTGTAAAATATTGGGTAATTTTGATGACAAAAGCGTCAGTGCTCATTTACACTACACTATGTAATACTGGAATATAGTTAGAAAAATATGAAGTAATATTTTACCCAAAGTTAATTCTCCGCTTCCAGGAGTTAAGTTGTGCTGAAGGGTTAAAGCGAGTGGCGGAATTCACAAAAGTAATTATATACAACTTTTTTGGGTCATTTAAGCAGACATTATATGATTTTCTTTTGAAAAATTGTTGAATATTTACAGTTTTATCAATGACTCTGCGCGCTATGATCGCTTTCTATTTGAGTAGTAATAAAACTATCTTTTAAAGTGAGTCACATTATAATTCGATTTCAATTCTCACCTAATTACAAATACTTTGGGTTGGTCTAAATTTGTAAAAGATATTTTTGAATGACAAGAACTGTGCGCAATTTAGGTTATAGCAATTTTTAAAAATAAAACTTTTTCTTATAACAAGAACTTCGATCTTGTGAAATAAAAAATTGATTACCAATGCAATCGCTGATTACACTTTGTGGTTGACTGCTGAGGCTAACAGTAAAATAAAACGGCGGACAAGACTCAAATGTTTGTCCCTGGCATGGATTTTTAACGGTCCATTTGATTTCTCCATCTTCTTCTGAAGCTTCGCTAAAGTGACGTTCTTCTCGTTCAGCCAATGGATACATATCAAAGCAGACTTTAATCTTTGCTTTTTCTGCCTTGAACTAGAGAAAAATCGAAAAATTCAAGAATTAATGTAATTTACAAAATCATACAGTCACTGTGAGCCTACTTTCAAATCAATAGTATAGCTTTTACTGAAAAATTCTGGATACATAGTCCAATACTGTTTATATCCAGGCGTTAAGAATCCTTCATAGACTTTATCCTCGGAATTTTTAACTCGACATTCATTGTGCTGAAAATTTTGCGGCGTCCGACAGGTCTTGTTCACCAAATCTGCTCCCTTCATGGCCGCGTAGTCTACATTTTTTCCCACTTCGATCCAGTCATCATCTTTGCGCAGTAAGTCTTTAATACCATCTTTATTGATAGTTGCCATGAAGAACGTGATATCTCTGTGTTCATATCTTAATCTCCATTTTAGATCCTCATATTTTCCTTTCTGTTCCCCATCAGTTGGAGCCTGTTTTAGGTTTCCGTAATCAAACCAAACGAAATTCTACGATGGAACTCCAGGTAGATCTGCCCTTTTGAGCTGGTATTCCATAAAGATCTCGTTATAACAAACTGAACTAGGTAAATCCGGGCTAATAGGTCTAAAGGTTTTCTCGACACCCCACCTCTAAGTATAATACATCATTAGATTCAGTTCTTCGAGCTGAACATTTTGATACCAGACTTGAGTACTTTCAAGCCGAACATGAACACTTCTGGCCACCGAGACCTAACACCTCGAAAATGGACAAACCCAGCATTGCCAAGTTGTAACCCAAGCCAAACCTGATTAAAACTAAGGTATAATAGGTTAGATCGCTTCGCAACCAAACTTATTCTCCCTTAGTTTATATCAGGCTTGTTTGGGTTACGACTCGAGAATCCAGGCTTATCCATTCGAGGTACTAAACCAAACAATGACGGATATCTAGAGAACTACTTGTGATAATTGGCCAAGTAAGGTACCAAAATGCTCAGTTCGATGTCCTGAGTCCAATGATATATCACTTGGCGGGATCAACCACTCCCGTCGGTAGTTGTCCAGAAGTAGTAAGGTCCGGATCAGAAGTGGTCAAGTGTAGTATCAAAATGTTCAGCTTGACGAACTGAATCCAATGATATATCACACTTGGGGGTGGGAGGTCGGGAACCCCTTTAGACTCATTAACCCGGATTCACCCACTGAACTTAAGTTAAAGCTTAAGCTCACTATAACGAGGTTTTGCTGTAATTCTTCTAGGCTCATCATAAGAAGTATATAATTACTATTTTTTATCTTTCGTATTCTTATCTGAAGTTCATAATAATATAGAAGGACATACTATTGTCAAACCAGGCTACCCTACATGAGGCACACTGTGATGATGTCGAATTATAAGCCAACGCATGGAGTGGAATATTGAGCAATAGATTATTGTCATAGACAAAACTTGAATTAGAGCTTCCTTGAGAGTTTACTAAAACTGATACTGAACCATAATTTCTTCCCAGATTCAAAGTTTTAACAACTTGCGTAATTATCTGTCTCCTCTCTATTGCCCATTCCTTCGGGTGGCATATTGTCTAACATTAATAAGACATCGGCAGAAGACTCGCACGGGAAAGATCTGATATCTGTTCCTAACGGAGGATTACAGAAATCTCGCTCTTCTGTTAATGGAAATAATTTTTAGAAAACTAGAAATTAATTACAATATTCCTCATAATATAGCATTCCTCATAGGAATTAAGCACGTGAGAGGGCTGTAGCTCTCACTCATTATAGCTTAAACTATGCTTAATTTGAATTTGAGTGCTATTTACAAAAATACACGAATGAAAAGTCACCTCAAGTCTTAAATTATTAAATTCATACCTTTTCAGTATAAGAATCACAGTTTGTTGAGCACTTAAATTCGGTAACCTATTCTCAATTTTTTCAATAAGTGATATCAAGTTCTCAATAGACAGTCCGACAGGATTTCTCTGTCCCAAAACTAATGGCTTTCTGTCATAAGTTTTATTATAACATCGATCGCCAATCAATGTCTGATATTTTTCTAATGAAATCGACATACAATAGATTGAGCTGAATATTAATGACAACAATACGATTGATACAAATAATGAATTCATGATTGGATGAGAAAGTTTTGTTGAGTTGAGATGTGAATAAAGGCTTTCGAAAAGTAAGTAGAATTTTTATTTATATTAGAAATAAATAAATAGGAGTTAAAGATGTTTATGAAAAATTCCAAAAAAGTCCTGAAGATTTTATATAAAAATGATCTCAATCGTTGTTATTCTGGAGTTAGTTACTCTAATCAGCAACAGAAACAAAGCAACAGAATGTTAGCTCCAAATCATTAATACGAAACCTTGAATTTATGATTGCATTACTTTTGAGTAAGCGATCGTTTAGTCTCTAGTTGAACATTTCAAGTGATGAATGAAAGTATGTGAACAAAACAAAAGTTAGTTTGAAACATGCATAAAAATTAAGATTAGATAAGCTACAAAAAATGACAAAAATAGGTTTATCTGATACTGTAATATTATTTAAGAAACTTATTCTTTGATTAATGAAGACTACATTTAGCTGCTAAGTGAATACTTAATGATATAAAGTCTAGTTCCAGAGTCTCGCATTAGTGCGAGACTTTAAATCAATGTAGGGCGACCACCTCTGGCTTATCTCATGATGGAACAAAAATACCGAGGAGGAACCCTTACATTTTTAAAAAGAAAATACAGCTTTTATTAGTCATTACAAATATTTAGGTGTCAAAAAATACATTCTGATATTAAAAAATTGAAAATTATTAGTCATAGTTTATTTCAAAGGTATATTTTTTGTTAGAAATAGCAACTTTCAAAAGTTATTCAAGAATAAGAATTACTGGTTTATATCAGATATAAGTCAAGGCAGAAAAAATTAATTCTATAACCTTTGGTTTTAAATCACGTGTTCAAAACATTAAACTGGGTTTCTTAATCCCTTATCATTTGTAAAATAAATTCAATGTTTGAATTTCTAATATTTTTTTAAACTCATTTTTCAAAATGAAAGTTGAAAATGAGATAGCTAACTGTCCCGTCAAATACGGGATGAGTGCTCACCCTAGGTCAATGTCTAAAGTTTCGCATTAGTGCGAGACTTTAGCCAGCCCCATATAAAATACTATGTAACATCTTTCGGTATTTCGATATCTAATTAGAATAATTTTCTTTAGGTTTCTTAACCCTTCGAAGGAATTGTGTTTAGAATCACTTAAAGGGAAAGATGGGGTCAAAGAATCGCGGGAACTTTCTTGAACGAATCTGGGCTTATTATGCGTAGAACTCAAGGACTAAACAAAAATACCCTACTATTCCATTCACATATCGTATTGTATCCAAGTCATAACATTTGACATCACAGTTAACTCCTTTCTTATTGGATTCATCCAAATTGTATCGAAATATATTACGAAAAAAAGTTTCGTGAATAGAAAGGTGGGGTACGACACCAGACTTTGCTTTACTTATTTATTTTTAGAATTTTAATTATAAGTAATATTAAAATGACAATTATGTAGTTTTGTTAAGAAATAGTTTGTGATAGAATACAGAATGTTTTAGATTTTTTGCATTTATGGTTTGTTTTTAACAAAATTTCAAAATATTGTTAGGACAAATAAGACCCACAGTTCCTTCGAAGGGTTAATAAATATTTTCAAATTTCATTTAAATGAAGCCTTTGGTACTATTTTCTGTAAAGAATTTTATCCCGTGTGTAAATAGTTCCGCGTTTTTATTAGGTACGGAATGTTTAAGATACAATATATTAGTTTTATCTTTTGATATTTAATAAGTGAATAAGGTTATCAAATCAATAATATGATATCATTAACTTCAATTGAATAGATTGTTCTATTTTCTTAGAGTAAGAAGTAAAATTCAATTCTTTTGATTATAAATAACTTTAAAGCAAATAAAAATATTTAAAATATATTTAATCATAGTGAGTTTGAAATTAAGCAATTTAATACATCTTCGGACCTTTATAAAAGCATGTCAGAATTATAAGAAATCTATAATTAAGATTTTAACGCACTAACTCCTAACATAGTGTTCGGTACATTTACTAGCTATTATACATTGGCTTGCATCTCTTACAGATTGAATTTCTCTTTCACTGGGAAGCAAGAATTTTGATGCTGTCTATTCAAGAGTTTAATGCTCTATTTCTATTTCAAGAACTCGGCTAATTTTTTGTATGCCATCTTTTGAAATATGATTCTATCTTTATTATAAAAATCATTATCCAAATAAATCAGAAAAAGTATTGAACTGAATCAGTATCGGAAAAAGTATTTTAACTTATCGAATGAACTGTTAAAATAAAACTATTAATTACTATAAATAAAAAATAATTTTAGTGAAAATCTAACAATTTCATGTCATGATAAAGCGCACCTAACGTATTTTCATTTAAATAATTTTTGTGGTTGACTTAATCATAAGTTTTCTTGCACTAACGTATTGTGAAATTTATATACATTTAATAAATATAGAATACTAAAATGTCTTAGTTATTAGTTTATAAGGGCTTAGCACTAACACTTTTTGTAATTAGATCTTAAAAAGTCCAATAATTCATAACACTTTTTGCTATGACTTTAAAATGACCCAATATAGTATAATTTAAATATAGTGTAAATAAACAACCAAAAGTGTATCTTCAGTTTTAAATTTAGAGAAACATGAAAAACCAAAGAAAAGTATAAAAAGGAAGAGAAAATCAATGTAGATAGTCATAGTAACATCTTAGTTATACTTTGTAATTTCACGTTATGCATAATGAAATTTCTGTAAAATATACAATCGTTTTACTTTATTTGCATCAACTTTCATCATAGGTAAATGGTTTATAAAGTTGTGAACATTTCATTAAAGCATGATAGGTACAACAGAAGTTCTCTATCTAGTCCAGCCAGACTCTTAGGTAGGGAATTAGTTAAGAAGGCTTGAAATCTTACATTGAGACCACTGATATCAAATCTTTACGCTTGTAAAAATCACATCAGATGAAAAACTCTACACAAAAAGTCAGATCGAGTTTTTCATTCTCTATGAGATCCCGAGTCATAAAGGTAATTATGACAGTATATTCACTCGAGAAATTTCAAGCGTTCAGACTCAGAATTAAGTGTAGAATGCAGGAGCATAATTTTATAACCAAAATTTGATTCGAAGAGTTTTGAAGTTTACTTCGAATGGTACGTAATTTGGCAAACTCAAATGCCGTATTCAAACTAAAAAAATTCTAGAATGAAAGACTTGTTCTTCAAGGGTTGATTAATCTCTAATTTATTCAAATTCTTAAATTAGGGAATTAAAATGACTTATTCATCTAATTCAAACCAAAATACTTCAAAGTATTCCAATCAATTTATCACTTCTATTAAATATAATGCTCAAATTTTTCGCTTCACAAATCTAAGGTAAACATTGAATTTGATTTGAAAAGATTCTCAGCAGATAGCTATCGCTAGGGTGACCACCCGTCCCGTTTTTGGTGGGACAGTTCCGTCTATTTATAGATAAAAGAAAAATATTCCGTCAGACCAAAAACTCTCAACGGGACAATTAGTTGTCCCGTTTTTCAATTTTCATTTTTGAAAATATGCTTAGAAAATATTTCTTAAAAATTCAAACATTGAATTTATTTTACAAATGATATTCAGTTTAACGTTTTGGGCACCTGTGATTTAAAATGAAAAGTTATTGAATTAATCTTTTCTGCCTTGACATATCTGATATAAACCAGTATTTCCTACTTTTGAATAACCTTTGAAAGATGCAATTTCTAAGAAAAAATATACTTTGAAATCAACCATGACTAATAATCTTCAATGTTTAAATATTAGAAAGTATTGTTTGACACCTAAATATTTGTAATGACTAATAAATGAGGCATTTTTCTTTTTAAAAATGTAAGGGGCCCTCTTCGATATTTTTGTCCTATCATGAGTAAGGCCAGACGTGATCACCCTAACTATCGCAGAAGACAGTTTCACTTTAGATCAAATTTTAAAATAAAGATCTTATTTCAATTTAGACATTTTTTGGTTTCAGTCTTTTACAGAGAAAGCAGAGCTCTCTTGAACATATAATGAGTCTAAGCTCATTCATGGCTACAATAAAGATAATGTTGGTATGAAATTTAAATTTATTCTTAGATTAAAATTTTGCAAAATATTAAAATTAAAATAATACTTTAGACGGATGCAAATATGAGTATATGGAACACAGAAACCTCTAATATACAAATAACACGTTCTGATTTAATATTATCTTAAAAGCACTATCTCATTCCAGAAACCCCTCTCAGTAATACGAAACTTATTTATTTTCATGAAATTTTCTATATATGCATTTGGAGTTCGTGTGAAAATAGAACATCATATATAAATATATATATATATATAAATCAATAATTTTTTAAATAGATGAAGGACTTTTCAGTCACATAAACTGAAAACTTTTGAAGTCATTTCTCAACAATCATGTCTTGCGGGAGTTCTACTCCAAGAACGACTATAAATCTATATTTTTTATTCAATTACTGATAAGCTAAAGTTGGTATTGCTGTAATCTAAATTTAAAGTCCTCCAAAGATCCTGAGTGTTGCACTAATTACTCTTTTAACTCTGAAGCTTTTATATGTTGTTATGAAACAAATTCAAGTTCATATTTCAGGTATGATCATCTTAATATTTTAGACAAGAAAATTTTTTTGCTTATTATTCAATTCTATTTCGATTTAGATTTTAAACCATATCTTCTTAAAAGAATATGTCCGAGAATATTCACCATTCAATATGAGCTGAAGGTACAGTCGAGTTAGAATAAATCCTACTAGAGCTTCACAGTTGAGAATCGTGTTTAAGGTGTTGAGATATTTTCTATAAGAAAAAGTTTATGAGTGATAGGGAGAAATTCTTTTAGGCTTTGGTTCTTATTTTTAAAATTTAAATTCAAATATTGAAAAGCATATATTTTCTAGTTAAATTTATTTTAACTTTAAAACATATTTATTTGCTTAAAATTTTTTCATCAACTAAAAATGATTGATTCATACTTCTATGTTACTACGATTAATAAGTAACAAGACTGATAGTTACATAGTTAAAACAATAAATAATATCATTTTAATATTTTTGACTAATAGGTTTCGAATTAGAATGATATTTTAAAAATTTCTTATAAAAAATTTACTTGCATAAATCACTTTAAAATTAAACTATTCTCTCTAAAATAAATTGGAATATATATACATGGCGGTAAATTATTATTCTTGACATCACAGAAAACAGATCTGACTAATTAACGCTTAAAGAGTTAGAACTTCACTGTCAATCATCTCAATAGTTTTATAATTTTACTTTTATCACAAACGAATAGCTGAATTGGTAAAAATTAAAATTAGCATAGAGTGTTTTCAATGAAAATTATTAAATTAATTCAATATTTGTATTTTCATATTATACCTTGTTAAATAAAATGTTTATTTCTAAAGTTCTTATGTTAAACTTGATGTTTATATACCTTGCGGCAAAAAAATCCGCAATGGCATTACATATTTTGAGAATTAATTTTTTGACCTAAATCCGATTCAACACTTTTGAAGAATAATAAAAGATTTTATTGAGAAAGAAGAACCAAAAAAATTCAGCTATGGGCCGCAAAAATAAACCAAATATGGGACAATTTAAGCACTGTAGTACTGTGCTTGATTTTTGATTAATGAATTGAATTTATAAATATATATTTTAATGCACATTTTAAAATTTTAACTTACGTAAATGCATAAATATTCTTGAATTTTTCAGTGCATAAAATTCTATCTTTAATGATTATCTTATTTCTATTCCAGGTGTTCCTAATGTCGCCTGATCGAAGTCTGCTAAACCATTCACGACATTGACGGGCACTAATGACATCTCTATAGGTGTCGCAAATATTCCGTGCGGCTTCGGTTGCATTAGATCTGCGTTTAAATTCATAGAGCATACAATATCTTATATGAGTCTTATTTTGAAATTCTGCCATTTCTTTGGACACAATTCAAATAAAATAAAATTACGATATTTAATATTTAATAATTCTTCTATCAAACGGGAAACGAAACCAATTTGCAAACGATTTGGAAGAGAGCATAAACTACGATCGAAATTACCTTATAAAGAACTGCAGGAATTAACAGGTACCCCTAATATTTCTGTTTATTAAGTTCGATAATGTGAATGCTCTAAAATTTTTAAAGTATTGTACAACAGAATTTAAGTGTTTAGTTAAAAAAAATTAGAGAACTGCTTAAAATTTTAAACTCTCATACTAATAATAATTCTAATTACTATCTAATACTAATTTATCACTTTGCGTAATCAATAAAGTCTAATACTAATTTTAAAGTTAGACGTATACGAGTCGTTGAACAAAAGTATGAAAGACGCATCGCAAAGTTATCACTGCATAGGGAGACCGATTTAAAATGTGATTTCTTTTTAGTCGCAATAATTAGAATCAAATGCATTTTTGTGATAAGTTTGAGGTCTATATATTTAAATTTTAATTAAAAACTTTACAATTACTTTCTGGATTTTTTGAGAGGCATATTCCAAGGTGGAACGCAGTTGGTTCAAAATTCATTACTTTAAGCTGATTAGATACTATAGAGTTTTAATAATTGAATATAGAATTATTGATCTTTTGTAATGGTTAGTAAACTGTTTTTGTAAAGATTTTGTCTGCTATGCGTTAAAGTATATACGGAGTATAAAGTATTAAACTCTTTTAAGGTTATATTGGTATAATTGAAAAGTTCGTACCCTAAGTATCAAAGAATGAATTTTATTGAAATTTTTTTACAAAAAACTTAAGAGCAATCCCCCTTCCCCCTCCCCCCGAGCACTAATGACCGCTTCATCCTCTCCTGCCATTTATCATAAACCTGTCGCCACTCACCAAAGTAATACTGTTGAAGAAATCATTTACTGCCCGATCGATCTCTTCTTCGGACGAGAATCGGCGCCCTCTTAAATATTTCTTAACCATTTCATATGAAACAGTGTTTGGCCCTAAAACTGAATTAATTTCTTCCGCCGTGTCTTTGGTCGACATTTTCTTCTTAAAATAATAACCAATAATAGCCCGAAAATCTCGAGAATTGAAATCAATTTTATTTCAGGCAGCTGTTTAAAAAATCATAGAATGCAAACAGAACGACAGAAAAAGTTGAAACTTTGTGTTCGATATTTGAAAATGATATATTTAAATAAAACATTCAAAAAATAGTTTAATTATCATCAGAACACCGTTAGGGTACGAACTTTTCAATTATACCAATAGATAAATTTAAGTTCTTTATAAATTTTATTTCAAGTCTTGCGCGACCTACATGCACGACAGATGTTAAATAAAATGGTTTTAGTTAAGTCCCGATTTTTAAATTGGATGCCACCTCGTAGCTGATCCAAGACGGGATAAAAAGTGCAAAGGGGAACCGGTATACTTTTCATGAAGAATTTTATAGAGGGAAAAAGTATGATTTTTGCCAAAAACTTCATGAACTTAAACAAAAGATTGGAATTATAATGGCTCACAAAATAAATAAATAGTTTAGTTTTAAGCATAAGTCTCTTTCAAAATCAAATAAAAGCATGAAAGGAAAAATTTGGTAAAGTTTTGGGTATGCAAAACTATGGGTAATTTAGAGATTAAAAATATAATTGGTTTGATAGAGTTAGAGATTAATAGTTTGAGCTTCTTATCAGTTTCAATTCAGTTTTAAGATTTAATACTTTATATTTGCATTCAATGCCATTCTAAATGTTTAAACTTTCAGTACTTAATTCTTTTTGAAGCCGTTAGGACTTGACATTAACAATAAATTTATTTCGACAATTATTATTGATAAATACTTGAATTTTTTATAAATGGGATGAACTTTCTTCAAAATAATTTAAATAAAAATTAAATTCTATAATCCTTAAGGAAAATGGGTAAACTTCAGCTCATTCCAGGACACAGAGTATCTCGGTTTATACCTTGCCGGGACACGGGATAAAACTCCTTATTCCAAGACTATCCCGGCGAAACCAGGACGTGTAGCACTCGTACTTATGCATATCAGCCTTAATGTTTTGAAATTCAACTACATTTTTAGAATGATCAACAATTTTTTCATACGTTCTTTTGTTTATGAGTAATTAAGAATGTCAATCTGTAGTATCGTTGAAAGCATATTTATAGTCAAAACTTTCTACAAATCTCAAATTTATGGAGATATCGTAAAGATAAAGCATATGCCACAAATCCTCTAACGATAGAACAATTCACAAAAGGAATTAAAGTTAAAGTTCAGGGAATTTCTTCTGGTGTTCTTAATGTTGCGATCAAGAGTTTCGAAGCTCATCTGCACAATATTCATAATTAAGGTGGTTGGTATATCGAGTCCATTTTATCTTAAATTCCCATCATTTTTTATCCTATGAAATATTTCACTTCAATAAATAAAGTAATGAGCATATAAATTTTAGAGAGTTATTATTTTATACACCGCATTTTATACATCACTGATAGGGTGACCACCTCTGGCTTATCTCATGACGGGACAAAAATATCAAAGGGGGGACCATTACATATTTAAAAAGAAAAATACCACTTTTATTAATCATTAGAAATATTTAGGTGTCAAACAATACATTCTAATATTAAAAAATTGAAAATTATTAGTCATGGTTGATTTCAGAGGTATATTTTTGTTAGAAACAGCATTTTCCTAAAGTTATTCAAAGGTAAGAAATACTGGTTTATATCAGATATAAGTCAAGCCAGAAAAATTTAATTCTATTACTTTTGATTTTAAACCACAGATAGGGATTTGCCAGCTACCATGAGTAGTCGGTTAGTCGTCGGGTAACTACTGACTACTCGACTACTGAATACCAACTTTATGAAATACTCGGTAGTCACTCATTAACGATTACTCATTCATTGACGGTTACTCATAAGTAATCACGAGTAGTCACGACTCTTTTTATAAAGGTGGCTATACTTATGATGATTATCGTATAAGTTTCAATGATGAACGCGGGAAATAAGTAATTTTCTTATCAATGAATAAAGATTACGTTAATTACAAATTTTAATTCGTGTGATAGTAAAACTCATTATTAAAAATTTTGCAATTATTAATTACTACTCTCTTCATAAATCTTGTCAGTTACTTCTTAATAAGTGATTCCTTAAAAATCTTATTTGTAATATTTCATTAATGAAAAGTTGTCAATTATTTTACAAATCCTATTAAATTGCTTCTTTTACATTTTATAGTGAGTAAATTTAAATAAATACTCATATTCAATGAATATTTGAGTAATTTTGAAAAATCTGTGACTACCTGAAAACACCCGTGACTACTCATTAATGTAATCGTAGTCAGGAAAGTAGTCATGACTACTGACTACTTTTGGTAAAGTAATGGGTAACTACTTTTTCTGGCACCGGCCCAGCCCTAACCACAGCTGTTCAAAACTTAAGCTGGATTTCTTAATTCCTTATCATTTGTAAATTCGATATTTGAACTTTTGAGAAATATTTTTCTAAGCATATTTTTCAAAATGAAAATTGAAAAACGGGACGAGTAAATGTCTCGTCGAGAGTTTTTAGTTTGACGGGATTTCTGTCTTTTATCTTTAAAAAGACGGGACGGGTGGTCACCCTAATCACTGATGTTTCAGAGAGAAAGTAAGCGATAATAATGTGTAATTTTGAGGATATACAATTTTTATGTCGTTTTCTAAATGTATGAAAGGTTTCCTTTAGTAACAATACTAAAGAAAATTATTTGATTTATATTCAAAAATATGCGAAAGAGAAAGTATAAATTAATATAATTTCAATTTCTGTCTTAAGGAATCTCGGTAATGATCTCTATAGAAATTTTAAACAATTTAATAGAATGATATTTTAATGAAATTATAAACAAATTATAAATATTCAAATTTTAGAAATTTATAGAGATATCTTTAATAATATTCTGAGCTCAAATGAATCTTCGAGCAGTTTTTTCAAGTTCATTAAGTTCAGTAAAAATTAGATTATTTGTTTCAATCTTGTACCATCGATCCAAATTCTGCAATATTGTCTCGTTGATTTTAGTCTTAATCACTTGATAACCGATCCATAATGAATATGAAGAACATTATGGACTAGAAAAGGATATGAACATAATTTTCTCTGAGAAGTAATCTGATTAAACAAGGATAATTGTCAGAAAGAATTATATATATATAATTTTAAATGCTATGGAATATTTCATGAATCTTATATTATGGGTTGCTATGAGTATGGATGCAGACCTTGAAATAAAAATAACCCCTAGAGAACAACTAAAGGAGAGTTCCGCAGCCTCATTGACCTCGCCCCTCACCTCCGATTATGTTGATATTTTATATACTGATAAAAGCTAAAATTAATGCCAATTTCCTCTTGTAACCTTGAGCTCCAACCTATATTAAATGTGCTAGAAATTTTCAAAGCTTATATACTCAAAATTCAATTACAAGAAAATCGTTGAAGATTTAAAAACTTTTTCACTAAAATATCAATAAAATCTATGGTTTTACCACCAACATATAATTTTGTAATCCAAAGAATAAAATTTTACGATGTGAAAATACTTCAAAAATTTTTTTGAATATGTTGCTCAAAAAGACTCAAGCAAAAAGTCAAAATATTAGTGAGACCTACTCATGAACTTCACTTTTTTCAAACATCATGTTGGGTCTTCTGAGGTGCCATAAATAAATAGACCAAAATCTTTTAATAATATTTTAAGTCGTTTTTATGTAGATGAATATTTGAAATATTTTCAAGATTAATTTTTACTTAAAGTCTTATTCAAACATAAGGTTTCTGTCAAAGAAACATTGATCATTCTCTTGCAATGAATTTTTGAACGTCTAAACCCTGAAAATTCAGACGACACATAGACTTTGACTTCAAAATTAATACACAAACTACTTTCAATTTTGATCAGATTCAATTAAATGAAATTTATAATTCTCAAAGTTTCAAAATGTAGACTGATTTTATTATTCCATAAAAAATTAGCTTATATATATATTTGTAGGACTGGGGCCAGTGTCATTTCGGAACTCCTCTTTATTGTGAATGTTTTATTCAATATTGATCAATTGAATTTTTTTGGAAAAAAAATATTTCGAAATCAGTAAGTAATACCGGTGAAATAAAGCTGTACAGACATGATTCAGGAAAATAAAGTTGATGATCAGGTAATAAGAGTTTACTCTATTAGTAGCTGTTTATGCAGAATATATTGATTGACATTCATTTTTTGTGTCTACGAACTGTGTCATGAATCATTATCTCATATTTCATTCTATCTCTTAGTTGAACTCGAACCACTTCAATATCAGATTACGCACAGTGATTATTTCAAGGCGATATTATTATTTAGCATTAATGTAAGACCTTGTATCACCAGACTCGAGAAATAAGAATTTAAGGTAAAGTTGCATTATCCTGGTACTGTTGGAACTAACACAAATTACATATCATATTAAGATATATATTGATATATTCTATGCTAATCTATGTTTTGCGCTATGATATGCTATATGATATCATACAACAGAGGATCCCAAAAATGATTATACTCCCTGTAAAGCAAAATTTCGTTTCCAACATTTTATTGTCAAATCTGTAGAAAATTGACTCGATAGATTTATTATTATCGATTTGTTATAAATTATTCAAAAATTATTAAAAATTCTAATATACAAATTTTAAGATTTAAAGTGATACCTCGATTTCATAAAGTATTTCATAATATTATACTCAATTTTTGCAAATATAGTCATTATTCGAAAATTAGTTCAAATAACTTATCAGAAAATAAATTTATAAATAACAAACCTTTGATGCGTATCATCATTTTATGAATTTATTCGTTTTAGGATCAGGTATAAAGTTAATGAAGTAAAAATGATGGAAACGTAATGTTTGATTTTTGGCTAAATTAAAGTTTGCTCATTTATTTTGATTATTTCATAATGAAGTCTTAATCCTTTCATCATGGTTAGATCAGGTCTTATGAGAGATTAAGCTTCTATTTTGACTTAAATCTGTTTACATAGTCTGATACTTATAAGCTGCTGTTAAGGGATTTCATGGATCTGAAAATTTGATCATATCATCTATAATAATAACTTTAACATAAAACTACGAAAGTCTAAAACTTAAAAATATTATCTATAATAATAAATAATAAATCTGAAGGATATGAACTTCTTATTATCATAATATTGAACTTTTAATTAAGATAATTAAATCCTCATAGTCATGAAATTTTTATAAAGCTACATTAGTAAATTACGATGCAGCAAATTATGAGTGGATTTGCATTAGTAATAATAATTAAAGTGTTTGATATTACTTTCCTCCTATTATTTATAAGCAGTTAAGAGCATAACCCCAGATAGATTAAATAAGGAATTAATTTGTTTTGTGTCAGTGATATTTATCCTTCTTCAGTGAAAAATATAAAAAAAAATCAAGGTGGTGCGTCGTAAATTAAAATTTTACTTATTAATTGCGAAAAAATAAGCTTTGCGTGTATTTATATGATAGCTAAATTTTAAAATGAAATTTTGTCTTTGTAACAGATATGCTATGGATGTCTGCCACAAACATGGTTCGTATGAAAATATAAAATCCATAGTCACTAAGTGTACAAAAATTGACGCTTCATCAATTTTTAAAATAAAGATTAATATTATATTATCTAAAATTATGGTATTAATACGTCACAGTGGCTCAAAGTATGCAGAGTATAAATGGCTACCAGTTTATTAAAACACCCACTTATTTACAAAATTTTGAGTTTAAAGCAGAATAATTTATGGGCCTAGACATCGATCGCCACATGGAAAGTGGCATCGAATGACCACCTGCTCTCCAGATATCTCGCCGCTTGATTACTTCATTTTTCATTTTCGTGCGTTTCCCTCCCTTTCGGGAGGCTAACGCCGGCCCAACTCTTCGGGAGACTAACTCGAGCCTCATTTACAGAGTGGGTTTTCGAGGCGGTCGGACAGGGCATGTACGTCGGGCTGAAGGCGGTTATAGCCGAGGACATGGGGCCAACATGTCGCCGTCAAAGAAGTATAGGGACTACGAGGTTCGAACCTGGTATTCGCCCCAGGGTTCGACTCGCTGACCACTATAACCTAGTGACCCTTTCTTGATTACTTGATTACTTTCGGAATATCTCAAGGACAGGGTCTTCGGTAGTGCTCCAGATACCATTGATGAACTCATATTGGTCAAAGAGAGAAGTTGAGGTTAAAAGCAAAGTGCTCAAAAGAGCTACTGACAATTTTCAGACGATACCTCGCCATTTGGTAGTCACTGAAAAATTAATTCATTATCCCGCATTTTCTACTGTTTGTTATACTTTTAAAATTTTGTTGATATACTTTACCACTTTAAATTTATTTAGAAAATAAATGAAGTGTCAATTTTGGGATACATTGTATATACTGTAGCACTCAACAAGAATATCAGTACGCTACTTTTGCGATCCTTTGAGACTTATTGTGGAACATGGCTGAGGATTTTTAAAATTGTTAAATTCACTATTAAGTATAAAAACTCAGTATTTACTTAAAACTTTTCTCTCAATCTTTTGAGTAAACGTCGAAACTATATACTTATAGAATAAAATTAGTCTTTTTGAAAATATATTATTTGTTTCAAAATGTTATTTACTTTTAAACAGGGATAACTTGAGATATCGTTTGAAATAAAGATGTTTTCATATAATAGATAATTGCGCCATACCTGTCGAACCGGAAGAGAGAATTCAGGAATATAAGATATTCTTCCTGATTACAGAAAGATGAGAAGATATTTCTCTTTTTTTGAAGGAATCCTCTGATATTACAAGGTTTATGTTTATGTTTTATGGGCTGCACACAATCTCATAATTAATAATGATCTAAAATTATTATATTTTGAATTTGTTATCTTAAGCTGCACTGCTGACAAATGAGAAAAATACATTTCATATTGATTTTAACATAGTTGACTTATGGTAGCAGAGTGTGTTCCCATGAGACTAGAGCACTATTCTAGGTTTACTTCCGATTGACCAACAAATGAAAGACCAAAAACCAAAAGCACAACAAGAAAAGCCCAACAAATAAAAGACCAACAATTAAATGACCAACAAATAAATGCCCAACAAATCAAATCTCTTAATTTATCAAATAATTAAATAAACATCTGCTTTTAGATTATTGAACTAGTCACATTTATAAGATGTTTTATAGATTTCAAAAAAAAGGACCTTCAAATTTTGAATTTTCTGAAAACCTCTTATTAGTAATGCACTGATATTTACTCTTATTTTCCAATAATGCAATTTTTTGTCTAATTTTGTCAGTAGAAAAAACATTACTTAAGCATTGCTTAAATGAACTGCTATTCAATAATAACCTTAGCATAAATTTGTTGGGCTTTTATTTTTTGGTCTTATATTTGTTGGGCATTTATTTATTGGGCTTATTTTGTTGGGCTTTTAGTTTTTGGTCTTTTATTTATTGGTCAATCGGGAGGACACCCCTATTCTAGCCTAACCCTAGACTATCTCTAACTCGACACAATAAGTCGGTATTGTTACAGTGAAGTCCGTGTAATGTCAACCTGTCTGTGCAGATGGAATAGATGACAATAACCTACTTTGACAATAGGTTAATACCTTTAATATCACATTTTTATTGAAGTGTCGAGTACATATCAAAAATATTATAGTAAGTATACTTTGAAAATTTACAGTAAAATAATCAATAATTCGAGAATGTTCAAGTGGAAACTTAGGCGCGCATGCACAACTCTATTTAAGACGGTTTTAAGCCTAAAAACCAACATAAAACCTGAAACGCGTTTTAAAGCTCATTGCACAACAAATGTTTAAAAAACAATTTTAGTAAAGTCTTGACTTGTGTATATTAGCCCTATTTTTTAAAACCAAGTTTGTAACTTTAATAGTCAATCGTAGAAAGACGTGCTTGTTTAATAATAGTTATTAATTATGAAATAGATGTTTAGATTGCCTGATATATCAATTCATATGGCATTTTAAATTTTACTTCTATATCTTTACAATGTAAAAACTTAACATTAAGTGTGTACCATGCATGTGTAGAATACTAAATCCTTGCAGAGTAAAGTATCGACAATAAACGGGGTTTGATAGTAACCGCTTCTCAATAAACTTGCCGATTTATTTTATAAAATATGTATTGATAAATACTTGAAGGCCACCGAAGGCCATTTGCTTTGGTCAAGACTAAATATTTACAATAAGCGGGTTTTGAAAATGACTGAGTTGATATTAAGTAAGTCTCACTGTGTTATTTTAAATTAAGCTTGTCAGGATTAAGGTAATAGCTTAGTGCATATACAACGTGTCCCAAAATTGACGCTTCATCAATTTTTAAAATTAAAATTAACTATTTTATTTAAAATTATTATTTTAATGCATCATAACTCCTCAAAGTATGCAGAGTATAAATAACTGCCAATTAATTTGAAACACTCATATGTTTACAAATTATCGTTGAGTTTGGAACAGGGTAATGTATAGGCTTGGACATCGATCACCACACGGAAAGTGGTATCAAATGACAACCTAGGGTGATCAAGTCTTGTAGAGCCCAAATCTGGACGCTTGGTCACCCTATGACCATTTAATCTATAGACATCACGCCACTCGATTACCTTCTTTCGGAATATCTCAAGAACAAGATATTCAGTACTGCTCCAGACACCATTGATGAACTAAAATTAATCATAGAGAAGTTGAGACAGAAGCAAAATGTGCACAATAAGTTTATTGATAATTTTCATAAGAGACTTCACCATTTGGTAGTCACTAACGGGAACACTTTGAAAGTTTAATTGATTATTCTGCATTATCTGCTGCTTATTATACTTTTTAAATTTCGTTGATATCCTTTTCCATTTTAAACTTATTTTACAAAGTAATTCAAGCGTCAATTTTGGGACACATTGTAGTTGTACTACACATAAGAGAATACATGCTCTACTATAATTTAACAAGGCAAATATTAATGAGATGCTCAACTTCTCACTGCTGGTAGTGCAATAATAATATAAGATCTCATGAAATGATAATCTTGAAGCGCTATTCGCTCTGAAACCTAAAGTGGTTCGTGAAAAATACATAAGTCTCCCTATATAGTAATGTTCTCTATCTACTGTATCGATCTTGTGAAATGTAAGGAGAAATATCAGAGAGTATCAGAGTAGTTCAAAGCTTATAAATGAGAAAGAAGCGGAAAGAGCTTTGGATTGAAGTCTTCCACTATATAACAATATCTTTAGGTCGTCGAATAAGTTCGACTCATTATAGATGTGCTTGTTCAGCTTCTTAATAAATTGAGACTTATAGAAAATTTTCCGTCATAAACAAAATTTAATATTTTTATATCTCAATATCTTTGTCAAGGTATTTAGACAGTGAACTTTTCTGAATTAGTGTTAAAAACAAAAGTCAATGAACATTAATGTTAAAGCTAGTATAAATTAATATAGGGAAATGAAGGCGGACATAACTAAAAACTATTTAATGAGGATTGTGCAAAATAGGATATAAAAGATTTCGCCTGTAAATCAATTCTCATAAACATTGTTGTGATAAATTTCATACTTACTCTCATGATAATCATGTGTAAGCGTTTGTGTTCAATAAAATTATTAGTAATTTTGTTTTTATTAATATCTGTTGTGTTGATGGATATGTGAGTATTCCTACTTTGTAACCAACATGTTTTGTAGAATCTTTAAAATAAAAATTAATTTTTACTGTATGACAGAGCCAGAAAAACACTGAAGCACTTGTTTTATATTCAGCGAATTATGACCAGCAGAACAGCAAGACGGGATTATTCATAAATAAGTTGACAAACCTAATGAATGAAAGAATTCCGAATTCTCAACTCGTCAATGGCTCAGAAGTTATGTCAAATAGCAGCATGATTTTTCAGTTTAATTACAGTTTAAAGGGAAATTTCATAATATGGTCAACAGTTATAGCCGAAAATTTTCATATTTATGTCGCGCCATTGAATGAGAGCCATGAGTCATTTATTGATATGACAACAGAATTAGATAAAAATGAAATAAGTCATCTCTTTGCTTTTGATTGGATTCATAACTTGATATATCACGTTTACGATTATGCAGTCTTTGTTGCGAATATTAATCGCATGAATATATTGAATAAGATTTTAGAAACCCAACTAAAAATAATCTTTCTTAATGTTTATCCAAAAGAATCGTTGATTTTCTGGTCAGAATTTTCCACTACTGATACTGGGACACATGGCAGTGGAAGTTCAATAATAATGAGAGCTAATCAAGATGGCAGTAATAAAAAACTTCTGAGATTTCGCGATCTTGGATTAGTTTTTGAGCTCTCTGTAGATTCTACATCCAGAAGATTATTTTGGTTTGACTATCTGTTAAATAGCTTGAGTTCAATGGATTTTAATGGCAATGACTTTAGAGTTATTTCCGAATCAGTGAATATGGTAAAGGGTGACGATATCTACGGTTTCGATCTGTTTGATCATTACATTTACTATTGTAATGAATTCAGCACAACTCAGAAGACTATTTGTAAAATTGATCTGAATGATGGTAATATATCAGAATCCTTTCGTCTTATTGACGGACAATTGAAAGTCAGACCAGATTTTCGTATTATTCATCAAGGTCAACAACCAGATTCCGATGATAGGTGTTTTAATTCTAATTGCTCTCATCTTTGTTTGCCCGTAAATGTTACACATTATCGATGCGCTTGCCCAACATACAAACAGACAGAGTTTTGCGTTGAATCTGTAAGTACTATTAATCAGGTTTCGGGTTAGCAGCTCTAACTAGCATTGCCAACTTTCGTTCACTTCAAAAATAGACTAAAAATTTGAAAAGGGACCCTTATATGAAAAATTTTAACTTTCGACTGGAAAATATGTAAAAAGTACTTATATATTTAAATTTTAATTGAGTAATTTTTCATAATTCTGCTTACTTAAGATATTTTAACCAAGTTTTTGAAAGATGAAACAAACTGAACTGAAAAATTTAAGCACAATGAAAAATAGCTGAATTAATATATCATTATCAACACTTTGCTTTTTCATGATTAATGATCAAATTGACAGAAAAAGTCTCAACTAATGCAAATATAGTGTGTATTCCTTTTAGTCAAATATTCAAACGTGTTCTATTCAAAAATGACGCACACATTGTATCTTGGGTTTGCTATTCGCATTTAACGAAAATGCATGCATCTAATTCTTCTTAAGTTACAATGCGCGTTTCGTGAATCAATAATATACTTAGAGCTACTATTAAACTGTTTTAATCTATTAAAAGTTAAGTATTTGTTTTAGAATGCATCAAGATTTTTCTAACAATACTCATAAAGCTTAACAGGAATTTCTGTAAACAAGTATCCAGTTGACCAAATTCTTTAAAGCTGAACATAAGTTCTAAAATCTGGACTGTCCAGGTGAGAACTAGGCGGTTGGAAACGCTGGTTTTATCCGATTCTAACTGATTAAAACTAGCAAATTCAGTGATGACTGATTCAGTAGAAGCCGTTTAATAAGATGAATAGCATAATATGAAATCAAATAAATTAGCGTATTTTTCAAGAAAGATCCAAAAGTTTTATATGTTTGAAAACAAGTTATTTTCAATATTTACTGCGTTTTATCACGGCAGAAATTTTTGATTAGATTTTACACAAAATAATTAATGATTATAAATTCATTTTTAGTCAGTTTTAACTCAATTTATAGATTCTAATCCTTAAACCCTGACTTTAACAGAATCTTATGTTTTTCTCAAATTTTAGAAAATTTATGTACAATTTTCCGCTTAAATGATTTCCCTAATCTCAGCTGCGAAATCAAAAGATTTATTTTAACCTAAATCTTAGAACCCGATATATAAACCTATATTAAAATACAAGGCTTATTTAGTAAAGCAGCTAAATATGTAAATATTTAGCAAATTGAAAACTTATTCACTTGATTTATTTCTATTTTGATTCAGCAATGATGAATCATTTTGATATGTCGTACAAACGGGTTATATTGATATTATTGAGCTCATTTTGACTATATATATATGTCACTCAATACTGAAAAGAGTATACAGTAGAACCTTGTTATTTTGAATCCACTTCTGCCAACAAATTTTATTCAAAATAGCGAGTTTTCAAAATAGCCGGTATAATGAAAAAAGTCCGAAATAAAGATTTCGCTCAAAATGCAATATTTGAATGGTTAACACTAAGATTTTAGTTAGATTGGGGTTCAGGTTCAAGGTTTGTCCACCAATCTCTAGAACCTGAACTGCTCAGCAGTCTTAATAATGAATTTTTGTGAAAAATTGATGTGTTATTATATCTTGAGTCCATTTGACAGATATTTCAAAATAAAGAGGTACACAATAGTATAGACTGATGTTCAAATTGGTTCAAAATACTGAGTATTTAACAATAAGTAGTTTCAAAATAAGCGATATTATTAACATTATTCCTTATGAAGAAATGATGGGACATTTTTAGAGGTTCAAAATAGATGGTATTTCAAAATAAGGGGTTTCAAAATATCGAGTGTCTACTGTATCTGATTTCCCAAAATATGTGGGCACGCTTGACATGCACTAAATAATGTATTAATGTTGAGGTATTAATTAGATGCAAAGAGTATTAAATGTTGTGCAGATTCCAAATAAGAAACAGTATTTGCTGTTGATCTGAAATTGGAGAACCATTAGCCATGGTGCACTTTATTCAAGTACGAGCACTTTTTTTACGTAACTAAACCAAGATAAAGCTTTATTTTACTTTCTAGACGTATTAGAGGTTTTGTTAATTATCCGGACTATCATAGACTAAAAGATATATAATGGAACTAAAATTTCAACAACGATTAGTGAATATATTCGCCCCCAGTCTGGTTAACCAGCGCTCACCTCAGTGGGGAGGTCCTATGCCTGTGGTGGAACCTTTTAAATTGATATTATCTATAACTTCATTATAAGCCATTTCAAGTTCGTCTTTTGTTGAATCTTTTATTTTTATTCTATATATGCCATCGTGATCGCACGGGTTCAAATCTGGACTATAAGGCGGGTGTTTCAACTCCTCCCATCGATGTCTCACAAAGAAATCTTCAACTATTCAATTTTTGTGGGGTTCTTGCGTTGTCATCGAATATTATATCTCTACGAATCAGCAGTTGTTTTGTCGCTAGGTATATTACTTGACTCAAAAGATCAAGACGAACCTCAAAATTGATATTCGAATCTTTCTCTAAAATTCTGTAACCCAACACCCGATTTTTATGAAAGGCCACTATCATTATCTGCTTCTAATCTTGTATTGTTGTTTTTACTTTTGTAAGCCTGAGATGCAAATTATGAACGCTAAAATATCAAATTTATGGTTTTTAAAATTAACATTCGTACGGTGGTTCTCCAGGAAGGCGATATTGACGAGATGCGTAATAATCCTTAGGGTCGTAGTATTTGACCCATGGCTATAATTCTATCTAACATTCCATGGTTGCTGTTATACTTTCAAGGTGTCAGGTACAAACATGCGCGTGAATTTACTATTTAATCAGATATTTAATAATCAAAATTATATAAGTTATAAGCAACTACATGATTCAGTGTGTTTTACTCTAATACGCAATAATATTTCATAAATATCTTTACTACTTTTGTAACCTCTGTGATATGATAGTCCGAATACTTAACAAAACCTCTAATACAATAAGGGACTAATCTATTGAGTTTGGGATCTGACGACCAAATGACAATGTTTGAGAGGACTACTTGATATATATATATATATATATTTTTAATTATCTAATTTCCTAGAAAAGAGTTAGAAATTAGCCGTTAAGTATATGCTAAAGGTATTTGAATTATTTCTCAACAAGACAAGCGAAATCTTCAAAACAATCTACTAATTGACAAATAAAGCTAATTTTAAGGTTAAAAGTTGAAAATCTCAATATAAACTAGTGACGCGCATCAAAATACTTTTCAAAATGGTGATATGCGTTATTCGGAACTAAGTGATGTGAAATGCTTTTTAATTAGTGCAATAATTATATATAGGAACAAAAGTCTAATTTTGTTTATTCCTTTATCTAACAGATTTCGCGAATCCATCCGAACAAAGGCAATGATGAAAAATCGAACCTAGTTAAGCTTTCGCTTATGTTCTCAGTGTTAATTGTTATCATCTTACTCATTGCAATCGCATTATATCTCATCTATCATTTCAGAAGACACTACAACGATGAAAAATCTACTAAAAAATCAACCGAGAGCAATAAGCTTAATACTAATTACTCAGTGGAGAGCGAGACTATAGAATACAATGAGTACGAAATGTTTGAGCACTATGAGGATGCAACACATAACACAGGTTATTTAGAAATTTTGCCTCCAGATAATGGCATTAAAAGCAAAACTGATTATTCAGAAATGAAACCGACAAACAATATGACTGAACAGTTTCGGTTATGAACTGAAAACATTGTGATTCTCAGAAATAATATTTGAGTTTTTGATAAACGCTATTTTCATGTACTTATTCAACAAATAAATAAATTTCTCTTGAATATTGCTGTGTTTATTAATTTATTCTAATTCCTGTTATGAAAAAATTCAGTTTTCATGAATGTTATTTGTTTTCGAACTTGTATTAATGACTGTAAAACTATGTTCAATAATTGCATAAAAAAATTGATTATTGTTTTATTATTAAGTGATCTAAGTTTAAGTGAGTGGATACTTGATTTTTCTGATGAATTTGATGCCAACTCTTCAAATTTAAAACTTTGGAGGAAAGAGTATCTAGATAAAGGTAAATCAATTTTAAGCTTAAATATTCATTTAAGAAATTCATTTTTCAAAAGAAGGGTTTAAATTTCTTCCTGAAAACGTTGATGCAATCAATGGTTCACTGCGATTGAGTGGTGATCGAAGGACTGTTAACAATAGATCTGTATTGACAGGCTCCCAAATATGGAACGTGTATGGAAGCTGGAATCAAGGATTGTTTGAAACCAAAGTCAAACTACCCAATGGAAACCAATTTAAGCCCTTAATATGGCTGAGTCCAAAGGGAAATTTTGAGGACAAATACCCTATGATATTCCTTTTCCATATTTTGAACAGGAATCCACTCATTGTAAAAAGCGGAATATCAATGGGATTTCGGAAATTTTCTGGCTTTGAAGGTCCTTTCAATAACAAGCTCATTTCAAATGATTTTAACGTGTTTTCTATGGAATGGAAGCCTAATTATATAATTTGGAGAATTAATAATCAACTATATTGGAACGAAACTATTAGTAAATATTTTCATATGGAGTCCGGGAAGATTCCCAATAATAAGATCAAACGGTTATTCACGAGTAGTTTTTTTATTTATGTTGAACTCTTTCCTGATGATCAATCATTTGAAGAATACACTGATATTCCTTCACATTTATATATAAATTATATTAAAGTTTATTATTGGAAAGATTTGAGCATTAATAGTTCTTTAGGGCGTTTGTCACCTGATGACAGGATTGATAATTCAGAGAAAAACTTAGATGGATCTGATATTTTATTAGTTTTTTTAGGATTTGTAGTATCTGTTATAGTTGTGTTCATAGCAGTCATTATTATTTATATGAAAGGAAAATTCGATAGACAATCAAAAGATAATTCTAACCAGAACTATATGATCAGCTCTGAATATGAAAACGATCGTAATATTGATGAATATGATAATGATCTTAACGAAAATAGTTATGATCTCGTCCATGAATATTTAGAAATTGAATGTTGAATGAAAAAGTTTACTTTGGTTATTTTCTTGTTGAGCTTTAATTATAGTCAAATAGATTTGATGTATTGCATAGTTTTCCGTTGTCATGCTTTTTATGGAACCATGAAACTTGTTGCTATAGTAAAAAGAAAAAGAGGGATAACCTTCAAGAATTTTATTTATCTTAACGAGATATTAATGATATCTTCTATTGCTTATAGGATATCTTTTCAACAATAGTATTTTTGCGTGACCTACCGTTTTACCTCGTTTTTTATTAAATGTGAATATTTATAAAGAGGGGTACCTGTAATAAGACCTCGAGAAATAATTACTTGTAATCATACCTTAATATTCTCATCATTGAAAGCTTCAATATATTACTCTTGAAGTATAGTTACATATATTCAAATGTGGACAAAGTTCATAAATTGTGCTTATGATGAAGAAGAAATAATCGATGATGAAGAGATAGAAATTGAAGAGAATGGTTGCTAAATGCTAGATTAGGTTTAAAACAATATACAGTATAAGAATTTAAGCTATGATTAATATGTTGAAATGGTATTTCATTTTTTATATATTGTTATTTCGATGTATTTTTACATGTAATAGTAAATGTGTAATTATGCCTCGAGATATAATTACATGTAAATTTGATAACATTTTTGTAAAAATACTTATCTTAAGATATAGTGACGCGTAATAAAAACGCGGTAAAATGGTGACTTGAATATTGATTCTTATTGTAATAATTTATTAGCATTGAAGGTATTAAATTTTTATCATTTGGAACAAATATCAAATCATTTCTACTGCAACAAATTATAGCTGTTCATGTCGAACCGAACCGAACCGATCCATGGATATATCCGCGGATATGTTTCTGATCTTCTTTAATATGCGGTTCGCGGTTCGGTTCGTAGACCTGCGGATCTCAATATATGCGATTTCAATATATCGTCACCTCATTGCTGTAATGCGCTAACTCATATGTCTGTTATGGAGAAAACTGAGTTTAAAGTTTAGAATCGAAATTCCAATAAACTATAACAGCTGTACAATTCATGATATAATATTTGACATAAGCGTACTTAGATCTTCTATTGATGAGGACTATATGAATCCAGTAGCTACCCATAATCAGAATCAAATTTTTTGAGTTAGCTCTTTCCGGCTCTGGAAATTTCTTAAATACTCAGTGCTATAATACGCTAACTCAACGAAATATAAAAATACTTATATATAAGAAATCGTAAGAGTATAAAGAAGTTTTATTGAAAAAACTATGAAAATTTATTCCATAGTTTAAAATTATTAAAATTTTATAACACAACAGAACCCAATCACGAACACAATGACGCCAAAATTATCACTTAATTGTGCTATTGTTTATGACTTACGCTCATAAACCATTGACTACTAATGTGACCACAATTATAAACTTAATTTCTTGAGGATTTGTAAAAATTTTTAATAAAATACTTATATCGAATGCAAAAGTATATAATTCAGAACTTAACTCCTATAGTTTAATCTCAATGGAAGATACGTTTCTAGAGACCAGCGTTAGAGTACGATTTATGGAGACTCCAGGTCATTTCTGGAGGTCTGATTAGAGGTCGAACATGGAACCATTAATGTTAATTAAGGCTAAATAGAAACTCTCTCCTCAATTTAAGCCGTTTTAAAATCTATGAGTAAAATTATTAATAAAACCTTAAAAATTTTGCTTGGCACCCATTCAAAATTCATTACACATAAACATATTGGAAGAGTGTTCGCATTACAATTTATACACCCTGACTGTATATCCGCAGTCAAGAGATAAACATTTATAGAGATTAATAAGATCAAGTAATGAACATTGTCTCGATTCAGTATAAAATAGATTGAAATTATTACTTTCTCTCTGGCTTTATACATGACATAATTGATTTCATGATTAAATAAAAATTTTAGAGTTAGCACAATATAGTAATGAAAATTTCGGCGATAAAAAGACAGCGCTTTATTGCACAATAGATTTCTGGAAATCTACTTGAAAATTTTGAGACTCGATCCGAGCAATTTATAAAAGCTTGATATCTTCAAAAATGTCATTAACTCATTCTATATTAACTCATTCTATGAAAACTTTCGAGTTAGAGCATTATAGCACTGAGGTGACGATATATACAGGGCTATAGGGATATTTTGAGACGAATTTGATATACAATAATAGATACAATTATTTCAATATAAAGTATACACTACCTTTTAATGTTTATTTGATTGTGCATTGCTAGAATTTCATCAAGTTATCTAGTATACCTAGTTTATTACCACTATAAGCTGAGGTATTCATTAAATACTTTTTCGGATGTATATACAGCTATGCTTGATCTATCACAAGCTTAAGAATAAATGATGTGATGAATTTTTCTTGAAAATTAGTAGTGTAAAATTAAAAGGCCGAAGTACCAAAAATTGATTGTAAACAAAGTTTACATATGTTTTAAAAGACCTAAATCTGTTGGTACTATAGCTATATTCCATACAGTAATTAAACAATAGGTTAGGTTAGAATTTTCCACCAATAAGAACTTTCTAAAGAGTTCAATTAAAATTTAAAAATTAAGAGTGTATACTAAAAAAATTGATTGTAAAACTTTCGCCTTGTCACAAAGAAGTAGTCAGTTTATTCACTAGGACAACGATTGGTCACACCCATTCAAGCTTGAAAACGAATACCAAGGACAATATATTCTGATATAAAGTTTATATTCAATTAGAGACATTATAAGGAAATCGCTCGATGTTTTTCACCTGAGTTTTAAACAATTTTGACATATTAAACAGAGAAAATTGATTAAACTTTGGGTAGTTTTGGAAGAAGTTAAAAGGAGTATGGTCTAAATTTTCATGTGTAAAAATTCAACGCATAGTTATTTGATAACAAGGAAAATGCAGATCTTTAGCTAAGGGTTAAGCGAATAAGACTACTTATCAAAAATATAAATATTAATGAAAAAATGCATTTTAATTTTATAATAAATCGTCTCAAAATACCCTAATAGCTCTCTATATATATATTTATATATATATATATACATATAAAATACACAACTTTATTATGTTTAAAATAATAGATAAGAAATTCAAAGATTTGCGAATGGCAATTTTTAATAAAAAATAATTCTCCGGACGTAGAGACAACAATGCTTTTAATTACAAGAATGTGAAGATATAGTGCAGGCCTCATCAAACCACGGCTCGCGAAACTTTAACTCATGGATCGCGTAGACTTGCGAGAAAATACGTTTCAGCTCTTAAAAGCATTTCTAGAAAAGGCTTTAGCATTCTATACGATCTGTATTGAAATTTCTTGAATGCTATTTTTGTACTAAGATAGAAGAATTATTATTGTTCGATTAGTGGTTTTATTATTTGAAACTGTCATTTATTCCAAGAAGTGAAATCATATGATTGTAATTGATATTTTGTCATTTACAGAGATTGAGTCACACTTTCTTTAGTGATTCAATTTCTAGCATCAAATTATTGATATAATTGTTAAACGAAATTTTCAATAAAATTCCTTTTTAGCTCCTGGCTCGAATTATCTTCACTTATGGACTCTTCAGTGTGAAAAGTCTAGCGAGGCCTAATATAGTGCATAAGTTTAGAATCAATAGTATTATCTATTGTTGATTCTAATAACACCCTTAGAGATATTTTTTGAGTAGAACACATTTGAAAGTATAAAGATATACAATCGTCTTATTTTAAGCTCAAGGTCAAATATAAATCGCTAGAAGTTATACTTTAGATGTTGGAATAGCAGCAAGTATAGTTCGAATGAAAGATATACGTATGCCTACAAGCCTCGAAAACGTTTTCATCAGACTTGACATCAACGTTTTGAACCGTTTTTGAGTCATACAAAAGAGTTTATGTATTCATGAATAAAATATTTTTTTTGTAGTGAAGGGTTAATTGTAGCGACCACCTTCACGAACTATATCAATTTTAATGTGTCGTAAAAGTACCATATTGTTCTATTAGAAAGGAATGAGTAATGGAGTTTCAGATAAGTTCAAGATCTTCGAAGAACACTGAAAAATTACAAACTCATGTATCATTAATTTGAGCATTTTTTCAAAAGTTAATTTGACGTTAGTGAGTTTCGAATATTTTTAGTAATCGACTTTGGTCAAAAGCTTCATGTCAACTTCCGTTTAGATAGCACTCAATTTTATAAGATATTTAATCGGACAATTTAAACGAACAAAACATATTTTGAATCCCCTCTGGAATTTGAGGAACTAAACTCCTCCTCTGATCATCGGACCTTGTCGACCCCTCTTTAATACATCTCTTTGGTTACAAAAAATGTGCAGTTATGAGGGATTGAACTTTATTTTACTTTATTTCAAGTTAAATAACTAAAATCAATGTCTAAAGTAAAGCACATATTATTAGTGTTAAACTTTGGAAATTAATCTAATCTGACTTTGCTTAAGATCTGGAATTTTTAATGCTATTATGTATAGGTATTTTAGGAATTTATTTTATTATAAAGAAAAAGTAACTTTTGAAGAGTATTTTAATTATCTAGAAAACGAAGCAATTTTTGAAGGCGAGAATTCTCAAGTACTGGATTGAATGTGGCGTTTAGTTTTACGTTCATATTTGATAGCAAATGAACGATTCTGCAAAATATGTACTCAGCACTTCATGACCTATTATAATGTAGTTTCTATAGCACTTAGATTTAATTCACATAATTAAGAGACTAGAAAATAGCTGTTAAATCGCAATAACTTTGGCTTGTGTTTTTTTACACTAGGTGAGAGGCTTGGGTACGAGTGAATCATGTGGTTACCAGAACATTGTTCTCCCAAACATAGCGCCTTTAGCTATCCATTCTTCTTACTTAAACTAACTAAGTTTCATATATTATCAATATTGCTATTTTAGTTTAAATAAGTTAGATCAGGTAAGAGGCGTAGTGCGCGGAGCGCGCTATATGTAGGTTAGTAATGTCATGGTGACCAGATTACTCACTTATACCCTGAACTCTCGTCAAGTGTAAGCAAAAATTATAACTTTTAAACTTATTAGCATACGAGAAAATTTAATGAACATCACGAAACTCTTTAATATAGACCCTATTTGTTATGTGTAAATATGTTTTGGAGTTTGTATTAGAAATGAAGTAGCTTTGTTGCAAATTAGAGATGACATTCTGAATCCCAATCCCGTGTTTTATGGGAACGGTAATGGAATGAGATGGGATTGGAATGGAATAGATTTTTAATTAGATGGAATTATAATGGGATTTCTAAAAATTTAACCATTCTATATCCAAAAGTAAAAAATTGATTTATATATATTTTTTCATTTGATTTATGACAAATGAAAATAATTATAGATAAATAATAATAGTAGTATACAGATGTTATGGTAGTGGAAATGGCAACGGGATAGGAACGGAAACAATTTTAAGCTTTGGATGGGATGGGAATGGAAGCATAAATTTTGAGAATTCTCTTCTCTATTGCAAATTGCGTTTTACAATAATATTTTGTGAATTTTGGATAAAATGTCTAACGAATTATTTCTACAAGTGTTTCAAAATTTTTAAGCACGTTTTCATAATATTTAATATTAAATTGAATGCAAATTATGTACTCAATAAATGAATAAATTTTGATAGCAAACAGAATTATCGGGTTGATATTGGATGTTTCAGCTCTTCCATAATATATCGGATATTGATAGATTTGGTTTGATATTTAATCTAGACGAAAAAGCAAATTACAAGTAATGTTTGACAAGAAGTTAATTAGCATTATAGGGAGGTTAGAATAGTAACCGTGTTTTTCAAAATACTTCCGAAAAATAGTTCATTCTAAAGTTTAAATTAATACGGGGGTAAGTTAAAGAGTTTCAGAGCACGCCCACAAATTAAGTTATATCTTTATTCGTGTGCGAATTTTTTTCATTTAAGATTACTTTGCGCTAAATTTCGTGTCAATAAAGTAAATAATTATTTTTATACGCATTTTTAAAACTAATTTAGTCAGTTATGCATCACGATGACGCATCATATCATACAACTTCAGTCGTTCTGGCACGTTTTGCTGAAAGAATATCAGGGTGATGCCTTATACTCTTTATTATCCTAATTTGGCGCCATGGGATCTCTAGCTATTCAACGGTTTGAAAAAATACATTAGGTTAAAATTTTCTCGGTTCAGAAAAGGTAGGCCGAAAGGTTTCTGGATATTTAAATGGCATCGCAAGAGAAGGTTGGCGTTCAGTCTTTGATAAATTCACTTATCAAATGAAGCACGGTATTGAGGTTAAGGGAGACTATTTCGAACTATTATAGATTTATTTCGTAAAAAGCTAAATAATTAGAGAACACTTTAAGACCTTTGGATTTACTTTTGTATAAACTTAGTTGCTGTGTGTGTTTTTAAGAGCTATCTGCATATGAATAAGTTAGGCAAGAATATCTTCAGCTAGGGTGACCACCCGTCCCGTTTTTTGACGGGGCAGTCCCGTCTTTTTAAATATTAAAGACAGAAATCCCGTCAGACCAAAAACTTTCGACGGGACAATCAGTTGTCTCGTTTTTCAACTTTCATTTTGAAAAATATGTTAAGAAAATATTTCTTAGAAATTCAAACATTGAATTTATTTTACAAATGATAAGGGATAAGAAACCCGGTTTAATGTTTCAAATATCTATGGTTTAAAACCAAAAGTTATAGAATTAATCTTTTCTGCCTTGACTTATATCTGACATAAACCAGGATTTCTTACTTTTGAATAAAATTTGAAAGATGCCATTTCTAACAAAATATATACCTTTGAAAACAACCATGACTAATAATTTTCATTGTTTTAATATTAGAATATATTGTTTGACACCTAAATATTTGTAATGCTTAAAAAGCGGCATTTACCCTATCTTTAGCCTGACATATAAGCACGCTATGAGAACAAGTGACTTTCAAATTAATACTTTATGCAACAAAATCTCGTATAATACTAGAAAGAAATTTGTTTAAATTGAGTTTTATTAGCATTTTATCAAAATGTCTTGAATAAAGTCTAATTCTAAGCAAATTTCTGCAAACAGAGATGCTCATTGTTGAAACATCTATGTTCTTCTACGGTACTTTTGTATAAAGATCTTTTTAAAATATGTTAATGTCTACTACCTTTTTCAAAACCATTGACGCTACGGATGCCATCAATCCCGGTATCGCCTGAACAGTCTTGATATAAAGAGATTTGTCCAGTGTCTTGGTAAAGTACAAACCGGGCCATCCCATGCTCTGGAATGAGTCGAAGTTTACTTGTTTTCCTGAAAGATTATAAAACTTAGCTTTTACTTGAATATTTTGAAGAAAAATCATCGAATTTAAAAGACATTTGAGTATTTACCAATAAAAACTGTTTAACCAAAGTTATCATTAATGATAAGTTCTAATCGACATACCTTTAAAAGGAGTTAAGAACTCAAAGTTTAAATATTGAGAATAGCATTCAATGAAAATGTAAAGTATTGAACCTTTAAACTCATTTGAAACTGATAAGCACTGATCATCAGTTCATAACTCTATCAAACCAATTATATCTTTATCGAGAATTTTTAGTATAATGAAAAAATTGTGGAGTGATGAAAAGAGCAAACTTGAGTGTTGATGTAGTGACAGCTGAAATATATACAATCTTGAGATTTTTTTTGAGACGCCGTATGCAACCATTCATATGACTTATACGAACGGCGAAAAAATATGCTGAACAGTAGAAATTTATTTCTGATTTATTAATAATGTAATATTTTGTGGTATCAGAAAAAATGTCACACTGCAAAACATTGCACGCGAACATTATATATGATAAACTTTGTACGTGATATTTTGTCTCGGAAATAATCTTCAATAATTTTTTAAATATTATATTTTATTTTCATTTATAATTAAATTATTGTAAAAAATAGTGGTCTCAGTAATGTTTTGATCTTCTTGATCAGTGGTCTCCGACTTTCTTATTTTTTCTTCGGTTCAATAGTGTTATGAATTAGAATATAGTTACCTATTGTTTTAATTGTTTCACGATCACAACCAACTTCTCTAGTTACTGCACGCAAACTTTTCTTCTGTCCTATTCTCTAGACAATTCGAGCTCTTTGGTTGAATGTTAAAGTCATGTATTGAATTATTTAAAAAAACAAGTGTTTTAATGCATAGTTTTTGTTTTTATAATTCAAAGTTTACCATAAGTTCTAGGTTTGATATGAATTAGTCAGTAAAGTGCGTGTTATTTGACCAAGGATTTATGAAAAGTAGCATACAGTGTCTCAAAATGAAATCCCGAGACTGTACTAGAATTAATTTCGACATATCATGCTCTCAATTTTGTGGTTAAGTCCTAAGTCCATATTTTTCTGTTATTTAGTATTCCTCACCATAATTACAGAAAATTTTTGCTCAAAAATTTCTCCAGCAATAATCATAAATTATTGCTTCACACGGTTTTGGCCTAAAAGTCATTAATATTGAAATCGGTCATTTTTAATCAGTTTTATTAAAAAGAATGATTATTTCGTGGAAATTCTTTGAAAATTACATTCAAAACCCCAATTTGAGTATAGAACATTATATGAAAGTAATATTATCAAATAAAGTGAGGATAACAGCAAAAAATTCAATCCTAATGAGTTTCAAAGCATGTGTACTCCAACAATAAGATACCGCTGTTTACTGAAAGTTGATCCTTGGTTTAGAAAAAAGTTTTTGGTAAATTTTTGTCATAAAAAAGGTTTAAAATGAAATTATATTACGAAAAATTCAGCTGAGGTAGAAAAAACTTTTTAATGAAAAGCTAGTGAGTGCAGTAAACGTAAAGTTAATGAAATGAGTGAAGAGCTGTGCGCTGCTCTGAGACTGTAATTCAGCCCATTTAAAGCTTAAAATATAGCAGACATTTTTAACCGTAAAAATAGTAATATTCAAATTCTTCTGATATGTTCGCAAGACATGTATAAAATGATATCCTTCTAATTCAATGAGATGCGTTCCTGAATTATAAATCATGTTCCCAAAAATAATTCACTTTAAAATGGAATTTAATGCTATAGCTGCTTATTTAAAGGGAGAATTAGTAATATGTTGGACTTAATTATTTATATTGACTACTTAAATCTGTTAGTATTTGTATTATTTGTACAAATACCAATATTTCATTGTAAGCTTAAATAAAATCTGCAAAAATGACTACTCATTAGTTTGATTTTTAAAAATCTCAGAAGCGCAGTTGACTGTTTGGATCTGAGTTACTAAGTACAATCTCAGCTAGTGCTAAAGGACAATAAGCATTAAGACATTGTGAATGGGCGGAGCCATTTAATGTTTCAATCTATAGCCTTTGGCCTCATACGTGTACCCCTATAATATTTTAGTTTAGGAGATGTAAATATTTTTCAAAATTTTTATAATGGACTCTTTAAAAATCATTTGACTTTAGGAATTTAATCTTGTGTTCAGTATATCGACAAAAATCAGAGAATAATTTCAGTAAATAATCAAAGTGCTTAGAGACCTAGAAGGCAGTCAAAATCGAATAATGAATTTTTGATTTCAAGTATATGAATATATGGCAAACATAGGTTAAGACTCCATTAAGTAGACCTTATTGATTCGTTTTACTATTTTCCGCATTTATCCCTGATTATATTAATTTTCAATTTTCGGTTCAAATTTTGCATAAAGATAATCAATAAGATCTGGTTAATAGAGTCTTAACCCTATTTTTGCCATATATTCATATACTTGAAATCAAAAATTCATTATTCGATTTTGACTGCCTTCTAGGTCTCTAAGCACTTTGATTATTTACTGAAATTATTCTCTGATTTTTGTCGATATACTGACCACACATCAAGATTAAATTCCTAAAGGGCGGGGTCAAATGATTTTTTGAAATAATTAAATTCTTCGTAGAACACATTATAAAAAATTTTGAAAAAAATTTACATCTCCTAAACTATTAGAAATCTTACTAAAATATTATAGGGCTATATGCATGAGGTCAAAGGCTATAGATTGAAACATTAAATTGGCTCCGCCCATTCACAATGTCTTAATGCCTATTGTTCTTTGCTTCATTTATATAAACTGTTATGCAGGTACATGAATGTGTCGATTTAACTAATATAAGAAACAATAAAATACTTTCTACTATATTAAATGAATATTTTAAAGATAAAATTAGAGGATCTTTCATTTACATTTTAACCCTTAGCTACAACTGTGGGGTAAAATGTTCTCAAATTTTACTTTAAAAATTTCGATAAAACAACCAATGCCATAATTTTTCGAGATTTTAGGCATTCCTCAGTCTTTTATCTAACTTTTAATGATGAAAAACTCGAAAAATTTAGACTTATAACTTTTTTCAAAATATTTTTTTTGACAAGTCATTTTGAGATACCACCTGTAACTACTTAGGACAGAAATTTCTCCTAACATCGCAGTGCCTCGTGTTCCTACTCGTCGCTTTACTGTGATGTCGCCATCAGCAATACGAAAAGAAGTGACTACGGATGATACTGTGATGGATAATTACTGCAAATTGATTGACTGGATGAAAGTCATTTTACAATTGATGGTTCAAATGGTTATAGTAGTGATTCATATTTTGCACATCCATCTCTTAAAGCTGAATTTGTTGAATAATTAATCAAAACATTAAAAGAGAAATTAATAAACTACCATAAAACTATTTCCAAAGCCTATTGTCGTGTATTATAGCTCGAATACTCGTAGTTACGGACAATAAGCCGCTATCAATAATTAACTAAACCAAAATTATTTATTTATTATTTTGTTAATTCTATGTTAAATTTCTTTTGTTTTCAATCGCTAATTAAAAAGTCATAAATAATTGAATTTTGTGCTGATTTTTTCTCCGAGAATCTTATTAGATGCAAATATTTTTAAATGCTTTAGACTTCAATAATAAAATTCATATTTACCTTGTAGAGCGATTTTCTCTTGAAAAATACACATTAATACCAGTCCGCTTGAATGTTGTTATTTTGAGATTCACTATTAATCATAAAAATATTTAGAAGTTTTAACAAATAATTTATTTGTATTATAGTCTTCAAGAATAAGAAACCTAATTTTCAAAAAATAACTTCATCAATCATAAGCTTACAATCAATACACGTTAGAGAGAAACCTTTTGATTTCATATTAAAGTTATATTGACTTTTCTGAGTTCAAGTTACTAAAAACAGATTTACTTTCAACAGAATATTTAAGATCTTAAGTAACTCCATGAAGTTATCAAAGTCACGAATATTTCTATTTCTGAACCAAATTATAGATAAATATAATTATAATATTGATTACTATTGATCATATTCAAAATCCGAATCTTATAAAAAGGAAAGTTTTTGTTCAATAGTAGTTGAATTTCTTATAAATTCGATAAACTTCCAAATATTTTGAATAAAAATTAAGTTTCATAATCTTTAAGGAAAATAATTAAACTCCAACTCATTCCGGGACATATGGTTCCCGGTTTATACTTTGCCAGGACACGGGACAAATCTCTTTATTCCAGATTTCCCCCGGCTAAACCCGGTCGGGTGGCACCTGTGGGCAGAGTTGATGAAAATAATGAAAAATTAAAATTTTCGAAAAAAATTACACCGTTATATTAATGTTTTTTCTCAAGAATGTTTGGTTCAACAAAACAATAACAATCAATTGAATGAACGCGAGTAATAGTTGGTTATTGCATAACTCGTAAAAAGAGAATATCTCATTTAAAGTTGCGCTTCACTAAACTTTTCGCCACAATCGTGAGGTAAAATGTTCTCAAGTTTGACTTGAATAATCTCGCTAAAATCAACAGAATGTCGCCATTATTTGAGAATTCAGCTATTCCTCACTCATATATATCACTTTGAACGGCAAAACTCCTGATTAATTTGGACTTATAACTTTATTTTAAATGTTTTTCTGGAAACATGTCTTTCTGAGGAGAAAAATTCCCCCTGGAATCTTAATGCTTCGTGTTTACTATGTGTCACAGCGCTGTAATATTGCTACTAGCAATTTGAACCGCTGATGACGCCGTAGCAGATAATAACTAGAAATTAATTAATTAGTAAATGAAAACTTGGAAAACAAGGGCTAACTTTAATTCTGAAAGTATTCGGACTAACCTAGAACAGATATAAAGTGTGGAAAAAGTGAAGTAACATTTTACCCCACAGTTAATTTTACGTTTTCAGAAGTTAGGCTGTGACGAAGGATTAAAGTCAGATCAAATTTATGTGTTGCGAGATGTGAATTAGTGTTAACTTTCCTATTGAAATATATGTGAATTTTTAAAATATGTGTAAAATACAAATCAAGAACAATAATTAAAATAAAATCCCAAAAAGTGGTTAACTGGAGATAACCAGTTATTACTCGTCTTCATTCAATTATTATTTTTTAAAAGCAGAACGAATTCAATTTAATTCTCGATTAAAATTGATTATTTGAAAACATATTTTGAAACAGGGTAATACTTACAGTCGTTTAAAAGACGATCGTATTCTGGAAATTTGAAACGTTTCTTAAGCTTTCTGTTTCTTAAGCTTTCTGTTTCTTAATAGTAGTCAATTTTCAGACGTCATCTATTTGTCTTCAAATATCATTATTGTCTATCTGTTAGGCAAGCAAATTGTTGTTTTCATCTTTATATTTCGTTCGTTTTTTCAATAGATTCGTTATTTGTCTAATTTGAAAATAGTTTTCAACAGTATCTGAAATAATTCAGATAAAATTAGAATTTTACTTTTAGAAGAATACAGAATCAGTTATAAATTAAGTTAATACCCTTTTAAACAGTTCTTTAAAGTGCTTTTAATTTATTAGAACATTTCATTTGCTTGTACAGTCATTGACAAAACTAACTTCCACGGTTTTATAGGGTTTTCTGGTAGTAAATATCAATCAATTTTGATGAAATTATTTTTTTGAATATACTAAATGTTGGGAAGCACATTATGGTAGATCGGTGTTGAAATTCCTTGTAAGATAAGTGAATTATTTAAGTAAATTCTGTCAGAGGAATCAGACGATATATTTACTATATTTAATATAATATAAAATTTTGATAAAATTTTTTGATAAATATTCAAATTATCTACAATTTAACGTTGAGATCATGATTTTATTCCTTCAGATAAAAAAAGTTATGATTTTTTGAAAAATAACATTTTTCATGTATTTAGGTCTGTAGTTCTTAGAAAAACGATATTTGAGTAAAACAAAAATACACTTGTCTAATCATTTTTCATCTAGTTTAGCTTCCACCCATCCGAATTGAAAAATTTCCGCCCAATTTCTCTAACAGAATTTACCTGAATAATTCACCTATCTTACAAGGAATTTCTACCATAATGTGCTTCCCAACATCTAGTATATCCGAAATTTTTTTTTATCAAAATCCATTGATATTTACTACCAGAAAACCCTAAAAAACCATGGGAGTTAGTTTTGTCAATGACTGTACACAGTGTTTCATTTTTGTTTGACATTTGAATTAGTTAATTGATTTAGAGTGTCAAAATAAAAATAAAACACTTTGTATTTTAAGGCAATGATTCAAATGTTCTAATTATATTATTTCATAATTTTAATATCGTTTATATCTTGTCTGATCCACGAATGAATAGGAACACAAACAAACAATATATATTATTCTCATAATACAAAACAAAATACTCTGAATAGTCATTTAAATTTACTCACGTTACTATCATATGAATAACGATGTAAGTAATATCGAGTAATACTAAGTATTTAATAAGATTAGCACTTCTTTTAGAATCAGCTTGAAGTTGAATACTAATACACTTCTGTATGTAATATGGATTTGAGATGACACTCGGATGATTTTTAAGCCCCGTACCTTTAGTTAAAGTTCCCGATTCCGTCCCAGATTAATAAAAATATGTCCCATTCTATCCTGTTCCAAAATATTTTTTTTAAATTGAAAAAATACCTTTCACATCTTTATTGAGTCAAAAATTGATCTTATAAAAGGAATTTCATTGACGATATCGGAGTCTAACCTCTTCTTCTATCCTTTAACACTGATCCTGCACAGCTACTTGTAATAATGACTATATCAATTTATAAACACTAAAATGTGAAAATAATACGATAGAGAAAATGTAAAATAGATTAATTTGAGCGAATTTTATACACGACTAGTCATAGGTCGAGCTCGTCTTGTCCTTATATCCAGCTGCCTTTCGGGAGACTTATTCGAGCCCTGTTACAGAGTGAGTCGAGGTGGTCGTATGAGGTATATTTTGGCAAGAGGCAGTTATCACTGGGTGCATGTAACCAGCATATCGCTGTCGAATAAGTGTAGCGACTACGAGACTCGAACCTGAGACCTCTACCCCAAGGTTCGACTCGTCTACTACCACACTCCAGTGATCCCTTTGGGTCGAGCGCACGTATTGAATCAAATTAACTTTCGGAACTTTCAGACAATGGTTTAGAAACACCAGATCACATAAAATATCAGTTTAAGTCAAAATATCCACCAAAGCTGAGGTTTGGCTAGCAATGAGCAGTCGAGGCATTTCTCAATCCTTTATCAGAACATCCGGTAATGCCATCAATTCAGAAATTTGTATCAAAGAGTTTATCAGAAATAATTGGTTAAGTTCATAGAAAAACATCATTTAGACAATAAATTTATGTTCTGGCCGGATTTAGTTTCATCCCATTATGCAAAGACCACTCTTGTAGAACTCAATCGCCTTAATATCGAAGTTGTACCAAAAGATTCAAACCCTCCCAATTGCCCTCAACTGCGTCCAATTGAACAGCTTTGGGCCATTTTGAAAAGAAAAATTTATGCTAAAGGATGGACTGCTGAAACAAATGAAGATCTGATTAATAAATTCAAATGAGAGTTGAGAAAAGTTCCTTTAAAGACCTACCATAACCTTATTAGACGCGTGAAGACGAAAGTACGTAAAGCGGCTGACATGGGGGTCCTATCGGTTCATAACTAATTTTAACTTAATTTACGATAATGTCGTTATTTCATATAAAATTTTCACATTCATTCAAATTGTAGTTAAAAATTCGTGATTGAGTTAAAAAATTTGCAGATTTTAGACCAAACACTTTAGTGAATAGTATGAGCCATACAATAAAAGCTGTAATCGATGGATTTTTTATATTTATTTTTTATATCTTCATGAATATCAATATTTTTCATTATCTCACTGAGTTTGATAATTTTATAAGTCTACACTTAATTAATGGATAAAATGAAAAATGTGATAATAAAATCATGAACTATGAAATTTTCATTGTAGATGATCTAAAATCATCGCCAATACGAATGAAAAGCGAGTATTTTAATGTTGAGGCTGAATTTATAATCCAGGTTAGACTAATGAAAAATTTAACGAAAAGTGGGTTTCATTATTAATTCCAAAAATTATATTTAGATATTCAAATATCTTACATGATTACTTAAGAAAATTTTGAAAATTCCCCAGCTTTCAACTTGAGAAATCGTATGAGAACTGACGATATTCAGAAGTTTTTCACGGATTACTGACATTTTGATGAATAACTAAGCAAACTCACTACTCTAATCTACTTAATTTTAGATAAAACATTTCTATGAATTCATTCATGAAAGCGGATAATCGAATAGCTAATCAATACTTATCTTAATAAGCCTGAATCAATTATACCTACTCAATCAAAGTTCTAATTTAGTTTTAAAATTATCAAAGAGCAATAATTAATGCACTCATTTTCCTATAATCTAGCTTAAATACAGTGAAACCCGTTTATGACGAAATGATGGGTGCAGTAAAAGTTAACTATAAACGTACTTCACAATAAACATATACTGTGAAATAATTGACTGTAGACAATAATTTAATAACCTAACGTTTTAGGGAATCATGATATTTTACAATATAATCAAAATGGGGATTAAGCATTTTATCAAAATTATCTGTAAAGGTGATTGTTTTAGTGAAGCTCGATTTTGCAAAATAAAATCTCAATTTTTATCAGCAAATCATAAAGAGATAAATCAGCTTCAGAAAGCGACCCTAAGTATAACCTGAGACTATAAATTTCATTGAGAACATTACTATTTGATGATATTTTTATAACAATGTTTTGACCAATGGAAATATTAGTTTTGTATAGTATTATAGTTAATTTTGTTAAGATTACAGCTTGTAAAAGTTCACTATAAGTATATATTGTGTGTATAAGTCGGTGCATAAAATATTGCTTACAATAAGGGTACCTTCACTATAACCAACTTTACAATAAACGGGTTTAACTGTACACCTTTTTGCATAGAAATCCGGAAAAAGTTTTCATTTATAACTTCTAAAATTTTGAACCAATTTTAATTATTTTTTGATTACAAGTAAATTAAATACTAAATTTTAACAAAATTAGGTTTTCATAATTTAATTGTGCGACCACAAGAATTAATAAACTTTTGAAGTTGTTTATGCATACTTTCTACAATATAAGCTATATATAAGTCGCAGAACGTTGTCAAATTTCTAGGGGTTTTTTCTATCTATTCATTGATTTTTACATATTTTATGGTCTCTAATTTATTTATTATCATTTTTATGAGTTTTTGACCTGAATCAAGCTCGAAAATATAATGAGCCAATCGTTGATCACATTTGAAGTTTACGCGTGCTCCTCTTTAATACTTCTTTGAACCACCCTTTTTGATCAAATTTTTATTTTGACGTCATAAATTGTTTAAAAGAGTATGTTTAGTCCTCAATGAATCATTCTATGAATTTTCGCACCTAATTTTCTTAAGTGAAAGACTTGTAAACGGCGGAGCAATTCAATAGTTATTACGTTCGCGGTTAATGTGCTATAATTTTGCATATGGTTATCACACCAAAATTTTTTAAACATCAAATGAAAGTATACAAAATTTCCTTTAAATCAACATATATCATGCTAGGTTCGCACTTTAATAACATAAGATAATTTAACTTAAACTTTCACAAGGCTTTTCTGGATTTCTATGCAATATACTATACAACTTTCATTTAACTAGTTGGTTACTACTCTAATATTTTGTTTCACGAACATTAAATTTTTGATTAAGAATTGAGACCAAGGACAGGATAGTTTCTATTAGCGCAATCGTGGATTTTATATTCAATTATTTCAGAGTCATTAGGTAGCATTTTTAAAATTCTTGTTTATTTGTTAATAAAAAAATGTAAATTACTCATTCACATCAATAAAGAAAAACCATTGAAATCAGTTTAATTCTTTAATAATTTTATATGAAGTTGAAGACTGCTTCTAGAATTTCTAAGAGTTGTAATAAGTATGAAATAACAAACATATAAAGGAGAATGCCCATTTTGGCCCCCCTGAGGTGCAAGGAGAGACCTATATCATTTGAAAGGTCTCTTCGAGTACTATAAGAATATATAAAGAATGGATCAATTGAGACATCTCTGTAACCAGTATGGCCAAAAATAACGTTAATTGGACGTAGTGGTCTTACCCCTTCGACCTATATATCATTGGACTCAGCTCACCGAGCTGAAAATATTAATACCATGTTTGACCCTGTTAAGTGACCTTTGACTCTACCATGTGACCTATTACTTTAAACCCGCCTCAAAGTCATCATATGGGATACCATTGGAATCATCTCGTCGAGCTGAGTTCATCGATACCTCATTGGTGCTCTCGAAAGGCCTTAGGACTTGTTAATGACTTTTGATTTTTTAAACCTATATAATTGTCTTCACTTCGATATGTAGGGTATCATTAGAGTACTCTCGTCGTGTGCGTTATATATGTTAGTTTGAACGTATATATATTCTTTATCAGAATGATGAGAAGAGTTCATTGATATATATTTCATGCATGAAAAGCGATTTTGAAAAAAACGATTTTTCGAAAAAAAAAAGTCCCGTCATCCCCTGTAACTCGGTTACGGTTGACTTTTCTGTTTTGATTCTTTCACCATTCGTCTCAGCACATCTGATTTAGTAGGATTACACTATCCACACACTGAAATTGCGCAATTTCCAGTTTATACAGTTTTCGCCCCCAGCGGCTCGGGGGATGCTCCGATCGCAAAGTGCCCAGAGATAAAGTGTTAGTACTTGAAGAGATCTATCGAATGATATAGGTTTCACCTTGCACCTCGGGGGGGGCCAACTTACATAGGATTTGGGCATTCTCCTTTTCACTTAGTCTAAAGTAGATTTCTCTGCAATTTTAATATCTTTAATCTTTCTTTTAATTTCAACTGAAAATCGTAACTATCCACAGAAATGTGGATATTCAAAAATTTAGAATTTAATTAAAGTAAATAAAAAATATTGAAGAAACATGACTCTTAGGATATTTTTTAAACTTCAAAGAACTTAAACTAGAATAGATATTAAAGAAAAATTTTATTTGTTTAAGTAAATATCTCAACTAGAAGTTAAAGGTAAATATAATTTCCTATTTTCTACACTCTGGCTATTATCTATAGAAATTTCAAGAAGTAATATATACTGTTATAGGCCCAAGTTTACTTGAAACTATCTTGCCAAACACGACTCTTTATTTACAGGGTTGCCACGAGCCTTTTACCCGGGGGTTACAGAGCAAACCACAAAAGGTACATATATGAAATATATATTAAATTAAATGTTTTTAAAAACTGAATTGAAGTGTGTAAACGTTTACTTTAAAAATTTCTATCGATGGGATTAAGTAGCGCCATATATTGGCCTGGAAATTCCCCAGATATGAACGCTGCAGAGTGTTTTGGAGCTATAATTAAAGATGAAGTTGAGAAGAAAATGTTGAATGTGTCTGGTCTAACAGATTTTCTGCTGAAGTCTCGTGAAAATCAAATTACAGAAGTTTTAACTTCAATGGAAAGAGATACTGAACTTTTTGTTAAACTTTTATGCTCATATCCTTCAAGAATTACTGCTATAATAGGTGCTTATAGAAAACATACTGATTATTGCCTAAATAAATTATTTCCATTTTAAAAAACTAACATTTTGATATATTATTCATATTTATATATCTAGTGGTTTCCTCATTAACCCCCGGGTAAAAAGTTCGTGGCAACCCTTTACTGTACTTACGGATTACAGGTACACTCAAGAGCTTTTGAGATCCCATTGAGCTAAATACTCATTGAGATAAGACTTAGAAATTTTATACTGTCTACATCATAAATATAAATCTTATTAACTTACTAATCAGAAAATGTTTTTATGTTATCATTAGTCAGTCATTGATTTTCTCTTTGAAAGCAATGCCTAAATTCAATGATAAAATAAGATAAATTCTTCAAGTTATTGTTAATTTTAAATGCTATCTTGTGAAAATTTGCTACATAATTTTGTTTTTAAGGTTGGTAATTATTTGTAGAGCTTATTTTAATTATTTAATTACTGCTGCCCTTTCAAAGAAAAAACAATAACAACAAAGTCATTTTCTATGATTAGTAAATTAGTAAGGTTCATATCAGTGATATAAAATTTCGAAATTTTTACACCATATAAAACTTTTTAGTTTATATCTCTGTTACTATTTAATCAAAATAGGGTAAATCCGGGCTGATGGGTCTAAGGGGGTTCCCGACTTTCTACCTCCAAATGTAATACATCATTGGATTCAGTTCGTCGAGCTGAACATTATAATACCACACTTGACTAATTTCAACTCGAACCTGATCACTTCTGGCCGATTACATGACATTACCGCGCAAGCGACATTACCACGCAAGACACTACCGCGCAAATGAAACTACCGCGCAAATGAAACTACAGCGTAAACGACACTAACGCGCAAGCGACTCTACCGCACAAGATACAATACCGCGTAAATGAGACTTCCGCGGTGATGAGGCTACTGCGCAAGTAAGAACTACTTGAACTAATTGATCAAGTGAGGTATCAAAATGCTAAGTTCGATGTCCTGAGTACAATGAAATATTATTTGGCGGGATCAACCACACTCGTCGGGAGTTGTCCAGAAGTGGTCAAGTGTGGTATTAAAATGTTCAGCTTGATGAACTGAATCCAATGATATATCACACTTGGGGGTAGGAGGTCGGGAACCTCTTTAGACCCATTAGCCCGGATTCACTCCAAGTACGAGCTCAGAGCTCTCTATTGTATATTCTACATGTACTATTTTAATTCGTCTGAATAAATATATAGAATGCTTAAAATAATCAGAACAATTAAAAACAATGATTGTTAAAATTTTATTTTAAACTTTTTTTTATAAAATTTTATTTTAAACTTTTTTTTATAAAATTTCAAAAATTGCGTTGATACTATTTTTCTAACACAAAGTTAAAACTACGGCTGCCAGATCTCCAGGATTAGACCGGAGTCTTTTCTATTTGAAGATCTCCTCTGGTCTCCGGTCAGGGAATTCAATATTTGCTGTTTCCCTGGATTTTACTTAAATATTTTGACAAGAAGAATTTCTAGAAAAACTGATAATGTAAATCAATTTCAAAGGTAAAAGATTTTGAAGTAAACATTAAACGGAGCCTGATTCTTAATTTGCATTCTTTCATATACCTGTCTCTAAGCTTAGGTCTATCTTTCAATTAATTTCGTATTAAAGTTTTGAAGTAAACCTACAAAAATATTTCTTAGTCTAAAGTTTAATCATTATTCAAAGTTAATTATAATTTTTAAAATTTACTAGCGTTTTACTAGACTTTAATGTTTTAGAAAATTAATCTTTTATCAAAATAATTTAATCAATTTATTCGTGAAAATGATTAAGAGTAACGAAACTTCAGGTGTTAATTGTCTTAATGAGAAAAGGTTAAGATACTATTTGACCTTTAATAATGAAAGTTTATAAAATGGCACATTTCGATATTTTTCTCTGGCTTTTGGGTAGAAGTGACCTGGCACCCGTAATTAAAACTTCCCTACTATCGGCATTGAATAAATTTTCTTGAGTAACTTGTAAATGATAGCTGCATCGCTACTCTAATAACTTCTTTTCACTCCTTTTGACTCAAACCTACTATTCAACTGAAAATCATTGAAATTCAGGGTTGTAAAGCTTTGATTCGCGTAATTCCTGTTTTTCGATCAAGACGACTTGTTTTGCAGACCCATCATTGACTGAGTTAGCAGACCTTGTTGCACGAATTTTAGGCCGAACATTAGAATAATATGCTCGAAAGCTTCTTGCTGAGTTAAATCTTTTTATGAACCCATAAAGTTATCAAGTTGTTGTGAAAAACATTCAATTATCCATTCGAATTGCTCAGAGATGTTTAAAATTTCTTTCAAAATCTATTTCGGCTCAAAGGACTTCAACTAAATCGAAATTAAAGGATTTTATCTGAGAATTTTTAAGAATATAACAACCTAAAAACCATTTTATTAATACCATTCATAGTGAAAACTTTGCTTTTACCTGGAGAATATAGCGTTTAATACGTTTGACCGACCATCATTTGAACGAAAAATTCGTTTGATCGACATACATGTTTGACATACAAGTTGAATTTATATAAAAGTTTCTTCTGTCAACAATAACATAATATTTTCCACCCCTATGCTGAGGGCGTAAAATCTACAAGGGCATCTTTAAAATCTATTTTTGCAAAAACCGGAAAGAATTAGTTAAAATCAATGTTTCAATGAGATAAAATTCTGACTTTGTTTGAAAGGAAATGTTATGAGCAATTCTTCTTAAAAATTCTAAAGTAGCTCGATTTTCACGTCTAGAAACAACATTTAGCAATCGATCGATTTTAACTGCCAAGTCATAAAACTCCTATTCTTAGATAGACCTTTCAGACATAAAATATTTTTTATAAATGATTGAATGTGACTACAAAATGATTATATGTCAGAAATTTGAGTACTGATCAAATGTACCTATCGGCCAAATGATTGTCGGTCAAATGATTGACACCCGAAATTTATATTCTGACACAAAAGAAGTATTTTTCCATTATGAGGCTCTGGGTTGAAAATGGATTAGATATTATGAATAGTCATTTTCTGGCAGTAATCTGAATATTTTGAATTATAATTAAGTTTTTTATCACTATTCAGATCTCCGAACAAATTGTTGAACAGTCTTCTCAAGTACTTTCAGTTCAATCAAGCATAAATCATTTGTTTGAATTTCGTTCCATTGAATCAAATGCGATTTTACGACTCTCTCATAAATTTTAGTCCTTTTGACTTCACATATAATCCATAGCGAATAAGAAAATAAAACAACTATGAAGACCGACATGATGTAAAAGAATATACTCTTTTCGGAATAGTATTTTAAATTAATCGCCATAGCTATCATGAATAAAGTTGCAGAAATAGTATCAAATATGATGAAATATTTAATAAATTTTGTGCTTTTCTTCAACTGAGTTTGGAGTCTAATGAAATACAAGACTGTTCTATGAGTCATAAGAATAACATTCATATCAGGATAAATCAATTCACTCAAGATCTCACTGTTGAAAGTTCTTATAACTATTGAGTATTTGATATTCAGTTCATGATAAATCAATCGAATTAATATTCTCCACGTATTTGCATAAAATATTATCAAAAGAGTACTTAATTCTTTAGAAACAACCAAAACAATATTTCCAACTCTACGGTTAATCAAATTGAATGATAGCGAAATAGTAAGCAATATGAGCCAAACAATTAAAGCCACTATAGATGGATAATGTATATACAGTTTCTTCATAAAACCATCGATTCCATTATGTTTTATCTCTTCATTGAAACTAAGAATTTCTTTTGATTTGAACTTCACTAATAGATAGGATGAAGAATGTGATATCAATATCATGAGCCATGAAACTTTTATTGTCATCTGTGAAAAATCATCGCCAGTAATAAAAATTCGAGAATAAATCAATACTAAAAATGGATATATGCTCAGAGTTAAACCAGTAAAAAAATGAGCAAAAATTTATTATTACAATTGATGCCAAATACCATTAAAATATACTTAAGCATTTTGCTTTTATATGCCTTAGATCTTCCTCCGCACACGTTTTTCATTTGAGAGAAGTTTTGAAAACTATTGTGGAAACGATGCTCAAAACCGGAATGTTCCATTCATTCTGAGCATACTCATAAGAGTTTTGTATATAATTTTGATTGTGCATCGGAGTCTTATTTCACATTAAGGAAATATACTTAATATAGGTTTTCACTGATTTTTAACTAGATTTATAATGAGAAACTTTTAAGCTTTTAGAAGTAGTGTAGACACAAACGATGTTGATAGTATTTGAATTATTTAGTTTATGAATGAAGATGAAAAATGTCTCAACTTAACATAAGTATTTTGTTAGACAATGATAACTACTTAAATATGAATGGTATACAATGATAGAGTAATACTAGGGTGACCACCCGTCCCCTCTATTTAAAGATAAAAGACAAATCACGCCAGACCAAAAACTCTCGACGGGACAATTAGTTGTCCCGCTTTTCAATTTTCATTTTGAAAATGTGCTTAGAATATATTTCTTAGAAATTCGAACACTGAATTTATTTTACAAATGATAAGGGATTAAGTAATCCAGTTTAATGTTTTGAAACCCTGTGATTTAAAATCGAAAGTTTTTGAATTGATCTCTTCTGCCTTGACATATCTTATATAAACCATATTTTTCACTTTTGAATAACCTTTGAAAGATGCAATTTCTAAGAAAAAAAATATATGTTTGAAATCAACCATAACTAACAATTTTCAATGTTTTAATATTACAATGAATTGTTTGACACCTAAATATTTGTAATGCCAAATAAAAGCGGCATTTTTTTAAAATGTAAGAGTCCCCCTTTGATATTTTTGTCCCGTCATGAGCCAAGCCAGAGGTGGTCACCCTAAGTAATACTAAATTGCAATTCAATATAAATAAGGCCAACAGTTTAGAGGTAATTAAAATTGCAAAAAGCGGGGAGGGAAGTGGGATTAAAAATCAGGAAAGTGGGAAAATTAAATATGCTTTAAAATGATCCTTAGTTCATGATCAATGCAGAATCAATCAATCGGTCAAAGTGGGAAAGCCAATCAAAAGTAGGTTTTTACCTCCTCTTGTTGGCTCTAAATATAAACGATAATTTATACGAAATTTTTCCTATTTTATATAGATACTTTTGGTTTCCCTAGTTATACTAATATTAAAATTGAAAGTAACACTATTTCGAATGTTTATTTATATTGACGCTATTGTTACAGTCATATTAATGAAAATAGTTGTTATGCTCTAAAAAGCTAATTACTAATATGAAATTAGCCAACTGTAGAGATGTCTATTTTAACTTAAATATTTTCACTAAAAGATTAGTAAATAAATAAAAAATATTGGATTTTATTTCAGCAAAATATATTATCATGTATGTAATATGAGTGGAGTCCTTATTGATTTCATTATGTGATCAGATGCAATTCCGTGTGTTCGTGGCAATTGTCAATGAGTCATATGGCCTAGAACCTGAAATAAGATATTGCTAAAAACTACCTAACTTTCCAAGTCGAATGATACCATACTTAGGGCCCTAGGATCGAAGGAGACAGAGTTGACCTAGATCTCGAGGGGCTAGTTCTAGGCCCCAAAGTATAGTTTCGTTGAATTTGTCTCAACGAGTGCTAAAAGTGATGTATGATATATGAGTTTGAACTTGAAAAACTCATGACCTCTAAAGAATATTTTTATCCTAGCAAAAGATATTCCAGCTAAGGAGCCAGTTCTGTGACAGCAATGTCTATTAAGCGAATATACCCTCTATACAACTCCAATACTTGATCCTAGGACAATGTGTGAGTATAAGTATGACTATGAGGAGGAGAATAATATATATATATATATATTCAAGGCTTGATGGACCTAGGGCCAGCTACTGCGGACTAGTCAGCTTTGTCCTCTTTAACCCATGACTCTAAGTATGATTTGGGTATTATTTAATTTAGGACGTTGGCTAGTTTCCAGAAATGTCTTATTTAAGGTTCTAAGGTCATATGGTTCATTTGTAAATGCCACAAACAAACGAAATCGGATCTGGCTACATTTGAAATCGATAGGAACTTCACTTATATTATGTATATGATAATATATTTTGCCAAGATAAAATCCAATTTTTTATATACTTACTATTTTCTCTTAGTAAAATAACTCAATATAAAAATCGATACCTCTACTTGAATTTTTAATCAATATTTATTTGTTATTTATATGTTCACAATATTTCTTCAAAACTTTCCTGAAATTTTCAAGATCTATTTATTGTATAATATAGATAATGAATTGATTATCTATGTTAAGTAAATTACGGTTTCACTAATAATTGCTGTAAAACTCCAATCATCAATTTTATTTTCTATACAAATGAATAAAATAATTCGGCATTTCTGACAAGGAAAGTTTGAAAACTCAGAAAAATTTAGACATTTTATATCATGAAACTTATAAATAGACTAATTATCTTTAATTTAAGCAATATTTGAAAAGCTGAAGCAAGTTTTGTGCATATGAGGAGAGTTCCATGGTCCCTTAGAACTCAGCCTCCAAACATGAATTCATCTGACACTCCTTATATTAAGTGATAAGCTGGAAATAATATATGATCTCTCTTATGATCATGATCTCTGATCTCTCTTAATGATTCTAAAGATTTTCAAAAATTTTTAGTTTTATTACTAGAAAACCATTGAAGACTTTCAAGAAAATTTTCACTAACAGTTATATAATTCAAATATTACTTTGCAAAAAAGAATATTTTATTGTACTAGATCTTACAGTGGAAATATATTTTCAAAAATTCTGTTGGATATGGTGTCCTGAGAGACCCGGCTCAAAAGTTAGAGGATAAGTTTTACATGCTTATAATCTTCATATATCTCAGACATTGTTGGGTCTCTCAGGGCGCCATAGTTAAGAATTTTTGAAAATTTACTCCCACTATAGAATCCAGCACAATAAACCTATAAAATATTTTTTGGCAAAGTAATATTTGAATAATAAAACTGTTAGTGAAAAATTTCTTGAAAGTCTTCAATGGTTTTCTAGTAATAAAATTTAAAATTTTTGAAAATCTTTAGAATCATTAAGAGAGATCAGAGATCATGATCATAAGAGAGATCATATATTATTTCCAGCTTATCACTTAATATAAGGAGTGTCAGATGAATTCATATTTGGAGGCTGAGTTCTAAGGGACCATGGAACTCTCCTCATGTGCACAAAACTTGCTTCAGCTTTTCAAATATTGCTTAAATTAAAGATAATTAGTCTATTTATAAGTTTCATAATACAAAATGTCAACATTTTTCTGAGAGTTTTCAAACTTTCCTTGTGAGTATTTGAATTTTGATTTTCTCAATTTAAAAAAAATTAAAATAAATATTGAAGATTTGTCGAAATTCTGGACTTATCTCAAAATAATATGCAATTTCATGATAAAAATTCTGAAAGCTGGAAATTACAGCTTTCAGTTTTAATTTCGAGCTACAGACCGTAGAACAAGCTTCTAAGCTGAAAAGGTGGTCCCTCATTCTACAGAGAGTTATAAACTGACTCAACATAAGCCGATAATACTTAAAGCCTTCTTATGTTGTAAAACTAAATTAATTTTGGCTAATCGCGTTCGCTTTGATTTGCAACTAATTTTCTCTTATTTAATATTATTGCAAATACGATAAACTACACTCCTTTCAAACTTGTCTCTATTAAATCATTAAGCATATCCTCTATGACATGTAATACAAAGCAATCATTAGTGATTTTGAAGATTTATAGAAAAGATTTCAGTTCTTGTATTATTTAACTTTTATGATTGTTGCTATTTTATGATAATTTCACAATATAACTCCATTATCAATAACATGAAGCACAAATCAAAGACTATTTATATGATTTGCTCACTGCGCTATTTTTATTTAGAAAAATTTGATATAGAGTTATTTTTTGATATCTTAACAATATAGATGTGATGATAAGAATTCAATATACTGCAGATAAATTTACACCTCAATAAAATTGTATATCATGATAAATTCTTTTTATACTTATCAATCTATTCCACTAATTTTCAATTCTTTACAACCTTTTGAACTTGCAGTCTAATTAACCCCTAAAAATCGATTGATGGTTCACTAATATAATTATTGAAGCATTTCTGCTATGAAATCTTACAGCGCAAGCTCATATTTTAAACTCAATCATGGTTAGTTTGAAAATATGTTAGGACTTTTTCAAGCATTAAATAAGTGACTTTATTGATCGACAGTCAGGTATTGTACTCTCAATTTAACTTATTTCGATGAGCTCTCACCATAACTAAATAATCCAAATTTTGTTTTCTTATTAATTGAATATAGTAAAAGATAACTCACTCAAGAAAAAAGTCTGTTGCAAATATTTTCTTCACAATTTAGACTAATTTCATTTTTCTTAAATTTACCATGTATTCTCAATTTTTTTTGAAAATTCAGTGTAAAAGGTTGTTTCTTAACTTTTTGAGGACTGACTCCTCATTAATTTCGAAATTTTCTTTGCTATTTTCCTAAGATCTTTCCATGGACCGACCTAGGGCCACAAAACCTTTATACATGCATTAAACCTAGTGTTTGTTTGTCTGTTTGTATAGATGTTCACTCTATAACACAAGGCCACAAATAGGATAAACTTAAGAATAGTAATAGTTGGAATCAGTGCGAACTGTGAACTCAAGTTAGTCCATTTTCGCGACAAAGGGAGATTAAAAGCTTCCTCGGCAAATAAAGATTTAGAGGCATCACGCTAAAGTATGCCGACACTTTATCGCGTTAAAACTCAAGAAAAAATTTAAAATGATAATTTTTGGAAGTTATTTTCAATAAGCTTAAAATCAAAGGAGGGACCAAAAGATCAAATTTTGATCTCCAACACCTACGCTGTAGGCTGGAGACAGCGTAAAGTTGGATAATTGGCATCTCTATCCTTGACATTACAGCTACATTTGACACGAGACCAGATTTAAAACTCATCTTTGACTATTAATTTCAACCATTAATAGTAGAAAATTGATAAATGCTTGTTAAGCAAATTTGATAATTAATAATTTAGAGATTCAAATTCATTCTTGAATGTGAAGTGTGTATCGATTCTCATGAGTTATGAGATATTTTACCGAAACTAACTTGATAGTCATTTTTAGAAAGCTCAGTAGAGAGCTTTAATAAATCCCTCTTTGAAGAAGGAATCAAAAGCAACGAGGCCCATTACATAGTAATATTATGAAAATTTAGTTCAAATTCTAACTTGTGAAAAAGATTATTACGGACTTAGAAAAGTTCGTCATAACTTTGATTTTATTTTACTTGTTACCAAATACAGAAAAATGGATGAATGTAATATAGATAGCTAATGGTAGCCCAGGAAACTGAAAAATCAGTAACAAATTTTGTACCTTTTTGAGCAATTATAATATTACTGTTGTAAAAAGCACTTGAAATTCAAGTTCATTTACATATTTCTGCTATTAGATCAAATTTACAAGGTACCAAAAATGAAGGCTAATTTCATTCACTTCTAATTGGCCGCTTTGATGCCTTAACACATAGTTAATAGAGGTATAACTACTTATAAAAGGACAAATTGCTCCCGATTTTTCCGTTCCCTGTGGTAGCCTCTCTGCATTAGTTACTCGCTGCCTGATTTATAGTGCTTGATGAACTTCTTTTACAATATAAAAACTGTAATAAGTAATTAAAGATGTTAAGGACTTTTTAAACTTCATATAATATTTTATTACGATCTAGGGTTGCAGTTAGCTGTGTTAGCGTTTAACTTTAACCTTCAACCACATCTAAAGCTACAGCTAAAATCTATAACAGAGGTAAAGTCTAAAGCTAAAAGATAGTGTAAACACGCTTGTGACTATATGTATGCATTTGGTTTACCCATTAAGCTCTGAATGGGACTACCAAGGCTTAAGGTGTCAATCAAAATATTAGAAGGCGTGCTACATCGAAAATCGAATAATAGATTTAATCTAGGAATATGCTAAAATATGTTACAGGCATTTAGCCAAGAGATAATTAGCTCACTCCAATCGTCCATCGGAATAACTAAATGATATAGATCATTTTATATTAGTCTTTATTCATCGTGAGTGTTAGTTATTTGAAATTATATAGAAAAGTAAACATTATATTGAAGAAACTAAACAATGTGTTTTTACGAACATAGAAAGAGTTTATTTTTCATAATTTATATTTTGATTTTCCCATATGCTTAACTTTCTTATAGCACGACTAAACCTTATATTGTGTTGACATTGATTAATTTTACTACATAATATATTTGATTTTATTTGATTCGCTGACAACTATTTCACTGATAGTCATCAGACCCACAATGGATACTGATGAATGGTTGTATGGCGAATTCGAAACGCTCGTTATCATGCAGTTAATTGATTTTTAAAGAGTGGTATTCAGAATTTCATAAGTCAATAACTCTTGAAGCGTTTATCTAATATGCTTAAGACTTATATTTCTGGAAACTATGTGTAAAAACCTTTGAAATGATGTGCACATCACTGATGTCCATCGGTGGACCTATTGGAACAGATGATGATATGCACATCATTCCAAAGGTTTTTGCATCTATCTATCACTAGAAATAACACATAAAGACAATCTGGTACTAAATATATTTAATAGTATTAGAAATTTAACTGCAATATGCATCTCTAGGTTTTGACTTGTAGATTTTAGTCTATTTGTTCTTAACACATTTTATGCTCTGAAGGATCTCTCAACATCACATAAAATTAAGTTAAAATCTATAATTAGACGAGATTCGTATAAGCTCCTGCGTCAATTACTGTCAAATAAGCAACAAAATGCTGTCAAAACTGAGAAAATTCTGGGAATATATGACCATTTAATAGATAATCTTTTGATAGATAGTATAATTTGTTTAACTTTTGCTCGTTGCAAGAATCTATGCAGTAGATGCAAATATTTCTAAAGAGTCAATAAATAAATAAAGTATCAAATCTTGTCAAGAAAATCTAAAACAATTAAACTGGAGCTTATTTAAAAATGACTTTTCATTAAAGTAGAAATACATCACAATATTTTGTATCTTTATATATAATTAATATCTTCTTGTTACTTAGTGATTTTATACCCTCTTTGATAATTTATTCTCGTGAAAGATCAAAATTTTCTTAGCTTATGTATTGCTTAACGTAATCACATACATATTAGTCGTTGTGGATTATATGCATAACTTAGCTGCGTTTAAAGCGCAATAATTGCAAGGAATTTAGCTTATTTTCCTTTCGTTGTTTAGGGAATATTTAAAAAATATTAAGCAAAATTATAAGCAATTCCTTTTGAACAAATGTCATTCTACAAGATAGTTTTAAAAAATCAAATGATGAATTTTCAATACTCAAAATCTTGGATGAGAAGGTTTTTTTTATCTATTGTGAAGTTAATTCTTTTTATAAAAAGAGATTATTTTTCAAAATTTAGTTATTTTAAAATAATACAATTAAAGTTTCTAAGTTTAGTTCATGAAAATTTTAACTGTTGTCATGTAAAACAAATTACTTAAACGGAATTATAGATATCATAATGATTGATTTCAAGATTCTTCGGTGATTTCTTAATATTTTTAAACCCTTGAGACATAGGTTAGTTATAAAACTGAATTTCTAACATCAAGAGCTGATACCCTGACATCAAATTGATGTTTTATCAAAAATTTTTATATTAAAGTTTTATCGAAGTTTTTTTAGTCATTGATCATTTTTATACATAATGTTTCTTGGTCTCAATGAACTTGTCTCGGAGTGTTTGCATGAATCATAACTCATAAATTGGTTAAAGTTTTAGATTTGAAAAAATTTATTTCATCACCTCACCTATAATAAAATATTTAACAATCAAGTTCTTATAGGATCATACAAAAAATAAGAAAATTTTAGCTTTTTCTAAATTTTTATCATTCTTTGTTAAGAATATGTAAAAAGACTGATAAGATTTGAGAATTGCTTTTCTTGTTTTAAGTAATAATAATAAATATTAAAAATTCAAATACACCAACTTATGATTTACACAAGAAAAATTTATTTTGGCAAAAGCAATTCATCTGTAAAGAATAATAGTTTTATTCTGACCTAATTATTATTTCTTGAATTCTTTTGAAAAAATAGGTAAATCTTAAAAGAATTTTATCTTTCAGAATCATAAAATCTCTATAATGATCAGGTAATTTCTTGAACTCATTCTAGAACAGAGTATCAAGAGGGATCAAAAAATGCTTTAAATTGATTTTTAAATTCTACAATAACCAAAGAGTAAATAACAAGGAATAAAACATTCGATTGTCCTGGGTCACCATAGATATCAACTATTCAACTAAAATATAGTGTTTAAGATTCTCAGTTTTTTTAAATCCTAACAGCAGCTGTACTTTAAAATTCATAGTTTTATAAAGGTTTTGTAAAGATCGAGTATACTCAAAAGTTTAGATTGAGCTTTTGAATAACTTTAAAGGATTTACAACATTATTGAAAATGAATGAATTCTTATTAAAAAAGCTTAAAAATTTATTAAACACTTTTTAATATTTAAATAAATTCTCAATTTATACACTCGATACATAATATAAAATCTGGTGGTCATTGAAGTGATCAAAAGTTAATTTGAGAACTTATAATTCAATAGACAACTTATCCTTTAGTTCGAATGCTTGCCATTCACTTGATTTACGTAGGGACTTCAAAAATTAAGCCATATGAGGTAGAAGCGTTTCACTTGCAAATAATATTTGTGTTTATTTTTGATCAAACACATTGGCCTAAACATTAGAAAAAAAATTGACATCGCATTGGATTATATAAGAAAGAAATGACTTCGATTTCAATAGTGCCCAGCATAGACCCAGTTCGTTTTTATCATGTTTATCCACAAGCGAGTGAATAATAAAAGAGATTTATGAAGAAATAGCAAAAGTTTATGGTGATAAATTTCTAATTTTTTCTAATGTTTATGCTAATGTTTTTGATAAAAAATAAATACATATGTAATTTGCAAGTGAAACGCTTCTACTCATCTGGTTTACTTTTTGAAGTCCCTACGCACACTTCAAACAACTTTCAATAAAGCTTTTACGATGCAATATTGATTTTATTCATAAGTAGTAAACATTAATTGAAAATTAATTGGAAATCACTATAAAATCAATCGCAATCATGGCAACCTAATTAAGAAAATTGAAACTATTTATACATTCTTTGATATCATTCTGAGATTTCGTAAACTTTGAAGCAGTTCTTTGAGTCATAACAATAGTATTGGGAAATTTCTAGAAATTGTCTTTTGATGAGAAACTGTCTAGAACGTTTCAGGAAATATTTCTGGAAGTATTCCTACAGTCTAGAATTTTTCCTGCCACTCAAATATGATGAATCTCATATTCATGAAATGAAATAAATGTATTCTAACGACCACCTTCAAAAAGTTATAAATAAAGGGTGATAAATAATGAGCACTCCTATAAGAACTTTTGATAACTTCGTTGAGTGTGAATATATGAGCTTCAAATTTTGCACAGGTGCTAATTAACTGCAGGAGACTTTTGGTGTGTGTGCATTAAGTAGTGCCCCGCAAGAGTCGAGTCGATATGAGCGATTTTACAAATTCAATCAAATTTTCGAGTTCAAATAGTTATGCTAGAACACTTTTTTATCGAATCCGAATCAAGTCCAAATTGAGTCTGGGTATGACTCAAATAGATTTGAGCGAATTTGAATTTCTAGTGGTAGAGTAATTGCTCTATATTACAACAGAACATCTGGAAAGTGAACCAATTGGCCTCCTTACTCCTCATATCTTAACCCTTGTGATTACTTCTTGTGAGTCTGACTTAATATCTACGTAAGCATTCCTAAAACCATCGAGGAATTAAGGATGCATTCAGAGTGAAATAGAAAAGATCTCTACTATGGCTCTCGAAGCTGTCATCCAAAATTTCGTTGTTCGACTGTGTCACATGATTGTAAGCGATGGCACCCACAATGAACGTATCATCACCAAATTTTCCGCAGTTTTAGTTTAATATGCCTTTTAAATTTTCTTACATAACTTTTGTAGTTTTTGAGAAATAAATGTTTATTTTAGGAGCGCATAATATTTATCACCCTGTAAGGTTGATAAGTTTTTATAAATAGAATAAGTATCAAAACTTAAATCATATATGCTAAAGTAAATTTATTTATTAGTTATTGTTTAATAAAAATAATTGTGGAGAGTAAGTAAAAGATTTTAAAAATCAATTAATGAATGAGTAACTTTTAATTATATAAATTTTAAGATTTTAAGCTATTATTCCAATAGTAGGTTCATGACATGCGATGAGAGGTTCTTAGTTTTCAATGGGAGATTCACATAAAGAAGATTTCTAGGTTTTTTATGAGAAAGTGTCTCGAGAACTTTCTTTTTACAACACTACGTAGCAATAAGATTATTAACCCTTCAGTTTAACTTTGGTTGAAAAATCAGCCATTTGAACTTTGAATTTTTATTAAGAATTGTAGATTCGCGTCACACTTGAAAAATTTTAGGTATTGCTCAGTAAAGTTCTTTGTTACCGAATAGTATAATTAATTTTTAAAATTCAATTTAATTAGTTTTTAATTACTTTTAGACTAACTACGCCTGAAATTTTTTAGCCATGAGTCCCAAACACGTCAGTATTTCCGTATAACATTTCAGTGCTTTTCTACAAGTCAAGTTCTGGCGAGATATTTGCTTTCCACTCATCGTATGCTGCAGCAAAACTTAAGAATCAAGGGGTTTACTACGTCACTATTTCTCTATCGAACATAATACAAGTTTTCAATAACGAGAGCTTGTACTAAAGGCTAAAATAGTGACTGAGAATTCAGGCAAACTATGAAACTATGACCCTTTCAGTTATAAAAACTAAACTATTGGGAGACTATTGTTGGTGCATTTCTGCGTAAAAGCCTTTATAACGGTGGGACTCATGGCTGATTAATTTATATTAGAAGCTTGTAAGCTCCTTATATAAATCATGCCATATGACTTTCAACAATTACATTACCATTTTGTTTACATAAGAACTGAAAACAATATGCAGGTTCTCTTAGATATAATTATAAGTAGCACTTTTAAACAAATTTATTTTATCAAGTCCGACGAGTATCAGATATTTCAAGGACAGCCATCACACCGACAGCCATCAGACCGACAGCCATCAGACCGACAATGGATACCGATGAATAAATGACTATAACTCGTTCTCAACAATTGTCATCATATAGTGAGTTGGTTTTTTAAAGAATGGTTTTCACAATTTCAAAAGCTTACGGCTCTTGAAGCGGTCAAACGATATTCTTAAGACAATATTTTTGAAAACTGTATGCTAAAAAATTTGAAATGATGTGTATATCACCGATGTTCATCGGTGGACCTATTGGAACAGATGATGATATGCACATAGTTTAAAAGTTTTTGCGCATAGTTTACAGAAATATGTCTTAAGCGTGTCGGTCGAACGCTTGAAGAGTTGTTGACTTTTGAAATTTTGAATGCCACTCTTTAAAAATGAATTAAATATATGATAATGAGTGTTAAGAACGAGTTATACAGTCACTTAAATGAAAAATTTAATCGAGGTATCTCTATATTTCTTTGTCTTGTAGCTATACTGTTGTATCTGTAATGCTATTTGAATGAGAGATACGACAGTATAGCTCAAGAGCGACGATTTGCCATCGAACCATGAGGTTAAATGTGTTTACATGTTTACCTTCACTTATCTAAGTTCCCATCAGTTATACAATATATAGGCTCCTATCAGCCCTTAGAGTGGCTTTGTACTCGCCTAAAATTTTTCAGCCACGAGTCTCAATAGTGAGAGTATTTCAAACCATTCTGCTGGAGAGTTAACAGATCCTGAACTTCGTTTCAGGTCAATGTCAAAATCCTTAACAATTCTTAAATATCTTATATTTAATTCTTATTCAATCAGTTAAATTAATACCATTTGAAAATTTCCATAAATCTCAAGAATAGTTGAATAATACTAGAATGAGACAATTCACGAAATACTTTGAAAGGTTATTGACTTTTTGATACTCACTGTTGCGCAAACTGAACAAACAGTCATTGAAGTTATGATGATTGTAGCGATCATCAATGAATGGTTTCTATCAGCTTTGCGGGAAATTTTTTAAAATAATTCCTTATTATAAATGTGGCGATGCCAAAGAAATAATACTTGCGATCGTTTTTATCGTGTGATCAGTATTTTTGAATGTGATTTAAATATGCTCGAGAGAACACTTCCTAACACCAGTGATTTTTTCTTAACTATGGTAAATCAATTGAATGATCGAAATTCCTCCTGAGTATATTTGTATTACATTCAAAAATAGTGATCATATGATAAAAATTATCGCAAGTATTGTTTCCTTGGCGTCACGATAAATAAGAGAAATCTTATTAAGCTTTACTTTTACAATAATATAAGTTACAAAATTATTTGAAACGATTCCTGAACTGATTATTTTAAGAGAAAATATATTTAAGTTGTTTAATGAATTGCAATGAAGCTTTTATTGTTATATGAGTTATGTACAGAGAAAATGTCGCTATTATTACACCAATGGATAAATGATTCATAAATTTCATTGTGCAATTTATACGAAGCAAAATGAATATGTATTCAAGCATTTTTCTACACAAATAAATTTATTTGAATTAGAGATGACATTCGGAATGGTTTTTAAGTCCAAATCCCGCCCCATACTTTTTATTAAAATCACGATCACGTTCCTTCTGAATCAATAAAAATGCGCCTCACTTTGTTCCTTCTCGAATAATGTTAAAATAACTAAAAGGCACCTTTCACTCTATTATTAGATCAAAATTCGATCTAATAATAAGAATTTCATTGATCTTATTAAGGTCTAATTAAATTCTGTTCGTCAATATTAATTCTGCATAGTTAAATGTAATATTGCCTTATTTATTTATAAACACTAATGTGTCAATGTGGTATAGTTTAAGCAAGCAAAATAAATTCGTTCGAACGATTGTATACCTGACTAGTCACGACTCGCGTGTATTAGAATCTTCTCTATATTTTTAATATAACATCGTTATAGTCTGATGTGTAAATTCACATTAGTTTAATCAACGGATCCCGTATACGTATTGGATCAAATTAATTTTCGGAACTTACTACGAATTTTCAAGAATTCCAATTCCGTATCGTACCTCCTATCAAAATCTTATCCGTCTCGATTTTTAAGGGCAAATTTCTGTCCTATTTCGTCTGGGTTCTGATATCATCTCTAATTTGAATGTTTAGAAATCTCTCAACTCATCAAACAAAATCAATCAAGTCTCGAAATAAAACATATCACTTGATATTAGAGCTAATTTGTGATCCTCTTAAAATATATATATACTCTGTTCCACTTTATTGAATGTCAGACTCTTAATTATTAATATGTTTTTGTTCAAGAGTCATATTTATTTAGAATGTCAAAGGAGTTAGAAATGAATAAAGAGATTGTTTTCAGCAGTTGTTCTCAACCTTTTTCATGCTGAGTACTATTAATACTAAACATTCCTTAAAATATTGAGTACTATTAAAGAAATCCTTATAATTTTGGTTTATTCCAAAATTGGAACTTTTAACATAATGAGAATTTGTTTGAGAATATACATATATATTATCCATCCAAAAAGAAAGTGCACAAACACCTCTAGAGCTAGAGGTCTTAACAAAAAATAAAACTTAGACAAAACTTTTCAACCAATGAATAATTATTTACACAAAAATAAAAATTGAATTTTTTACATAAAAAACGTTGAAATATTCTGTAATATTTTAGTCACTTTGTAATATATTTCAAATCATATAACAGAACGTTATTTATTTTTAAATTATGTTATATTAAATTGTAATTACAACTGTGATTAAATTGTAATTTAACTGTGATTAAGTTATGAAAATGTGTGATAATAAAAATTTAAAGTAATTATATTACATCTCAACTTAAAAGAGTGATTAAAAGATATAATGACTTGATTAAACTTGTGCCAAAAATGAAAAAACAGGACGTTATTAGTTATATCGTAAATCTTACTGGAGCCACGCGGCGATCTGTTTATAAAATTTTAGAAAATGGTTGCAATTCACCAAAGTAAATGAAGGTATTCAAACCCAGATATTACTTTAAAAATAGTGATTATAACAAAATCGACGATATGATCAGTGAATTCAATAAGAATAAAGTTTTTCCATCAATAAATGACGTTTTTAAAAAGTCAAAGTCTCAAACTGAAAATCCCATTTCATTTAAAAACTGTGGTCGTACTACTTTTTACAATATGTTTTTAAAAATAGGTTATAAATACCATCATTCTAAAAAAATTATAAGATCAGAATTAAATAATAAAGTAGAAAATAAGCGCAAGAGAGTAAATTATTTGATAGAAAAACGAAGGCTGGAGAAAAAGTCTCCCAATTCTTTATTTGTTTATATTGATGAAACTTTTTGCACAAGAATTACGTTAAATATAAGATCTTAAGACTGCTGAATAACTCAAAAAAGTTAAGCTTTAAAATCTCAATTGGAAAAGGAACCCACTATTCTATCATACACGCGGGTTCCGAAAACGGTTTTTTAATGAAGCGGAACAAATATTCATTAATAGCGAAATAAATGGCGAAAAATTCGAGAGATGGCTTAAAAACAAACTTTTGCCTAATTTGCCGCCGAATTCAGTCGTAATTCTTGACAACGCCAGCACACACTCCAGGCATTCCAATAAAACACCGGCACAAAATTCGAATAAAAATACAACTAAAAATTGGTTAATTTCAAATAATATAACATTTAATGTAAATGCAAAAAAGCGTGATCTAATAAAACTAGTTAAAGAAAACGTTTCCGGTAAACAATTTATAGTGGACAATATTATTCTCAAAGCTTGTCCTACACCCCTCCGTCTGCCCCCTACCACTGTGAGCTCAATCCACTTGAATTAGTTTGGGCTCAACTCAAAAAAATTATTTCGAAGTATAATTTCAATAATAATTCATTTGAATTTTGTAAATTAATTTCAAATTCTTTTAAAGAAATAGACTCAAATTTTTGGCAAAAATGTATAAGACATGTAGTAAAAATTAAGTTAAACTTTTGGCTTAAAGATAAAATGATTTATAATGAAATTTATAATGAGCATAACTATTGTACGATTTTTTTCTTAATTGAAATATTATTAATTTCAAAATATTTTTTTGTAATATGTAAATATGTTTAGTTGTGTTTTTTCAAATTTACTACTTAATAAAATCAAGAATTCTATTGGTCTTTAAAGTTTATTTTTTGTTAAGACCCCTAGCTCTAGAGGTGTTTGTGCACTTTCTTTTTGGATTGATAATATATATATATTTATGATGAACTTGTGAATCTTATGATTTACAAGGTTTTTCATAACCTTTTGCCGGTAGGTTGAGGAATAAACGGCTGTAGATAGAAATTTTGTGAAAACATTATTTGAAAAAACATAAAAAATTGAATTGATTGATACAATTTAAAAGTTAGTATGGCCATCATTCGCATCTCGTATAGCTTGAATTCTTTCTAGATATGAGAGGAGGAGAGATTCAAACAATTCAGTTTCATTTTCGAGGGATTTGAACTTCTCTAAATGCAATGCATTTGATTCTGTCGATCATACGCTGATGTTCGTTGTCATAGGTTCCAGCCATTAAAAAAATATCTGAAAATCACAAAATAATTAAAATTTGATTGTTTTGACTCACTTTCACTCAATTAACTGCGAAAATAGGCCCTAGGTGGAGTACGAACTTATAAAAATGAAGTTCAAGATTTCGGCTTAAAATTGGGTAAATTATTTCCGTTTTGATAGTCTATCAAAAAGCAAAAAAATTTTAGTTAATATCTACAGCCGTTTGTGCCCCAACCCACCGGCAAAATGTTATGAACAACCCCGTATAAATATAATTGATTTTCGGATTGACAGTAGTCAAACATAATATGGAGTCATGTTCGATATTTAGTCTATTTCTATTCCTAGTTTTGACTGAAAACAAAGCAGAAGAGTTTCGCACAAGTCGAAGACAAGGAAAGATAGCGTACAACTCACTTTGAAGGTTCTTTATATTCTTTATCTAATTAGATCCAAGAGTTTTAAATTGAGACACTTGTAAACCTTAACTTAAGAGTTGGGTCACAAGAAACTTGAATTAATTTGTCTTTATTTTGTATGATAAGATTTTGCAATTGACTGAAGATTTAGTTAAAACATTCTTAGGTATATTCAAATTTGGGAAATAAATCCCGATATGTTGTTCTAAAAGTCTGATATTGTGAGAGTGGATTTTTTAGATAGCGAAATAACAACTCAGACTTTAACAATTAACAATCTTTATTAAAATATAAATTGAATGATAATACATAACGATTTAAATGTATCGCACAGAGTCTAAGCTCTCTTGCACTCTAGCACTAACTCACTTAATTTCTACTCTATTACTCTCTCTTTTTATACTCTTTTGACTAATTAATAAAAGGATGTTTAAGAATATTTTCGAGTTATAATTTTAAGAAAAGTTATTCCTAAAAAGGGATGTTCACGCATTCCAGTATTAGATTCCCATAAAAATTAATTTCCTATTGTAATTAAATTAGAATAAGAATTTGCTTTTACAATTAAAGCGAACTAAACAAAACCTTTTATAGTCATAACGAAATAAGAGTTTTACTTTCATTCTCATAACAAATAGAAAGTTTACAAAACAAATTAAAATACTTTTTGTTTTAATATAACAATATGACTAATAAACATTTAAAAAATTTCACAAATTTTTTCACGTGCCACTAATAGAGAAACACTACCATACAGTTCTAAAAGACAGAACTTTTGCTTTTGAAATTTATAAATGAGCGTTTTTGGAATTTTTATTTCATTGTTTTTCAAAGTGTTTATAGATTAAAGTTCTGTGCGAGAATGCAAAATTTAATGAAAAGCTTATAAAATATTCAAAATTTTTCGAAACTTCAAAAATATCTTAAAGATCGAAGAATAAAAGTTCTCAGCTCTCGCAACAATGGTTGTCTCTACGTAAGGTTGCAAATGTTTTAAAAAATTATTTTAAAACATTTTGAAAATTTCTTTTAAATTAAATTTTCTCAAATTATTAAATAAAAAGTGGTAAAATGATTGGAAACTCAACAATTTTAGATACATAAAAGGAGATATTTATTACCAGAAGGATAACATATTAGGAAGATCTATTATTTCCTCTTGAAGTAGTCAGTAGAGTTTTTGAAAATGAGTACAGTTCAAGAAGTAACAGCCACTATGAGCCCTAATTTTCTGCCGTATAAGTTCTATTTTAACCGAAAGTGGGCTATTCAGAATTTTATTATTTTCTCAGGAAAATACTGTAGTTTCAGTTACTTCTCTGGAGGCTTCGTCGAAAACTTCGGGATAAAGCTGATTTTAAAATTACTTTTATACATTAAAAACTCAAATATCTTACACTTTTAATGACAATACTTTAAAATTTGATCGAAAAAATGTTGAATTTCGTTACTTATCACAAGTGATTAATAAAGTTTTGGGTAAAAATACTCTATTAATACAATTTTTCAGGAATGTTTAACGGGATTTTAATTCAATTTTCGGCTTTTAAAAATCTTATTAATGTACAGATTTTGGCGATTTTAGGACTTAATATCAAAGAACTATAAGAATTTCTAAGCTACACTATCTATAAAATTGAAATTTTAATTTACTCTTTACTTTTCCTAAATTAAATTAATCAAATATGATTTAAAACAAAATAAAAAAATACTTTCTAAAAATATAGAACACTTTAAACTATTTTAAAACAGTGAAAATTTTTCCACCCCATAAGGTCAAATGATTAGATGACATTACCGCGCAAGCCACTACAGCGCATGACTTTACCGCGCACGATACTACCGCGCAAACGACACTACCGTGCGGTAGTATAGTTTGTGAGGTACTTATTTTACGCGTTAATGGAGTTTGAGCGATATTGTCGTTTGTGCGGTATTGTTCATTTGCGCGGTAGTATCATGCGTTTTAGTGTCGCTTGCGCGGCAATGTCGTGCGCAGTATTGCCTGCGCTGCACTGACTTGCGCGGTAATATCGTACTAGCGGTCAAATTCCCACGCGGAACTGTGATGAGCAGAAGCCGCGATCTCGGCCGCAAGCTCGGGTTTCGTTGGGGTTGCCCATCATGTGGTATGCGTGTCTCTCCTCTTGAAAACACATGGTTTGAATATGCATACCCCAGCTTCGCCACGATTCTCCGGCTCACGGCGTGTTGAATCCACCGTATTCAGGGTCTGCGATGCCGCTCAATTTTGCGATATCTCTAGCCATCGTGCGGTAGATTGATATACTGCAGTATGCGGGGATAACCCACTAAAAATTTGCTCAGATCGCGAAAAGCGATGTGAAAGCATTAAAATTCTATTATTCAATTACATCAGACCGATTTTTTCCAAGCTATCCCCTCCCCTCCTGGATATCTAATCACTCTGTTTTATTTGTACTTAGAATTTGAACTAAGCCTTCTTCAAAAAGATAAAGTTAAAGATAGGAAAATAAGTATTCAATCTTAACTTAAAATTTAATGCATTTTCTTCTGGGAATTTTACCTTAAAATAACCCTTATCTAAAGTATATTTGTTTTAATGTTCAAAACTTCATTCAATATTTTTAGAAACGTAGTCCTTACGAGAGTTCTTTAAAGTCAATATTTTCGGTATTAATATAAAGACGATTTGGAGGTTACATTAGACATAGCATTATATTGACTATCACAGGAATTTTCATTTTGATAAAAATAGCTCAAAATAATATGCTTCGCTTATGATCTTGACCTCACTTAACAATAGTGAGAATTTTCAAATTATAGGAATTTAAAGTTCTATTACAAGAGAACCATTGAAGATAATTTGAAACAATTTTTGCCAAAATTTTATTTTAACCTTATAAATCAAGATTCGAAAAATATTTTCTAAAAATTAATTGATTTGAAAATCGTAATAAAAGAAATTTTTCAAAAATATTTTAAAATATGGCACTGTACGTAAACGACATCAGGAAACATACTAAAATCATTTCAGATCTATTTATCATTTTGATAAAGCGGCTAGATATTTTAAGTGGGGTGCCATTTTGAACATAAATAATTTTTGGACTGTGGAAAAACTAGACAAAAATCTTGAATAAAATGAGGAAAATGTATTTATCCAGCTATTTCTTCACCTGTCGGCTCATGCATGATCAACGGAGCATGGGCAAAAAGTTCTATCACAAAAGATGCTTGATTCTTCATATTAGCACGCTAGTATCATATACACCAAAATGATACAGAAACAATGAAGCAATGCACAAAAATCTGAATTCAGATCAATAAATGGTGAACTTATGTTTTACTTATGGCTTTCAGTATTCATAGAAAAAATTATTTTATGCAAGTGTGTAAGTTCACGGCTAATATCATAAAAGGTACCTTAAAATATATATTTTTTCTTAGAAAAAATTTACTCTCTTGAAGCACAAGAATGATCTATAAGATTGAAGAAAGAATCGAAATTAATATTTTTCTCTTATCCTTTAATCGAATATTATAATTAATATTAGATTATTATATTAATATCCATATTTATCATATTATTATCATTAGTATTATTAATGTTATTAAAATCATTGACGTTATATATATTATTATATTGTTCTATTGGCTATGCTTAATTCTTGAGATTAAATGACAATTCCAAAAGCTTTACTAAGATTATTTTAGTCAGTCTATAAATGATTGAAGTGAGCTGGCACGAGATTCTATATCTAAAGCTTGCTTGGGTCCAAAAGTTTTCTACCTATGTGATCAAAAATTAAAATGAAAATTATTTTTAGGAAATCGTTTAATCAAAATAAATTTTAATAAATTCTAAATTTTTTCTACCCAGAATATTTTATATCTATTTATCCAACAAAGGAATAATCTAAAGATATAGGTTTTACACGAATGTAAAATATGAAACTTGATACAAGAGCTTGTATTAAATTACAAGGAACATTAGGGAAAGATCAGATTCAAAAAATCTTTGATAGATTCTCACAGAAGCCCTATAGACAGCTGTAAAAATAGTGCAAAAATTTAGCTTAATATGTACACACTGACCCCAAATTGAAGTATATAACTCTTTAAGTATTCTTGGATAGTAAACATTGAAATAAACTAATTTAGATTGTATATTCATAAAATTTCTCTATTTTTTAAATTATATGAACTAATTAAATTAACATTAATTTCAATTAAAGTTTCAAAAATTGAGCAATTAAGGAATGATTGTAATTAGTTTTGACTATCATCGAAGAATATTGAGGTGTTTACTAACCAGTTTAATAAAAATTGCGTATATAGGATCATTTTTAAAAAGTCATAGAATTCAGTAGTAAATAAAATGGCTAAAAATACTAATGATCTAAGCTACAATTAGAATGATCTAGTTTATTCAATTTTTATGCTGATTAAACTTATTAGTGAGGACTCCAATATTATTCGATAAGAGTTGAAATTAAATGCAATTAATTCTTATATGAACTCAGTTTTTGAAAATCTCAATCAAATTAATGCTAATTTAATTAATTCATATAATTTAATAAATAAGAATATTATAATAATTTAATTTAAATAAATTATTTTTAATATTTATTTAAGGAAATTTTATATTAAAATTTTTTAATTAATATTTTGATCACTAATTGTCAGGGACTGTTTACATATAAAAGCTATGCCACAATTATTTTTTGTATAAAACTTTCTCAAACGTCTTATAGAAGTCAAAGTATTAATTCATATTAGTTTCATATAATCCAATATCATAATAATGAAGTTATTTGAAAAATCTAATGAAATTGAAGTATCAAGACTTTCTACTATATAACAATATTGAAACGATTACTTGTCCCAATCTGGGATCAACGTGTACACATTAATCAATAAATTTTTACATTATTTTTTCATAACCATCAGTAAGGTTTTTGTGAGAAATTTTTGAATTTTATCACCTCCTAATGTTCCTTGTTAATATGATATAAAATCATATCCGATTAAATAGCTATGAGCTTACGAAATGAGAATGAGTAATACTATTAAGCAATTATGCATAATAGCGTCTTTTAATCATTGCACTCCAGATTTTCCCCATATGAATAAAGATTATAAAGATCTTTTACCTTGGACTAACCCCAAAATGTTTAGAAGTCAAATTTGTCGCAATAAGAAAGATATTGCGAGTGCATAAAATGCTTTGTGCTTACAAGATATAGATTACTGATAGGACTTAATGTTCTATTCCTAAAATTAGAACTTTAGACGGCCCTTTTATAATATGAGATGTAATTGGATTCAGAAATATGAATCTAACTTATTGATTACTAGTCAACAAGCGATCTTAGAATTCCCTTCTGATTGGTCAGAAACAAATAATCGGCAAATGGGTGTAATGATTAGCTAGTCAAACCTTGGGGCGGAGGTCCCAGTTTCGAATCTCATAGTCGCTACACTTCTTTGATGATGATGTAGTAGCCCCATGTCCCCGGGTATAACCGCCTCTGGCGGAATGCATATTTCCCGCCCGACCACATCGACGAAAAACTCTATAAACGGGGAGAGTTTACTCCCGAGAGGAAAGGAAACGTACAAAAATGAGTGAATTTATTCATTCAAGAGTTATTAGGCGTTAAAACTGTCAAATCACTTGTTCCATCATGTACGAGTGAATAACATTTGTATATTATATTTCAAGCTGTTATAAATGAAAGTATATAGATTTTAATTTCTCTCAAACTTTAAAGAATTTTCAAAATTTTTGAAAATTTTGTAACGTTAAAGCTACCAAAATCCTGAAGATTTCAAATATAATTATTGAAAACGTCAAATGTTCTGAGAAAATAAAAATTATCAAGAATGAATTGAATATTTTCAGTATAAATATAATTTTTAGAACTTCTATCTTAAAAGAAAGTTAAATGAAAGATTAAAAATATAATGTTAACTATGCCGTTTTACTTTAAACCTTGTACCTTCTATAATCCATGATACAATAAGACCTTGATATAATGAACCTCGATATAACAAGGCCTCGTTATAACGGATCAATTTTGACGGTCACGGCATAGACTCTATGCAATTGACGTCACATGGACTTAGTCTCGATATAAAAAATCCCGTTACAATGAAGTAGATTCTTCGGTCTCTTCAGCTTTGTTATATAGAGGCTTTTCTGTATTTTAGTACCACTACGTAAAGCTTTGTGAAAAATAGTTGACAGCTTCAGTCAATTTATGAATAACATGATTTTATGTTTAAAAAATGATTCTATCCAAAAATGAAGTTTCGCAAATTCCGGTTCCACAATCAGTCCATCCAAAACTTTTCATATTTATACAATTCTGGAAATATATAGAGATATCAGTTGTATTTAAGACATTTCATAAGAACATTTTATTTAACATGAATGCAAGAGTAGGATGTTATATCTAAATGCAAACTTCTTTCAAATTTTTCACTTTTTGAAAAGCTAAAATTTCTCAAATATTTTCTTTAGAAATATTTGTTTTAGTGTTTAAACATTCTAACTTCTAAGTATTTTCGAATTCCATTTCATTATTATTCAATATAGAGGTGTGGATAAGTACTGAATGCCTGTCTCCAGCTGAATTAACATAAGGGATAAGACTTTGATAGTACCTAACAGACGAATTCTTGGTTCGATTATAATCTGAAAAATACAGATGAGCGAGTTCGGACCTCAAGACGGTTAAAGACCTGGAACCTGAGGTTCTGAAGTCATTAGGTCCGAGTCTGGGTCCTTATATTTGACAGAGGTCCAGGTCCGAGTCCGGTTTCTGGTCTTTGATAAAGACCTCAGGTCTTGGACTCCCTTTAAAACTCAAATAAAATTTAATGATAGAAAAAATATTTTTATTCAATAAATTTTAACTTTTATTGAATCATTGATAGAAAGATCAACAAATATTAATATAATATTAATCATTTATTCTAAATTTGTAAAAGGGAATCCATTATTTAAGACACATGCATTATTTAACAGAACTAACGTTCAATTTACTCCTCTATATGCTAATCAAACCTCCCGATTTTGATAATATACAGTAAGCACGGAAACTAACTAGGAATACAAAGCTTTATAACTTTTGAACCACTCATTCGAATTTGATGCGATTTTTTAAATAAAGAAAAACTCCCTCGCTTATACAAAAATTTATTAAAATCATAAAATCATAATTGAAGAAAAAATCACAGAAGAAAAATCGAGTTTTCATGTAATTTTCGATTAGGACACAAAATAAATTTAATGTAAACGTAATTTATTGTTAAAATTTTGTTTAGAGTTTATTTTTTGTTTTGATTTTTGAATAAACTTGAAAGTAAACCAATCAATTAATTGAAATTAATACTTATTTAATTATTAATTGCTGATTGAAATGCCTTTCAATATTAATCATATAGAATTAAAGTTTCATAATTTTATTAAATTGAGAGCTCAGTGACGGAAGAGGTTAGCAATTATGAGAGAAATTGGTGAGTATTGACACTAAATTATGAATATTTTATTAATATTCGTAATTTACTAAAGTGAAAGGCTTCTTATCACATCTGAAGAGGATTTTATCAATATTCTGGGGTGAATCCGGGCAAAGGGTCTAAAGGGCTCCCAATCCCCCACTCCCGTGTGTGATACATCGTTGGATTCCTTTCGTCGAGCTGAATATTTTGGTATCACACTTGATCACTTCCAACCCAAACCTTACCACTTCTGGACACCCAGACTTAACCCCCTAGAATTTGGGTAAATCTGGCTTCACCAAGCTGTAACCCAAGCTAAACCTGATTTAAACTGAGGTATAATAGGTTAAGTCACTTCGCAGTTTATCCATTACGAGGTACTAAACTAAACAAAGATATATATCTCGAGGACTACTCGTGACAATTGATTAAGTGAGGCATCGGAATGTTCAGTCCGATATCCTGAATCTAATGATATATCACTTGGTGAGGTCAGCCACTCCCGCCGGCAGTTGACCAGAAGTGGTCAATTGGTCAAGTGTGACATCAAAATATTCAGCTTGACGAACTGAATCCAATGATGTATCACACTTAAGGGTAGAGGTTGGGAATCCCTTAGACCCATTAACCTGGATTGACCTATGCTCTGCATGCAGCTCGTGAAAGAATGTGTGACGTTTTTGGAGCGAATTAATTTCATAAATTTGGTTCAATCGATGCCTCGTCGCTTAGAATCTGTTTGCGAGGCTTCTGAAGGTCATATAAAATATCAATTTTTATTAAATCCTTGTTTTTTAAATAAATTCGATTCGAATCATTTATTTTGTTATTCAATTTATATATAAATTTTATTAACTGAGGAAGTTTTTCTTCATTTTAAAAATACCACATCAAAATTGAAAGAGTGGTTCAAAAGTTATGAAACTTTGTATCCCAAAAGGTAGTTTCCGTGCTGACTGTTTATTCTGAAGGAACAATGAGTTGAGATGATTCTATTGAGTGATAAGATCCATCTGAATCAGAATTTTCTGTCTATTTCATTCTTTTGGATACATTTAATTAAAATTTTCTTATTATGAGGTAGAAATAGTCTAAAATAATGGCAAATTACCTGTTTAAGTTATTTATTTATATAATGTGGTAGTATTTATGCCACATGATTTACATTGCAATGCATGAAAGAATTTGCTTATATTATGATCTCAATTACAAATTTGTTTTGCATCGGAGTCAGGATCTTGAAGTCCAAATCTTAAAGATCTGAAAGACTAAGGTCTGAGTCCGGGTTCTGGATTAGAGATCCAGGTTCCAGGTCCGAGTCTTTCAAAAAAACCTGAGGACTCTGACCTGCTCATTGGTAATGAAAAATGTGAGATATTATTTACATCACATTATAAAAGCAATGGTTCGCTCTTAAATTATGTTTAGCACTAATATGCGTGTTAAACTTGAAAGCAGAATTTCGTCTTGTCGAGTAAGAATATAATATAAAGTACAGTATATTCTTTAAGCTTCTAAACTCATATCATCGCCTGAGTACTAAAAGGTTCTAAATCAATTTTTTTTGACAAAATTGGTTATTAACTGATTCATATACCTTGTCATGGTCTTGATGTTGGTATTTATTTAAATTTATAAATTTATGTCTGGCTCAGTCGTAATCTCCAAATTACTCTCGCTATAAGAGCAAAATACATGTAAAACAGACGTTTTTACAATCTCTCGAGTTATTAAAACTAAATCTCATAGAAATCAGATGAAGAGAATCATATTCTGCTGATGTTTCATTTTTTGAAAATTGACCTAGTAGCTTCGGTTTCTTCTATACTGATAAATTCGATTCTTTAATAAAATACTGTTAAATGCATCATTTGTTTATAAAAATTGACTTTTCAGCTATTCAAATAATTTCTTAATAAAATATCTGAAAATTTGAGACAAAAATAGTCAAGTCGAATTTCGACTTAAAAAATTTGACCGAATTATGTAGAAACATTCTAAAAATGTTCGAATTTAATTCTTTACTTTTCTTTTAAAATTTCTTAAAAAATGTTTCGACTTAGTTATTTATTGATTTTCGATCATTTAGAACCTGATAACACTCATTCTTGGATTCAATTTTAGTGCAATAAGACTCTAAATGCAAAAATTAGTTCTGAGTTATCCATGATAGAAACAGAGTAGGACTCGTGTAAACAGTGGAATACTCGTACCACACATACATTGCTTAGTAACTTATCTTTAAAAATTATTCTTCAACTCACTGTTGGTGTATAAGAACATCGAATTTCAAAGTGGATTTTCTTGTTAAAATACTTTTTGCATTTAGAACTTCATAGTATTCAGGCGACTTTATATTCATTCATTCATTCATTTTTGTTCATTTCTAATCATTTCGCAAGTCTCACTCGTGCTCCATCCAAATGGGTTTTGCGAGGCGGTCGGGCGTGGCATGTACATCGGGCCAAAGCCGGTTTATAACCGTGGACATGGGGCTAGCAAATCACTGTCAAAGTAGTATAGCGATTGCGAGGTTTAAACCTGGACCTCCACCCCGAGGTTCGACTCGTTGACTACCGCATTCCAGCGGCCCTTCTCGATATATTGAGAGCAATTTTCCTTTAACATTACGCACCGATGAGTTGTCACTTATGAATAAAGTTTGAAATAAATCGAATAAAAGATAGTTTCACAATTATGTTTTGTCTAAAAATGCGATTAGTATCAAAAATGGTGTATACAATGAAGGGGAAGGCTTTTATTTATAAATCTTCATTACTTGCTGCTGTACTGAAATTAGGGACAAATTTAACAAAATACTATGTTTAGAAAATAATGTATAACATTTTCAACATATTTTATAAAATATTGAATTGCTACTTTTAAACGCTAATTCTATTACTTTCAATTTTATTGTTAGTAGTTTGCTTCAAAGTATCAATTTTTGATTCGATGAGTAATTTAGTTGATATTTGATTAAACTATTAAGATATAAAAAGCATTAGCTGCCTTATCTCAATTTGGAAGATAAAAGGATATACTGTGGATGCATTAAATATTAATGCAAAGTTTATAAAGAACTGAGTCGACATTCACAAGAATCATTCAAAAATATAGTGGGTTGGCCCATTATGAATACAAAAGAATACTTTGACAAAGATTTTTAAGTTAATCAACTGATAGCTTATTACCTTATTTAATTGAAAGTCTTTTCTAAGCCAATTTTCATTGTAGATTACCTCATAATGAACGGAATCGAATTTGAAAGGATAATACTTTTAATGAGTCAGCTCATTATTGATCATTGTGCTTTCTAATTATTACTTTCAGAATACTTTAACTAGAATGAAATGACATTTGAGTGATTCAGATTTGAATCATAGTAAATCAAACGAGTTAATATTATTGAGGTATGAATAAAAAATTAATTTTGAAAAATTGCTGAAAGTTTCGTGTACAGTCATTTGCAAAACTCCGGGAAGTGGTTTTTGAGCATTTTATAATCCTAAACGTTAGTCAATTTGGATGGAATTTTTTTATGAATAAACTCTGAGTTGTCAAGAACATTTTCACAAAGCCGCTAGTCGAAATTCCCAAAAGTACCTACTTAATCCGCGTAAATGTGTACAGAATTAACTAACAATTCAATTAAAGTTCTGACAAATGAAATCAAAACTACTTTAAAAATAAGTGAATACATGTATTTTTGTTTGACCTAAAAACTAATAACTGTGGCGATGTCAACTTGAAATTTCGATAACTTTGTTAGAGCTTAACTTTTGAACCAAGAGCCAGAACTACTTGAAAATTGTATCAAGTTGAAAGTATTTCAAAGCTCTTCTTTGAACAATCGGCAAATTTACATTAGCTTTACAGTATTTTGTTATCTAATTTTGTTATCTACCTTTGAATTTGTGCATTCATAATAGTATTATAAAATATTCAAATTAACCAAATATAAAATAAGAAGACCTTTTTTGAAGCCTGATTTTGAAGATATCTTAACCAATAGGGTTTGTACTACAAATAAAAAAATTTTAATTTTCAGATTTAACTTTTTTATTCATAGGTATTCATCTCTTTATTCAAATAAACTTTCAAAGTATAAGGGGACAAAATTTTGCCGAGTTACTCAAACAGTTTCAGATATTTTAAAATGTAAGAAAAACTCAATGGCTACCTGTTAGTAATAAATTATTATTTATTTAATAGATTTAAATTTTTTATGTTACGACTAATGGATTTGACGAAACAATCTTGCTATTATCTAATTTTTACAGATGTGATGCTAAGTCTGAGGTCGACTGTTAATACAGTTCTTCAAAATATTTCATTTGCTGTTTAGTAAAAAAAGACAATTACCCCCATTAACCAGACAGGTTGCACTTTACTTGTTAGCAATATTCGTTTGAAAGCATTCTGTGGTCAGTTTCTTTTATTGATGTAAGATAAGAATAGTAATAATGCATAACCTATAGAATTGATTATAATAGACATTCTTGTTAACTTTTACAGACTAAAAGCTGTCTCATTATGATCGAATGTTTTATATGTATTATACAATTGAACAGATTGCTTATATATATACCATAAATACAGTAAGCCTTCTACAAATATTATAGCGTTATCTAAAGTAATTAATTCAATCAAGTATATAATATCCATTTGCATCAAGTTACGTTGTAAGTACAACACGAAATTATGATTGAAGCAGTTCATAAAAACTTCTACAAGGTTCAATTGTCTCAAATATTACACTTTCTAATTGAAAATCTAATTTATATCAATTTTTTCAAAAATGCTCAAAATTTCTAAAATTCTCGTCTATCCTATTCCTCACAAGTTTCTACATATTTTCGAAAACAACGAAGGTCAAAGTGTACTTCAGGACACTTTATAACTTGAAGTCTGTTATTTTCCACCCAGTTTCGTTTCGCAAGTCTTATTTGACCTGACGTTTACCAGTTCCTTGAGTCCAAATTCATTATCAACTGAAATAAAGAACTTAGACTGAAGGTAGTCTCTAGTAAATTTATATAATACGGAGGTTTGAGTGAAGAAACGAAACAAATCAATGTAATCTTTCGAAGGGAGATTCTTTATATCAACTTCTTGCAAATGCTTTGAAGTATTTTTGTGACATTTTAAATGGTCTAAATAGCTATTTCGTTGCTGTAGAACTGGAAATAACTTAAATTAAAGAATAGAACTTTATTCCAGTCTTAGTCAAGGTGTTTACGAAACCTTATGCGTCTCGGTGAACAAAGGTCTCAATTATCGGACCACACGCCATTCTTTTCACTTTAAGTACCAGTCAATAGTCCAAGGAGATATTAGAGGATTGATACTAGAGGTTCTTCGTTTGTGGGCTTCTTTAGGGTTCTGTTTCTGAGCCGAGGTCGAATGTCTTGCCAACTTCAAAATGTCCCGCTGACCATTTACCTGAAGACTTGGAGGCGATTCTGATTCTAGCATCCTCCTTTCATCCAGGCCATCCCATAGTCGCTTGTCTATATTGAAAATCTCTGCTCAAGAAACGCTGGTCATTTTTCTCATAGTCTTTGGATCGGTGACTATATTATTTAGAAGAAATTTCGGTCACTCTCAGTTATAGGCCTCTATGATAATTATGTGACAAATTATCTGTCATCAAGAATCCTTTTTATGTTTCAAGTTTTATTCTCCTAGGTCTACACATTTTGTTTACTTTTATTGTGTTTAAAAGAACAATCAAGTGTCAAAACATTTATCTTGAGTCGAAATTTCACTGCTCCATACTGTACAATGCATATAAAATTGTATATAAATAAGATAGATAATATAAACTTTGGGCAGAATAGTGGCTTAAAATAGATTGTCTTTTATTGAAGGTAATAAGGTACTGAAACAGAACGGCGGACTAGGTTTAACCAACTTTTTTAAAGTATTTAGGCTTTATGAATATATGATTGTAGTATTAGGTCAAACCATAAGTAATTGCAAACTTTTTCATAATAAAACATGAAAAAGTTTCCAATTACTTATGGTTTGACCTAATATATCATTTTAAAGCTTATTTCCCTGTCTTCCTTCCCTCTATCAACCAAATCGATAATTAATTAATAGTATCAAAATGTCGGTTGAGAAACAAACACGGTTGAGAAACAAACAAACGCATTGGCATTTTCTAGCAAAATAATATAAAAGAAGGTAAACTTTTACTTTGAATCATCTTTTAAGAGAAAATTCCGACTGAACTATGATATATGAGGCAATGAAAAGAGTAGATAATGGAATTAGTTTGAACAGAAGACTTGGAAGTGGTGGTAATAACGCTATACCCGAAAAAGTCAGAGAAAATTATTAAGGAATGTGTTAATCAGGTTGCAAAAAGCGAGGGGTCTATAGCCAAAAAATTCAAAATTAGCAATCATAGTGTAAAAAAGTTTCTTTTGAATGCTGGATTTAAGAGGAAAAAGGTAATCAAAGCACTAAAAAGTAGTGAAAGCCAAAAGAAACACCAAAAGAAATGTTTAGAAAGGCTAAGACGAGGTCTGTTTAAACCATCTAAAAATGTTGAAATTATTATCGATGATGAGACACATCTCATTCTTGATGGCCCTGACAGTTATAATGATTATTATTATTCTCAAGATGGAGTAAAAGTATCTGATTCTGTGAAGTACAAATTCGTTACCAAATTTTTCTACAAAGTCTTGGTTTTGGCTGCGCTGAGCAGTCGAGGTCTCTCAAGTTTTTATTACAAGGTCGGGCAATACTATTAATTCTCAAACTTATATGAGAGTGTATTAAAAAAAAAGATTGACTAAATTTATCAGTAAATATCATAATGATGGCAATTTCATATTTTGGCCAGACTTGGCGTCATCATATTATGCTAAACAAATACTTGAAGCGTTGAAACGCCTTAAAATCAATGTAGTCCCAAGAAATTGTAATCCTTCAAACGTACCACAGGTTAGACCTATTGAGCATTATTGGGCTATTTTAAAAGAAAAGCTTACAAAAGTGGTTGGAGAGCTGAATTTATTGAGGAATTGATTAAAAAATCAAATCAGAGCTGAGAAAAACTTCGCTAAAAGTCTGCCAGAGCCTCATGAGGAGTGTCAAGACTAAAGTCCGCGAAGCTGCCGATCGCAGGCCACTATCGCTAATTAATTAATCTAGTTTCAATCCTAAATAATTTTTCTATAAACTGATTAAGTATAATGAATTTATGTAAGGTAGTTTATGATTAAAGAATAATTGAATCCAGTCCGCCGTTCTGTTCCAGTATCTCATTTGTTTAATAAAATTTTCTGTACCTATATATATCTAAAGCCTCTATTGATTTTGTTTAATTTAGCTATCCACTGAAAACTGCATGTCAACTTTAAATTCTTTATTATCTTCACTGCTTTTAGTTTAAAACAAATTTTTCATTCACTATAGAGTCGACGATATTCTGGAAGAAATATGATTTAAATTATATGGTAATTACCTAAAATATGGTTACAGATAAAAGCACAAATTCGAGAAAGAATATGTTTATTGTCGATCACTTAGTTATTAACTAAGACAGTTTTATTATTTGAGAAAGTAGGGGTCAAATTATTTGAGTAACTATTTGAGAAAATTGGTCCAATTATTTGAGTATTTGTTAAAATTATTTGACAAATTTTCACATCTAAACCTATTATTCAAGAAGTTCATGTCATAAAATTGTAGTTTAAATAATTACTGCAATAAATAGACCGAAGATTTTCTAATTTGAACATTTTAATAAATTGATATTGATAATTTACAGAAGAGTTTACATGCAATTATAATAGAGAGAAGTTAAATACTTCAAACTTTCTTCAGAGAGATTATGTCTTTTATCACTGAGAATATTGTTGTAACAACTGAACGATCGTTCAATCTCAGCACTAGAAATAGGAACAAATAAGTATTTAAAACAATCGGTACCATCAATTTCCATTTCTTGAAGTTAGATTTCCAAAAATTCGGAATATAAACGTTGGTTTTAATATTTTCTGGCTTTTCGTATTCGTTAACATAATTAATATATGACTTGAATTCAGAAGAGAGCTATGAAACCTTCAATAAATCACCAGAATTTATCAAATTATTCATTTCAGGTTTTGATACTAACTCTTTAATCAACTCATCAACAGATCGTGTATTGTTCTTAGCCCTCTGAGGATAAAATATTTCCATAGTTTTTAGAAAACCCATAGCTGGCTCTTTACCAAAATCAAAATATAACTCCAATTTAAGTAAAGTTTGGTTAAGACGATCGATTACCGATTGTTTGAAACGCGAAAAGTCATATTCATTCAGCTCTTTTCTATAAATATCGAGGTAATCATTTACATCAACGTTAGCATACATTTCACGAAAATTGCCATTAAGTCTGAACAATATTTAAAGATGTTGGTTGTCATTATGTCTTGCCTCTGAGTGGACAGAACTGCATCAATAATCGGCTGAGAAATACTTTTAATGAACTTAATTTGTTCGTACAAAATAGGATTTTCTATCATTCTTCTCAATATTGGTATTAATGGAGAACTGATTTTAGCATTTGTTAAATTTCGGATCAAATCACCGTAAAATTTAAATAAATTTTCATGAATAGCGATAGCTTCAAGCCATGAGTTCCATCTGGTAATGGAAGTCTTAGGAATAGATTTACCACAAGTTTCAAAATATATTTTACGCCTGACTCTCGATTTCTTGAAAAAAGATTTCATTTTTGCCATGAATTCATCCACTTCAATAAAACTATATCTAAAGGTTTCTGTGACCAAATTAAAAATATGTGAATGACATGTGATGTGTATTGAGTTAGGCCAAAGAACTTTAAATGTTTTAAATGCTTTCATCATATAGCTGGCATTATCACTAACAAATGCTGTGATTTTATCGAAATCTAATCCTGAATTTGCTATAACTTTATTAGTTTCGCGAATAATCGCATCGCTATCAACTGTTGTGTTCAAGAATAAAGTATTAATAAGAATTGACTTAAGGCGAAAATCATTGTTCAACGGAAAATCAATCGCTGATGGAGTAATCAATATATTAATAACTGCTCGATATTTCTTGTCTTGTGTTTCGTCGACAATGACTGAAAACCCATCGACTTTAATCAATGATTCGATGATATCCTTTTGTTTATTTGCATAAAATTTTGGTATTCGTTTTCTCAAACAGTCGGCTAACGGAATCTGATTTCCGAATTTGCAATACTTTGTGAAGAAAGCTCTGAATTCTTGATTATTAGTTTTTTTAATAGGAATATTAGTTGAGGTCAACATTAAAACCAAATCGTTGAGAAACATTTCTTTTTCATTTTGCTTCTCAAAGCTGTTAACAATTTTCAATTGATTTGAATTGTTTTTGATATACTTCTTATGCCTATTAGTGTTCAGGTGAAAATCGATGACATTTTTATGCTTGAAGTTAACAAAAACATTACATATATTGCAATACATTTTGTCGTCTTTGACAATAAATGGCTCTCTATATTCATTAACTCTCATTTGGACAGTTATTTTGTTTCCATTTTTAAACCTTTTGCTGATTATCTTTCTTTGAGTTTTTCGGCGTTTTGATTCATTTGAACTCGAATATTCGCTTTCTGTTAAATCAATAAAACTATTCATTTGGGAATCATTCGGAATAACTACTTCTTCAGAGTCTATAATAGTATTTTCAGACATTTGTCTCTCTTTTTGAATATCATTCGCTAAATTTTGCATATATTGAACATCAGTTGTGGTCTCATTTAGTTCAGCGCATTCATTACCAAAACAAAGATTGTCCTCTATTTCAGACATCTTCTGTTTAGAAAATATTTTTTTATTAATTATTTATAATTGAAGTATCGGTTAAACTTACTTTCTATTCGCCAAAATTAATAAGCGTTTGATGTTTGATGACAATTATATTTAAATAAATTAAATCACGACTATTACACATAATCATTACACACAATCATCATAATATCAAAATACAATTTATAAAATGCGTGTTCATTTTATTCATTGTGTTTACTATTCAAAGCACCTAATTATGTATTATTTTAGATATTTTATGTTTTGGTGCATGAATTATAGCTTTTAAAAGTATTGATTAATCGAAAGTTTGTTTCTGAAAAGTATTTCTTATTTTTACGGTTTTGAAAAAGTTATTCGAGAAAAGTAGAAAATTATTTGATATTATTTCAAAATGTTTGATCAAATAATTTATTTGAAATAATTTGATAAAAATAAAATTATTTGAAATTATTTGATTAAATAATGAAAGTGTCTTAGGTTATTAGTAATAAATCATTATTATAATATATGAACTATTAAAATTTCTTAGATTTAACCCTTCGAAGGAATTGTGTTTAGAATCACTTAAAGGGAAAGATGGGGTTATAAAATCGCGGGAACTTTCCTGGACGAATCTGGGCTTATTATGCGTAGAACTCAAGGACTAAACAAAAATACCCCACTATTCCATTCACATATCGTATTGTATCCAAGTCATAACATTTGACATCACAGTTAACTCCTTTCTTATTGGATTCATCCAAATTGCATTGAAATATATTACGAAAAAAAGTTACGTGAATAGAAAGGTAGGGTACGACACCAGACTTTGCTTTACTTATTTATTTTTAAAATTTTAATTATAAGTAATATTAAAATGACAATTATGTAGTTTTGTTAAGAAATAGTTTGTGATAGAATACAGAATTTTTTAGATTTTTTGCATTTATGGTTTGTTTTTAACAGAATTTCAAAGTATTGTTAGGACAAAAAAGACCCCACAGTTCCTTCGAAGGGTTAATCACTTCTATTAAGTTTTGGCTTTAATATTAACTTCATTACACTTATAATATATAACTTTGAAAAATCAAAAATTCAGTTCTCAAAATATACGAGTAAAATATAGTGAAGTTTGTGATCAATATTATACAAAATCCTTAAAGTTTATGCCAATGTGTTGAACTTAATAGTTCTAAATCAACCTTCAATTGAATCGATTCATTACGACCATGAAAATGTTAGCCCAACATAGATAGCAATAATTGTTGGAAAATTAACTTTCATGTGTTTCACATTGGTGACTTTGAAAAATTTAATATTTTATCTTGGTTTTAATTTAATTATCAGATATAAAAAATACAAGAACAAAATAATTGATCAAAATATTTTGAATAGTAATTATCTGATTTGAATGTGAGAAAAAGATCACGAAATTAAAATTTGAAATGGACAGATTTAAATACTCAGAAACATTATACACATTTTTCTCAATAAAATTTATGCGAAATTTTTTCAAAAGCTATTGAAACGGCTTGTTTAGGAAAGTAGACTTTAAACTCAATTAAATCAGACCTGATGGAAACAATGAGCCTAATAGCGCCGCCGCCTATGAGAACTCAAAAGCTATCAATGTATAAGTTCTCATAAGCAATGTTACTATTAGATTGTTTTCATCGAGTGTCTAATATTTTGATTTTAAGTTTACTTATTTTTTCAAACTCCTTACATTTTTCTAAAATAGAAAGGATTATGAACAGTTACAAAGTGATTGTGAGAAAGGTGAATCATCTGTTGATATTCTTATGATTGATTCAGAATTATCTCACGAGAAATGGCTTTCGCTGATTGGTTAAGTAGTTGAATCAAGGATGAATGATTTAATCAAATCCAAAACAGAGCATTCTAAGCATCAAGATATATTTTCTAAGAATTGATCTGAGAAATATGATGATGATATTTAATTACATGAATTAAAGCCAATATAAAGGAAAAATATCGTACAGTCGTTTGCTAAACCCCGCGAAGCAGTTTTTGGACATTTTGTAACCCTAAACGTTAGTCAATTATGATGATATTTTCTATGAATAAACTCTGGGTTGTCAAGAATATTTTCACCAAGCTGCTAATCGAAATTCCCAAAAGTACCTACCTAATTCACATAAACACGTACAGAATTAGCTGACGATTGAATTCGAGTTTTGACAATTGGAATCAAAACTAATTTAAAAATAAGTGAATACGCGTTATTTTGTTTGACCTAAAACTCCTAATTTTATAATTGAAGCGCATTAAAGTTGAAAATCCGATAATTTTATTTAAGCGTGACTTTTGAACCAAGAGCCAGAACTACTTGAGAATGGTATCAAATTGGAAGTATTTTAAAGCTCTACTTTGACCAATCGGCAAATTTGCTTGTGTATACAAATTTCCTATTCATAATCAAAATAATGTGATTTTATGATTTTTATGGTTTTGATTGAAAATATACTAACTATACTCATAAATGTTTAATAAAGTAATGCTTAATGAATTTTGTACTGAAGCTAATTAGCTTATAAAATTTTCAATTTTGCAAATCGAATTTCATAGATTAACCAATTTCCTGATAAAGCTTTAGTATACCTTCAATTTGATATCAATTTCAAGCAGTTCAAGCTCTTTGTTCAAAAGTTACGCTCTAACAAAGTTATCAGAATTTCAAGTTGACATCGCTATAATTGTTAACTTAGGAGATTTAGGTCAAAAAATACATGTATACACTTATCTTTAAAGTAGTTTTGATTCCAATTGTCAAAGCTCGAATTCAATCGTCAGTTAATTCTGTACATGTTTATGTGAAGTAGGTAGATGCTTTTGGAAATTTTGATTAGCGGCTTTGTGAAAATGTTCTTGACAACCCAGAGTTTATAAAAAAATTTATCCAAATTGACTAACGTTTAGGATTATAAAATGCTCAAAAACTGCTTCCTGGAGTTTTGCAAACGACTGTACATTTGATTTATTTATATGCTTAAAATATCTAAATCTCTTTCATAACTTTGCTAAAATAATTAAAAATAAATGATCGTGATAAAATTTTATATCGAAATCACTTATTACTATGGATGTTATATCTTCATTTTCGGTCCGGAGTCCAGCGTAACCAGGCATTCAGGAATGGAAAGGACAGTCATGAAACAGGGACCTCTGTCCTGTGTCTAGCGCGAAATAGTTCCTTGAGTTTTTGAGATGTCCAGGAATGAATTTTTTTCAAAATATGAGAATGAAATATTTCGTATCTTTATGTGCTTTACTTTATTCAATCACTAATTAGGTAGGTAATAAGAGGCAATTAGGTTTAAGTTATGAATCTGTACATTAGTGTTCATGTAGTGAGTCCATCCCCTTTTGAGTAATTATTGAAAACTAATAGGCAGTAAAACGATAAGTCGTTTATAACTAATAAAGATATACGTTCCCTGGAATTTTCAGCAGCTCTTAGAGCAAATTTCAGTCTTAAGTTAAGGCTGAAATTTGCTCTAAAGTTAATTTTTCAATGATATTTAACGTTTTCGCATCTCAAAACATGAAGTCACTTAAAGATACTAAATCTAATCATAAATATTCAAAAATTGATTCTGAGTTCTTCAATAATTTTATTATTGTCAAAATTTCTCATTCATAAGCGTTAATTATAGTTTTGATTAAGGAAATTACTGCTATTTCCGAAATAACAGTTTAATTTTTGGAACTTTTCCTCTAAAATATTTAAATTGGTCCATCCTTACACTTTCAAAGTCCAGGAAACGGCTCAGTAAAACTTGGTCACTCGGCCAGTCTCTGGTTTTAAGGACTTTTCTTCGGAGTTGATTTGCAGCTCAAGACTTTTCTCAGGTTTTGACTTATTAGAAGTTTCTAAAAATTAATACTTAATTATATGATGGTTTGAATTTTGTAAAATAATAACTTATGGAGTGATGAAAATATAGTTTGAGTCTTTAATGGCAGAGATTTATACAAAAGCAAACTTCTCGATATCATGTCATGAGTTCACAGAACATGTTATTAAAAGTAAGAGTTTAGTTGAAGCTGCAAAATCCAGCAAAGAACTGTATGAAGCCATCGAAAATAAAATGCAAACTCATTGAATATTCTTTATATATATAATTTATTTGCCATTTAACAACTTGTGATAAACCTAAGAATATACCTGGGTCCCCTTAGCGATAAAGAACTCTGGTTCTCAATTGAAAAAATTATAACATCCGTATTTATTACTCACTTTACAAGAATATCAAAAGATTTTATATAAGTTATTGTTAAAAAATTTCAAGTCCAATTTATCTAATCAGAAAAAATATTTAAATTAATCATTTAAAAATAAAAATATTGTTAAATTCAAGTTCGTAAGCTTTGTATCATTTTTTACTAAAGGATCTTTTCTCAATGCTTATATATTTATTTAGAAACAGAAGCATTCGTTTAATCTCTACAAGTTGTATTAAGGTTTCTTAAACATTTTTTAGCCTTTAATTTTTCTTTTTCATAATAAAAAAGTAAGAAACATTCTTTATTCTCAGTAAACCGAGAATTTAATTATATCTCATATAACCGGCGCTGCCGACCGTCCAGTTTTTTGATGGACAATCCAGATTTTGAGGCCTCTGTCCAGTTTTTAAAGATTCTAAAAGCTGGATACTTTCCGAGAGATACTTTGATAATTTTGAAATGGTTTAATGTTAAATTTTCAATGTAACTGAAAAATAATTATTAAAACTTATTTCAAATTTTTTTCTTTCTTATATCAGGGCACTCCTTTGATATTTTATGTCCAGCTTTGACTCAAATTAAGGTTGGCAGCGCCGCAGATAACTTAAGATTAACAAAAGCGTTAACGTTTACGAATATAAGATAGAAATACTATTTCTATGGAGTCAGGTGTTTAGAAACATCTTTTTATAGTGATAGTACAGTCTTGTAATTTTATTTAAAACACTGTATGCAACCTTTCGTATAACTTACATAAAGAGTGGAAAAATATGTTGTATAATAGAAATTTAATTCTGGTACAATTAATAAAATGGTACAATATTTTCGTGGTATCGGAGAAAATATTGCACAAGGATATTACATATAATAATCTTCGTATGCGATATTTCGCCTGATACCACATAAATACTGCATCATTAATAAATCAGAATTAAATTTCTATTATTCAGCATATTTTTCGTTATTCATATGAGCTTTGTGGAAGATTTCATACAGTATCTCAAAATAAAATCTCAAGACTGTACCATTTTTAGTTGTTTCATTAATAACTAATAGGTATAACAAAATCATTTTCAAACTTGAGAAAGTGAAGCATTTATATTAATATTGGATCTAGTTTAAATTAAAAATCGTCCAAAATAAAACTTAACTTTATTAAAGTAGTTAAAGCATATTATGTTTCAATATTTCAATACAAGCAGTCTGACCACATGTCCCGGAATGGCCTTAACAGTCTAAGCATCGTAAACTGTGTCCAGGTGGAAGGGTGGGTCATTCAAGTGTCCAGAAATGTGAGATCTGACAGAATGTTTAAAAAATAGATTTTCTCAAACATTTACTATTCCTGGATACTGTGAGAGTGGATTTTTATATAGTGAAATAAAAACTCTTAGACTTTAACAATTAAGAATTTTTATTGATATATAAATTGAACGATAATACACAAAGATTTAAAAGTGTCGCTCAGTCTAAGCTCTCTCTCTCACTTTCTCTCTTACTTTCTCTCTCTCTCTCTCTCTCTCTCTCTCTCTCTCTCTCTCTCTCTCTCTCTCTCTCTCTTTATACTTTTCTGACTAATTAATAAAATGATGTTAAGAATATTTTCGAGTTATGATTTTAAGAATGTTATTCCTAAAACGAGATGTTTAAGCATTCCAATATTAGATTCTCATAACAATTAATTTTCTTTTGTAGTTAATTCAGACTAAGAATTCACTTTTACAATTAAAGCGAACTAAACATAACCTTTTATAGTCATAACAAATAAGAGTTTTATTTTCATTCTCATAACAAATAAAAAGTTTACAAAACGAATTAAAATGCTTTTTGTTTTAATATAACAATACTTGTATATCAATAAATGACCCATTCTTTCTACCTGGACACAGTTCACAATGCCTGTACTGTTAAGGCCATTCCAGGATATGCGATCAGACAGATCACAAGTAAAATCAATTACTCGAATACTGAAAATTTGATTTATCAAAACCAACTTTTATTAACAAATGTCGTTTAACAAAAATAGTGTTTATAGAAGGCAAATTCAATTATCGACAACATATGCTCAAGATATATACAATATTTGCACTAGTTGGTCCTTTATTTAAACAAATTTTAAAGTCTGTTCTTTGCTAAATCTATCACAAGAATTAAATTCAGATTCTGTAAATTCCATAAATAAAAATAGTTTTATTGAGACCATCTTTAATACTTTTAATACACCTGATTTTTGATTCATGAACTACGATTACTAGATGAATTTTTCTTTTTATCAGCTTCAAACTTGCTTCATAAGCTGCATATAATCGACACGTGATATTGAAGAAAATTGCGTTCAAGATTCAAGTTGTTTTATTTTGGGCGATCGTTATAGTACATAGTGACTTCAAAGTAAACCATATCATGCAGAAGCATTTTACTTGCAAATCATATTTGTGTCATTTTTCATTAAATAACAGGTCGTTCAGAAAGTTTTAAAGTGCAAGCGTATTATCAAAGAAAAATTGATCTCAAGTCGGTCATTGAATTAGTTATTATTTCAAACCTTAAAACTATTATTTTCATCAAAGTCGAATTAATAGTTTTAATTTTTTAACAATTTAAACTTCGGCTCAACATATTTTTCCAAATGTTTTAATGGATCTCAGTCGAGAGTACGTTCGGAAAATTGTTGAGTCATAGAGTTTAAATTGTCACAAAATAAAACCTATTAATTTGACTTTGATGAAAATAATAGGTTTTAGGTTTGAAACAATAACTAATTCAATGACCGGCTCGAGATCAATTTTTCTTTGATAAGACGCTTGCACTTTAAAACTTTCTGAACGACCTGGTACATTAGCCTAAACATTGAAAAAAATTGATATCTTATTACATTGCATTAGAAAGAAATGACTTCAGTTGCAATAGTGTCCAGCATAGATCCGGTTCATTTTTATCAAATTTTTCCACAATTAAATAAAAAATGAAAAGGATTTATGAAGAAATAGCAAAAATTTATGGTGATAAATTTCTAATTTCTTCTAATGTTTTTGATCAAAATAAATACATGTAATTTGCAAGTGAAACGCTTCTACATCATCTGGTTTACTTTTTGAAGCCCCACGTACAGTCATACAATTCCTTATTACAATAAGATTTGTTTATGATCATAAATATATTCTCATTGATCGAAGTTATCAGTTAGTGTTTTCACAGATGAATTTATTGGGTTGTCAAAGAATTAATGTCCGATTAAGTGAGGGGTATATTTAGATGATGTTATCTATAAATATAAGAGAGGATGAAAATCTGGTCAAAATATGGGCGCTATCATAGATAATGGAAGTCAATATATTATCGATTAATTTCTCTGCTTTTAAGACAATAAACTATTTTCTTTGGCTTAAGAATCGGACATTAATTTTTTGACAAACCAATATTATAATGAGTTCTTTATTGATTGTAAATTCCATCAAATTCTTACAAATATCATAACGATATATAAATAAATAAATCGAGTGCAGAATTATAATTGAAATTAAATTACCTTAAGAAGGAAAATTATAAATGTAAGTTTGGTGAAGTTTTATGAATTCCTAAATTCGAATGATTTTAGTATCACTCTCGAGATTTAAAATCCACAATAATCTCAAACTTTTAAATATTAAAATAGAAACCAGTAAGAGTTAAGCCTCAACTTTAAAGTAGAGAAACACACTAACAAAACATATATAGTGTGCTAAAAGAAAATAAATAGTGAAAATTCATTTACTTTAATGAATGAAGAACAGCCGATTCATTGATAATAATAAAATCTTTTCAATTTTGATTACAAGACCTGATAATATTAATAAATTTAAGATCTTTTAATAGATACTTTTTTTCGAAAATATAGACTGTACTGTAAAAACACTTTCAAAACTGATTTGGGGCTGACTTATCTAAGAATAACTTGAAAATTAATTGCAAACACATTTTTTGTGAGCAAGTTATAAAGGATTTTAATTATTTACAAATGACGATTAAAACCCTTTATAACTTACTCATATGCACTGTGTTCAAAATCGATTTTCATGTTTGTAGACAAATCAACGCAAAATCAAATTTTTAAAAGTATTTATTTTTTCTATAGTACACCAAAATATTTCTCAGGCTTTACTATTTTACTGTATATTACAGACAATTAAGAAAATAAAACTTTAATTAGTTATATAGTAAAGGGTAACTATGAAACTAATAAAATCTTTGCTAGTTTTCACTTTTATTCCAACTATTAGATGTTAGCAGAATAGTCCGGACAATTATATCTCAGGATTGATAAATAATGTAAACATGTTTATGCTATTTTACTATGCATTAGAGTAATATATGCTGGATGATGTGGTCTTATGTAATTTGCGCTCTATTATTAATTAACTATACAAGTGGACGAAAAACTGGTCAACTTCGCGCCAGTATTACAATCCAAGAACAAAGAGCATTTACCAAGTTTCATGTGTTGCTGGACACCTCTGCCTCTAAAGTTTATAAAATGCTTGAGGAAATCGCTCAAAGCCAAGCGTTGAGTAGAAGCCGAGTCTACGAACTTCATAAAGAGTTTAAAGAACGAATCCGTTCAGTAAGCGAAGATGCTCGTCATGATAGGAGAAATTGTAAAGCAATCGATGAAAATCACAGAGAAAAACTCAAAGAGCTTTTACTTGAGGACCGTAATTGGGGAAAATTTGAATTTGCAGAAAATTTAGAAGTCAGTTATTGGAGCACAATAAGACTTTTGAAAGAAGTAGGTGCTCAAAAAATAGCTACGAGGTGAGTGCCTCATGAACTTACACCATGATTTTCATCACTATATTAATTAAAAGTAATGGAATCGGGAGCCTGGTAAATGAAGATGGATCAATAGTTAAAACTTATTTAGCAATTATTTCTTTTTAAAACAATGTTAAACTTATTATAAGCTTTATGGTATTTTTTCACTGAGGGATTTTCTCAAGGCGTTTGTATTTGTTCAGAAGTAAAAGCATTCAGTGAATCTTTAAAATATGCTTTAATTCAATATTAATTTAGATTAACTATTTAGCCTCAATAACGGAGTGAGTAGAATTATTTCATAAAAATAAATTGAAAATTTTTTCATTCTAGTAAGTAGAGGATTTAATCAAATGAAGGATAGGATCATCAATGATATGTCCTAATTTTTAAAAGCGTTTTTTATTCATATGTGAATCGTACTCTAATCAAATAAATCTGAATATTGAATTGATAATACAAAATTTACTACAAACTGATAATAAATTATCGAAATTTTACATTATAGAAAGCCAATTTTGCGACTATTACTAGATTTACATCAATAGTTATCTTCGATATACAAACTATTGACTTTTTTCGATGAATCAATATTGATTAATTCAGTCAATAAAATTATTTCCTCGTTAAACATTAATCATTTAATGTTTATTTTGATTGAAAGTTTTATTAAATGAATTTTTTATGTTTAACTTACAGTAGAGTGTACGCTCTTCTATTATGAAGAATGTTTACTTTTATGTCAAAAATTTCTGACATCATTGATAATCTTATCGTTCAAATATAGATCCTACAACTTTATTATGATAAATAAAAGTCACAGTGTTCATCGAATGGAAGACAGGAATTCTGTTTCGATAGAATCAGATGTTATGAAAGAACTATCTGATGAAGCAATTTTATTTTTAGTTTTTTTCATCAAAAAGGTATTACAGCAGAATAAAACTTTCTTACAATCGCATTATCGAAACATTAATAAGAACAAAGATTGCCAGATCTTCAGGATTGCGCAGGAGTTTATAGATTTTTCAGTTTTTCTTCTATCTAAACGAAAGTGATCCTGGGAGTATTTTCTTTAAATTTAATTTAATTCTTAAGCTATGTTGGATTTCTTGACAATAGAGTTTGTTATTTACTTGAAATGGGCATAAAAAACGAAGCCTTTAAAATAAAAATATTAGTTTTTAAAATATTTACTGAAGCAAATATGAAGTATTTTTGAGGGGAAATACATAGTTAGTTGTTTCATTATCTTGAAAGGCTCAACTTGTTTGCAATTTTAGGCTACAAAAACTCAAAATCTCAAACTTATTGAGAAAATTATACTGCTTGATCACAATTCAATAGTTTTTTCAGTTCAAATATGAAAAGCTGAATAGCTATGAACAAGAAGGTTCTTAAAACTGAAAATTATAAATTTTATTCACGGGTAAATCCAATTCGGCTTTAAAATCGTGCTTCTTGTGTTTATTAATTTGGAAAAAGTCTACTTGAAAACTATTTCATGTAATGAGAAATATAAAACATTCAACTGTATTCAACATACTAAACTACATATGTTCCTAAATAAAACTCGAATTTTTTTATAACACTTAACCCTTCGAAGGAACTGTGGGGTCTTATTTGTTCTAACAATATTTTGAAATTTTGTTAAAAACAAACCATAAATGCAAAAAATCTAAAAATTTCTGTATTCTATCACAAACTATTTCTTAACAAAACTACATAATTGTCATTTCAATATTACTTATAATTAAAATTCTAAAAATAAATAAGTAAAACAAAGTCTGGTGTCGTACCCCACCTTTCTATTCACGTAACTTTTTTTCGTAATATATTTCGATACAATTTGGATGAATCCAATAAGAAAGGAGTTAACTGTGATGTCAAATGTTATGACTTGGATACAATACGATATGTGAATGGAATAGTAGGGTATTTTTGTTTAGTCCTTGAGTTCTACGCATAATAAGCCCAGATTCGTCCAGGAAATTTCCCGCGATTTTATAACCCCATCTTTCCCTTCAAGTGATTCTAAATACAATTCCTTCGAAGGGTTAAAAAAAGTTTTTCTGGCAACATGTTTGGCTGAGGACAGAAATTCCCCCTAACATCGCAGTGCTTTGTGTTTACTATATGTGTCGCAGTGCTGTAATGTCGCTACTAGCAATTTGAACCACTGATGACGCTGTAGCAGATAATAACTAAAAATTAACTAATTAGTAAATTTGAACTTCGAAAACAAGGGCTAACCTTGATTCTGAAAGCATTCAGACTAACCTAGAACAGATATAAGGGGTGGAAAACGTGGGGTAACATTTTACCCCACAGTTAATTTTACGTTTTCTGAAGTCAAGTTGTGACGAAGGGTTAATATCAAAGTTCATTTTTTATTGATGTTCCTGAAGTCACATGCGTGTCAATAAAAGATTCGAAATAAAAATGTACTTTATTTACCGAAATTTTCTTTAAACATCCGCTTTTTGTGACTTGAATTTCGCATAATGCTTGTTTGATACTTCATAAAGCCATGAATCAAACGAAAGTAGATTATTAACGAAATATGGAATGCGCATGTAAAGGAAAGTCAAATGGAAAAAATCTAATTTAAGCTAAAGCAAGTGAGTCAAATAAAAAATTTTAAGCGGAATATTACTGCTGTTTTTGACTTGAAAATTTAGTTTTACTTTAATTTACTTGATTGAGATCTAAAATGAAAGTGCAATTTACATATAAATGTAAACAGTTTCATAGACACGCATGCTTCAACAGATTTCTGCATTCAATCAATTTGTTAGAGTTTAAATAATCAGAACTAGTACCAGAAAATCAATAAACTACTCATAGAAAACTTACTGACTAAATGACTTACATAAACCTTTCTCGATTCGTGAACCACATTAAATGTATTGTTAATTATAGAGTCTCAAGCAGGAATTTACCATAAAAATTTGAACTTTCTTCATTATAATATCTTTAAGCATATATAGAAGATTTTCTATAATAAGCAACAGTAAAGAAAAGAGACATTGAAATTGAGCAGCCTAGTTTTCAGCGAATAATTTAATGACAATTAACATATGCTTCAAATATTTACTTATCAAATTATTATTAATAAATTTCAAGCTATCACCAAAATTTTGTTTACTTAACTGAAATCGAGAACCAGGTGGAAAAAATAACTTCACTTAACTTAGGAATTATTATTTTATGTTTTATTTAAATTTGAATGAGTAATTCCTGTTTAACAAGTTCGAAGATCATATTCTCCTGATTTTTAATCCCAAAATTCTATTCATATTACTCTATTCTAGAAATAAAATTCTGCCATTTTAAGTTCTTGAGAGGTTCTTCTGTGAATAAAATACAAAAGTATGATTTTGAAATCTTAAGCTTCAAATTTTATTTATTAAAGCATTCAGAAAAGATTTTCTACTCCATTTAGCGGTATAACAAAATTTCGAGTTATATTGAAAAGATAAACTCAATACAGAAGGATGTTTTTAGATTATTGATTTCGGCTCATGTTGATGAAGCCTACAAGCGAAAGATTAGTGAGTTTGCTCCAAATAGGCAATAAGTAGTGAGAAACATTCTTTTTCGTACCAGAATGAAAAGAAAATTGTGTTTATTTTGTAAAATTTTCGTCTACATTGTTTCATAACAAGATGTTTGAATATTTATTAATGATATTTGGCATCAATATCTATAGAAAGTATGTTGCTAGTTTTCTCACTGGTTTAACTCTTGCTGTATTCCCAGCGTTATTTCTAAAGATATTAGTTCCTATTCAATCGGGAAACTACTTTGGTTTATTTTTCCAAAAATTTTTTTGGTCGATAATGTTATGCTTGCATTTTTTGTCGTATCTATTAATCGCATATAAATCAAATGATATTCTGAAACTTAATCAAAAAATGAAAGATCATGAAATATTCAACTATTTGAAAAAGTCGAGTTCTTTACCGGCTACGATTGTTGCACTTTTTGTTTGGATGATTTTATTTACTATCTCGATATCTTACCAATCGGTCGAAATCAAAATTGAAAAAGATATTGAAGATTTATTAATTGAACTGAATTTCGTCGATATTGCGAAAATTTTGAGCTCTCCATTAGCCATATTCTATTCTGATTTATGGAGAATATTGGTCCGATTGATCTATCATGACTTGAACATGAAGTATTCAAATATGATTAAAGCTTTCAACTTCGAGATCCAGAGAAAAATAAACTACCCTGATATGAATGTAATTCGGATGACTCATAGAACTGTCTTAAGATTCGTTGAATTTCAAACTTCTCTGAAAAGAAACGTAAATTTTATCAACTTATACATTACATGCGATACAATTTTGGTGACTCTTTTTATGCTCGTTTTGACAATCTACTTAGATATTTCAGATATTGATGTAACTTATTACTTGGCTATAACCTATATGATTGTACTGTGTACTTATTCACTATGGATCAAATACGAAGTTAATAGGATTAAAAATTGTGAAAAGATTTTGGAACGACATCTAAATTGTTGGCAAAAAATCCAAACTAATGATATGCGCTTTGTTGAGCTTGAAGTACTTGAAAGAACAGTTAAACAGTTCGTAAACGGACCCAAGTAAAAGTTAGAAATGTTCTTAACTTCATTTATTTCAATCGTTTAAAGGAAAATATGTTTAGTCACCTTAAATGGATTGATTTGATTAGGAAGAGTGCAGAAATAATATTTTTTCTGTAAATTGATTTAGAATGCATAAAATAAGCCAGAGAGAGAGAGAGAGAGAGAGAGAGAGAGAGAGAGAGAGAGAGAGAATACTCCTGAATATTTTATGTATTCAATTAATAAATTTAAATATAAGATAAATGGGTATATTATTCAACTTTTATTATTTGCCTATAATATTTCTCAAGCATTTCTGATTACAATATAGAAATGACTAAGGCGTATCTTAAGTCATAAAAGCTTGAGAAATTAATTTGACCATCCTAATACTTTTTCCTCTCTAATTTATAAATGTCGAATTATAGCTGTTTACTAAATTTATTGTATTTAATTTTCTGGTTATACTTCCATTTAGCTGCCGTCTCCGATCTCGGTGAAAGTCACATATCTTATGTATTTTGGGCTGAATTGAATAGTGAAGGTCCCATGTTGCGATGACAAACAGTTTCTGAGATATAGCATAAAAACCTAACCTAACCTAATGTCATATTCTATGATGACCAGCCAATTAAGAGACACAATCGAAAGTGTATTAGGTTAGGTTTGGTTGGGTTTTTATTATATATCTTAAAAACGGTTTGTCATCGCAACTTCGGACCTTCACCATTCGATTTTTCAGCCCAAAATACATATTCATTTAGATCGGGGACGGGAGCTAAATGGAAGTACTCCCAATTTTCTATATAAATTTGTTTCTATTAGTGTTTTCGGAGAGGATTGCATTTTAAAAGGAGAATTGCACATTTTTAAAATTAAGTGTTACGTCACTGCTCAAACGTATAGTCGGGCATTAATAGTTTGGTCTTGGATTTTATTTCTTTTCAAAAAAACATGAAAAATGCAAACAAAACGACGCAACATAGAAACTATAATTTACACAAACTAAGAGATTGAGACCCTAGGACTTATTTATGATGATGTTTGATCTCTGAGAATCGACTTCCTGTAGAGAACTAACCTTTTTTGTGTATTTAAAGTGAGATATTGTTAGTGTGATTTGTATAATAATATTAATAATATATATGAGTTATGTGATAGTGAAAATATAAAAATGCATGACATTGATTTTAATATAATTTCTAGAAAATATGTAAAATCTCGATTTAAATTACCTAGGTTTACGCACTGCATAATGCAAACGATTGCCGATAGCTTTAGAATTGACTTCTAACTTAAAACCTAATTTTATAAGTATTGATAAGCCAATCAGTGGTCTCAATGGTTTCTTATGGAAGTTGTAAGCATATTAAACTTAATTTTTACTTTAAAAACCACTTAAGAAACAAAATCAGAAATTCATTTTACGTGTCATAAAATATTTGAAACTTTGTACTAGAAGCATAAAATATCAACCTTAATGAGTATACATCAACTAGTGATATATTGTGATGTTCGATAAATTCCTTGTTCTAGAGAAAGAATGAATTTGTGTCTATTCAGGTCGACGTTAAGAATTGAAAACTCATTTGAATAAGTGCGATATCACCTGCTCTAAAACTCAAATTCCTATTGACATATTGCTCAAAATTGTAGCAAAAACATAAATGATAAACAAGTCATGCAATTAGCAAATAAGACATTGAAAGAAAAGCAGACAATATAACAAAATTACGCAAAAGAAATAGAATTATTTTCAAATGAAATCCCGCTCAAAAGCAAAAACTTCAAATTCATAGATATTTATTAATGCTTTCAATGATCTACATCTATATGACTGATTGAAAACCGTTGCTGGCACAATTAGCATCCAGTATTTACTGTGCGTTAATTACATACAAAATGTCCAACCAAGACATTGGTAAACCTGATGGTTGTTCCAGTTTTGATCTATATCCTAATACAACATGTTTTAAACAAGCTGAAGTAAATTTACTTCTTGATCAAAACACAAGATACATATTTTTCAATGCGCTTGTACTTATAGTTATCGATCACAATATTGACATTTGCTGCACTAATTATGATATTCTTGAATAAACATCAAAATAGTAAGCCTTAATCTTTTTCGGTAAATTTTAAAATTTATTCAAGGATAAAAATTTTAATACTATATGCTTTGCACTTTCATATAGGATGGTATAGTACAGGATCTTTCTATTTAGGAAGAAGTATAATAGAAGTTATCCCAACAGCTATCAATTCAATGATTTATGTGTTCCTTATGTATTATTCAAGCAAAAAACTATATGAAAAGAATAAACTTTTAATGTTTATCTTCATTCTAACAATTGGTGCGCTTTGAACTCGAGGTTTCGGTTAATAGAAATTATTATATATCAAATGAATATATTTACTTCTGGTTTGGTTGACAAAGGTCCAGCGATGTAAGAGGTGTCTCATACCAGTGGCACTATTTTGAAAATTCATTTCTCTCTTATAACTTCTTCGTGCGCAGCTCGCAATTGAACTTCTTTTGTAAACTTTTGTCACTTTCGACCTGTTTATTCTTGCAAATTATCTATTTTTTGCAAATCAAAATAAAAAGTCAAATAAAAATAAAACTTTTGCAAAAAAAAATTCAACTTGAAGCTGTGTACGAAGAGGCTATAAAAGAGAAATGTACCATCTACTATTTGCTAATCTATTGCATAAGTTTAAAGATTAAAAACTAATATACTTTCTCTAAGAAGAAATGCTAATCAGAAAATAGACCACTACTCTGAAGTTGCGATCAATAGACAATACAGTAGACACTCGATATTTTGAAACCGCTTATTTTAAGTACCATCTATTTTGAACCAATTTGAACATGGTTATCATATATGAAGCGGGGACCTGAGAGCAACTTTGTCAAAACAGACTCATTTTCTTTTAGCTTTTACAACGACCCCTAATCTTTGACCCTTATTGACTCCCATTGACTCATTGACTCATTGACTCCCATTGACTCCCATTCCTATTGACTCCGTTGATTACCATTGATCTCTAAAACTTCCACTAACTTTGAGTTTTGTATCTAAAATAAGAAATATACTACTAATTTCCTCAATATAATCCATTGAACCGTTAACACCTACGACACCTGTAACACCTGTAGCCTACTTCTTTAGATTTCACCACCAGTAGTGCCATTAGCACCAGAACCATCACACCACAAGCACTATCACTATCATCACTATTATCACGACATTGTCATTCTCTTTAATTTTATAATAATAATATCTTTTATTTATTATTTACTTAATATTAATATTATTAATTGTTAATTATTATAATTAATAATATAAATAATATCAATATTAAATAAACAATAGATAAAATATTATTATTATTATTATTATTACTTTACCTATTTCTAACCATGGATCTAATCTTCATATTTTAAATTTTAAAATATAAATATTTTTAAATAATTGATAACACGTATATTTGAATGTGAATACGATAAGGGGGCGTTAATAAACAAATGACTCCATAAAGAGTCAATAGTTCATAATGAGTCAATGAGAGTCCCCGCTTCATATATGATAACCTTGAACATCAGTATATATTATTGTGTACCTCTTTATTTTGAAATATCTCTCGAATAGTTTCGAGATATAATAACACATCAAATTTTCACAAAGAAATCATTATTATTAATACTACTGAACAGTTCAGGTTCCAGATATTCGTGGACGAACCTCAAACCTGAACTCCAATCAAAATAAAATCTTATTGTCAATCATTCAAATATTGCATTTTGAGCGAAACCTTTATTTCAGACTTTTTGAATGTACCGGCTATTTTGAAAACTCGCTATTTTGTATAAAATTTCTTTGGCAGAAGCAGGTTCAAAATAACGAAGTTCTACTATATGAAAATTTTTATGCTAGAAGTAATCCCATGATTATTGAAGTGCCAGATAAATCATCAGTAGGGTGACCACCCGCCCGTCTATTTAAAAGATAAAAGACAAATCCCGTCAGACCAAAATCTCTCGACGGGACAAATAGTTGTCCCGTTCTTTAATTTTCATTTTGAAAAATATGCTTATAAAATATTTCTCAATCATTGAATTTATTTTACAAATGATAAGGGATTAAGAAAGTCAGTTTAATGTTTTGAGCACCTTTAGTTTAAAATCAAAAGTTATTAAATTAATCTTTTCTGTCTTGACATGCTTGATATATACCAGTATTCCTTACTTTTGAATAACCTTTGAAAGATGCCATTTCTAAGAAAAAATATACTTTTGAAATCAACCATGACTAATAATTCTCCATGTTTTATATTAGAAGGTATTGTTTGACACCTAAATATTTTTAATGACTAATAAATGAGGCAGTTTTCTTTTTAAAAATGTAATCGTCCCCCCTTTGATATTTTTGTTCCGTCATGATTCAAGCCAGAGGTGGTCATTCTAATCATCAGATATAATGAACAATAATCAGATAAAAATCAAATTTGAAGAATTTACCGATAATGAGTCGAGTATTGCTTGAATTGATTTGACTCTAAAAAATCAAAACAATTATTTACGAGATATGCTTGAACAACTGAATGGTTGCATCGGTTTTTGATCACCTAATGCACTGATGGGTCCTTCAGGATTTGAATAAACATTGAGGTGAATGAATAGCCGATGTAGATCTCGAGTAAGTGAAGAATTAAAGATTTTTTTGAGCAAAAATAAGAGAATTCATGCGTGTTCTGTATTTCAAGGCTTTACCGAACATCTAATCAATTGTTTAACTGCAAATTAAACACTTATCTATATATCAAAATTGAAAAGTAACTGAAGTAGATAATGAGAAATGTGTAAACGAATTGATGATAACTATTTTGACCAAACACATCGCAGATACTAATGTTAAGAGCTATAACGTTGTGAAACAAAACAGATAGCAATAGCAATGGAACTGACTTCTCATATGAGACCTTTTATGTATTGATGAACCGGCTAATTATCTTGATAGTTATGCTGCAAAAGTGGCAAGATTTTGTTTTAAGTTATTTTGAAACGAGAAAATAATTCAGATCATAAAATACATTTCTGAAATAAAAAATTTTTCTCAGCGAATAAAATACTTGAAACCATAAGATTTCAATCATAACAAGTATACATCAGCCAAACTATGGTATACTTCTGATGTTCGGTTAGTTGCTTGTCTTAATGAAAGGAAAAATTTGTGTCTATTCAGGTCGATCTCAAAACCTGAAAACTCATCTGAATGAATGCAATATTGACTGAACTATACTTAAACTCCTATTAAAGTGCTGCTGAGAAACTGATGCAAATAACCAGATAAAAATTTTCTATAGCTGGTGAACACAATACTAAAAGAAAGAGACAATACTCTATCAATTAATAACTAAAACTTTCAAATTAAATTCTTCCAGGAGTTTATTTTTACATTTTAACATATCTGTAGATACTATTGATGCTATTCCTCTCGAAATTTATCTTAATTCTATTTTCTAGTTTTCTAATACTTTTATTCCGCCCTGATAACGGAGTTCGAAGCGATTGTATTAGATTTAAAGAAATATTCATTCCTACATATAGTTATTTAGTTCATAAATTAGAAAACAAATCAATTCTATATCAGAGTATGAGATGCAAGTTTTTCGCGATATCCTGTATTTATTTCTAACTTATCGCCACAATAATGACTTCGTCTTAGAAGTAAAAATACTTCTGAGTGAACACTAAGTAGTATGACTAGATTCTTATTAAGATAAAAATTTAGGTTTATAACTAAAAATTTTATAGGTTTGGTGTAGTTCAAGATCGCATTATTTGGTAAAATTTATTGAGGAATTGATTCCTCGACAAATCAAGGTCATAGAAAACTTTTAATTAATAATTTGCAAATAATGAGTGAAAATTAAACACTTGTGTCAAAACTGAAAAATAACATAAAAAAGTAGATCATGAGAAAAGTGTAAATGATTTGTTGATAACTTTATTTTGAAGGGTACTTGTACTAGTAGCATGATTGTCCAAAGAAACTTCATTATTTTTCAAAGTATGGTTCAGTAATCACATATATTCAGAATGTATTGCGAAATTGAATGGATTTAATTTAAGTACGGTACTTTTAGTAAAGTCTTATTATAAATGAATTCAGAATACAACGTTTCTTTCATTCGAATATATGGAATAAGTACCATATTAATAAAAGCTAAATTTAAATATTCAATTCAGTATCTAGCATACAAACCATCATCTATTTATATAATCAAGGTCTAAGGTTTTTAGCTACAGAACAGATCATTTTTACTAACAATAAATAGAATGTATATCAGTAAATAGTTTGATTTGGAATAAATAAGTTAACTTTTTATTTATGATTATGAAACGTTGCATATAAGATGAGACTGTCTATAAAAGTGAAAACACTAGTAAATAGGTATCATTTGAGATCAAGCTCTGTTGAAATGAGCAAACTAAATCATAATCAATGAGGCGATACATTACTGATATTTTCTTTTTGGCATTCAGCTACACCAACGTAAATATTGTCCTTGAGACTGAAATTCTAGTTTGCTAACTCATTTTTGATACTCCTAAAAGTTTTCAGAATTAGATTTGATATACAGTTGTGTATTATGAAATTTCCTAAGGGATAAGAAGCTTACTTTTAGGTCTAAACATATCAAGTAAAACACTCATAATTTCTATAAAGTCTGATATCGAAATGATCGCAACATTACTAAAACTATATTTGTTAGTAATGAGATGTTTAATAAGTATAGATTACACCTAAAGTTTTCTTAGATTTTCAGTTTCAAATATTAGAAGTCAGGTAATAAACTTTTATTTCTCTGAATTCGAGCATAAAGTGATATTTTACTAACGATCAGCAAAACCCATAGAAAATTTCAAAGTTCCTAACTATACCTTCTAGTCATGCCTCTGTTATAAACTCAAAAGAAATTTCTCAATTTAGGGATACCAAATATTTTTAGAGAAAAGGCTGGAGAAAAAAATCAAAGGGTAATCTTTAGAAATTTTCATTCAAAACTAAAGAGGGAGTATTATATATGAAAGCGACATTTTATCTTATTACTCTTTACATAATTTGAGTTATTATTTCAAAAAATATTATTTTTCTCAGATCTCACACATTAGATTAGATTAGAATCTTTAAAAATGTACAAGCTTCAGCTATTGTTACTTTTTCATGTTCAGAATTTTTTGTGAGAACGAAATTTTTTAAGCACATATTTTTTAAAATTCAAAGTGTTTTAAACATGTTTAGCAGTTTTTGAATGTTTCGTAATAGAAATTTTCTCACATTTATTGTGAAAGAACTTTTACATAAAAAGCATTCAACATTATTTTTGTCAATCTTCTTCAGCTAACATTCCACATTTATATTCCTCAACATTTAGCCAATTACCATCAAATTTACAAAAGTATCTCTGTCATTTAGACCTTTTTAATTAATATTCTAGATACGAATAAAACTTGAATAAAATCGTTTAATAGAAACTTTATTTAAAATGATTAGACTTACATACAATACATACTTTTGATAGACAAAACTGTGGTTCCAAGTAGAGTATAAACTTATAGGTATTTTCAGGAACCGACCCGAACCGAAACCGTATTAAAGAAAGAGTAATTTTTAAAGTAAAGAAACTTTAATTCTAGGATTGATCTTTAAAACTGAACATAAACCAAGTTAAATTTGGGCCCATTTTACACATATAAGTTTGTTTGACCAATTCTCTAGAGACTAGAGATAAAGATTGAAGTTTAGATCTCATTTCGAGTTTTGATCAATGATTTCTTTAAAGTATGTTTTCTCAGTGAACAAAACTTTGTATGAATGACATTTTGATTATATTTATTTTAAGGTTTGTTTTTACATTCTAATGAATTACATAAACAGTTTTCATTACAATTTTGGCCAACTTTTTTACAATCACACAAACGAACGCATTTAGCTTTACAGCTACAATAAAATTGATTATTAATTTCTAACAAAAGCTGAATTTTTGATTTACTTTTAGAAACTTTTTGATCTGAATTTGAATAAAATAAAATACTATAAAATTTAACATTTTTCGGTATCAAAACATATTTCAGCAAAAGGCATACTTTAAACTAATTGAATTATTTTATTTTACACTTAAATATTTTATTTATACTATATTGTTAACCCTTTGAAAACTATAATATCAAACTTTTGAAATAATTCAAAATTAACTTTTTGGCCTTAATAAATCACTTAAAATCAAAAATATCTCAAACTATCTTAAACAAAGTCAAACTCAAATGAAATCAAGTTTAGATATTTTGAAATAAAAGTGTTAAAGCTTAATGTTGAACATGTATGATTTGTACGCCTGAAACTTTAAGAACTTAATCCTTAATGTCTAGTCATGATGTCGTGAAACAAACCTTTTGGGAATTCATTGATATCTTTTTCACTTTCTATAGTTTGGGTCTAGTTTTCATTTGGTTTATGTTCAGTTTTAAAGATCAATCCTAGAATTGTGAATATAAAACAGGTAAAATATAATACAATTATTTGACCATTTTGATCACTTGTGTCGCATTAAGTACACCAAGAAATACAGAATGTATTACTCATTCGTTTACAATGCGTTTGTAAAATAGATATTATATTACAGTTTAATACGTCACTATTTTACTTTGCATTTGAATAGACTTTGAAAACCAATACTTATTTGCAATAATTATTTTTAAACCAATCCTTACAGACTCGTACAGACCCGTTTCAAAACTTAAGAAACCGACCCGACCCGAACCGTTTTCGGTTTCATACGGATTTGCTCGGTTTTGGGTTTTCAAGTTTATACTCTGGTTCCAAGAGTACTTCAAAATATTAATGCGCTTTAGCCTCTCTTGGATTATGGGTTTCGCAAACAGTAAATACGAATTATTTTCTATTTTCATAGAAAGAGTTAAAAATTTTATAAAAAATTTTGATCTAAGAGCTGAAGGTATTAATTCCCCAGCTTTAGGCTTGAGACTTTCTCTCAAAGCTGGAGACTTAGCATCTCTATCTCAATCATTTGTGTGACATTTAGTGTAATATCAATAATTTTATCTTAAGAATAATAAGCTAGTAATCGGTACCTTATTAATGGCTATATGAACTTTTGAAATAATTAGATTTGCATCAATATAGACCCCAAGCTTTTCTCTTTTAAAATATAGTTCGCCACTTCAAGAATATATTATTTAATTACGGGTGTCCCCCTTCCCAGTTTCGTCTGCCCAGTCCTGAAATCAAATTATTTGTCCCGTATCCCAGAAAAGTATAAACTAGACACCCCATGTCAC